>CM075810.1:57664430-57923530 GCA_037975025.1 Excoecaria agallocha | reverse complement strand
ATAATTATTTCAAATGTATCATGAAGAATACAAAAATGCTAATATATGTCAAGGATTAAAGATGTACTATTACAATTAGTCATAGATACTTACATGTAAAATATATGAACTATTATCATGTTTGTTGCTTACTTGAGACTACATGATAATGCTAATATTTTACGCTTATATGTTATCATACTAAAGTATGCGATTATAGTGAGAGATATTCATTATCAGTTTCTTGGATTATTATTGATATGCACTTATGATATGATAATATATTTTTATGTCATCTATATACATAATTATAGATTTTGACTAGAGTATCATACCAGGTGATAGTTAATTGCATATTCACACATGAAGATGGTAACATAGTATAATATGCTATGTTAAATATTGGTAAACACTCTTAGGAAAGGAATTTCAAAAATGGAATCGTATATTTTAAACAAGGAGAATAAAGTGATAAGTAATACAATCATGTGCATATGATGAATTACAAGTTATTGATTCCAAGTATATAATGCAGTTATTCCAACATATATATTATAACATTGTTTATATAATGTTCATCGATGAGAAGTGATATAGTACCATAATGATAAATATAAAATCATATATATATATATATATATATATATAAAGCCTAAAGTCTAAGAATACTTGCACAACCGCTATGAAGAAATTCCTCACTGACATAGATTTAATATCCATGTGAGGATTCTCTTTGCAAGTCTCCAATAAACTTTTTCTTCTAACAAGCATCCACATGTTAGCTTTGATTATCTTTCATAATCACACTTATAAGAACCATTGCTTGAACCATTCAAGAAGTATAACATGTACTAGTCTGTCCAAATTAACAATGTCCTATCTTGTAAATTCTATGACTAGGGATAGTTAGATATTAACATATTTACATGCAATTGACATCTCATATCATAAACTCCTTCATGAATGTCTTTACACTGTGTTTATAATATCTAGAACTTCATTTATTAATTTAAGATTTACAAACTAATGTATTTAAACATAACATTAATAAATGAATGATGCCTTTTATTAAGAATATGAATTCATACATATGAAATACATCCCCTTTACATGGACTCTAGGGCATACTCTCTAACAATCTCCCATTTGCACTAAAGCCAATCACTTATATGCCTTAAACCTATGTTATTTATATGGTGATTGTGCTTTATCTGGGAAAGTGCTTTAGTGAGGGGATTCACCATATTATCATCTGTGGGCACTCTTTCTATTTTCAAATCATTTCTAGCTACTATTTCCCTTATGAGATCATATTGTGAGGACCCAATCATGGCCTTAGCATGATTATAGTTAATTAATCAGGATTAAGGCTTAATAAGACAAAATTTGATTATTTGGTATTATTGAAGTTAAGTCACATGAAGGGTATATTGGTAATTATGCACTTGTGTATTAGAGTGTAGCTAAAATATTAAGGAAGGATACAATTGAATTAAATAAGAAGTTTGGGGTTAAATGTTAAGAAAATGAGTTTTAAGGGTTAAAAATGTATAAGGGTATTATTGGATTTCCTTAGGGAGATTTTTTACCCCACTCACCTATTTAGGGTTTGGGGGAAATCGGCATTTTTAGGGAGGGATCTCTCTCTCTCTCTCTTTTCCTCTCTCTATGGTATGAGGGAACTAGGGTTTTGATGCTGGCTTCATGAAGAAGAAGAGAGAAACCATGAGTAGTAGAGTTGGAGCTTGAGGGTTGAAGGAGATGAAGCTTGATTTAAGGTACGTGAGTTATATTTTTGGAACGATTATTGTATATGTTTTTCCTTTCTTGTTGTATGTGTTTCCTTAGCAAGATTAAGGGATTACTCTAATATGTTTTGATGATTATAACATGATTAGCAACTTAAATGATAATATAAGTATGTAGAGAAGTGAGATTTAGGGTTTAATTTCATGTATACATAATTGGGATTTTGGGTTTTTCTTTTTCCCTTCCCATGCATGGCCACTCACAATTTTCTTCTTGTTCATGTGTGACCACTCACCATTTCATTCTTGAGAACACACCGCCATGCCTTGAATTGCCTTTGAGAATGTGTGGCCACGTGATGATGTTCTTCTTATTCTCACACATATGACCACGCCTTGAATTGCCTTTGAGTGTAAGGCCCCTAACATGACCCTAATTTAATTTGCATATTTGTATGATTAAGTTAAAGGGATAAATTAGCATGCTATTATATTAATTGCATGAAAATAAATAAAAGAATATGGTTTAATAGTATTGGAGGATGTAATTGAAGTAAATAGGTGTTAATTTGGGGTTAATTTCTAATTATGGCATTTTGGTGGCCAATTGTAAATAAAAGCATTTAATTCAAGGTTAATTTGGAAGATTGAATTAATTGGTAGCTTGAATTAAGAAAAAGAGTTAGTGGAGGGGTCTTACTATAACATGCATAAAGGTTTGTGCTTTTGTTTGACATGCAATTTTACAAAGGACTAAAGAGGGGATTGTTAAGTTAGTATAAAAGGCTTGAGTTAGTGGAATTTGTAGGTGTCTTGTGTTAGTGAAAATCGGCAGTGAAGAGTGGAGAAAACCAGAAATAGATCACCTTCTTCTTCCTTTTGATTTCCAATGTTTTATCTTAAATGCATTGAGGATGATGTTTGTTGGTTAAGCAAGAGTAAAATGCAATAAATTAAGGTAATCAAACTCTTAATTTAACCCTCCATCATCTTCATCTTCTTCTTCTTTATCAAGTTAACTTAGAACAGTGTATTTGCTATAAATTTAAATGATAATGGTGATGGAATTGTGAAGGAGAAGAGGAAGGAAGAAGGAACAAAGGAAAAGGAATTGATAGAGGTTGAAGACCTTGGGTTTATCAGCTAAGGTATGGGAATTTAGGCTGCTCATTTTGCATGTGAGAAAGATTGTTGGAATTGAGTGGAATTTACAGAACTAAATTTACGTTTTCTGGAAAGTTAAAGATGTGAGGTTGAAGAAGAAGACTAATCTTCATGAGTCGTGAATGACTTCACGAGTCGTGAACATTAGTCCGACTCGTGAAGCTCTTCACGAGTCGTGAAGTGCATTCTTTCTTCTTCACTCGTGAGTTTCTTCACGAGTCGTGATGTAGCCTTTCTTCTCCACTCGTGAACTCTTTCACGAGTCGTGAGTTTTATCTTATTTGCTTCACTCGTGAAGTCCTTCACTAGTCGAACCCCCTTCACGACTGAATGACCTGTCTGGAATGTTTTGCTCATAAGTTGAGCTATAGAACAGCAAATTGAATGATTCTTTTTGCATTGAAAAATAGACTTCCATACCTATATTTCATATGAAGAAACCTAAGATTAAATCTGTCTCTAAGTACATGTAATTTAGGGTTGAATCCAAACTTGTTTTTCTAGACTGTTCAAGGTAACAGAAATTATAATTATGTGCAAATCATTGCTACACTTGATTATATGATCTTTAAATTGATTGAGACAGATAGTTGCTTATGTGATAGTAAAGTTAATTGAATAAGGCATGTAATATGACTATCAATGAAGGATTTATATGAATACAGGTGCATTCAACTGTGTATATAAATAGTGACTATTGGTTAAATATCTAACCTATACATGTAATTAGTCCTGTGCATGATGGTCATATGCCAAATTGATATATATATATACACATGTAAATCCTATGATATGAAAGTGCACTTATTGACATGTACCTATGCTATAGAATAGAAACTATATTAGTATGAATGTGGCATGTGTATGTGCCCATATGAAAACATGTTGATATGTTGCATAGCACATGACCTGAATGGTGATAAAGGTATAAATGTGTGTTGGAAACATGCTCATAAGAATAAATCAACTATATGCGAATGTACTCACAGGTATGTACATTTATGATTATGTATATGAGTGTATGAGCATGTAATTGCCCTATGAGATGGAAAATGAATTAGCATGACTGTGAGCATAAGAAATGCTTAATGAGAACATGATCAAGTATATGATATGAAGATTATATGTCATGTATATATGTTATGATGCAAGTTATATAGTCATACAGATTTGAATAAGCCAGATGCATATCTTGGCATGTGAAATGTGCATATATCTGATTATGCACCATAGAATCCATAGTTATATAAGACTATGTATATGTGCACAACATTATACTATGAATACAGTATTAATATGTGAATTGAACTCGAATATAGTTCTGCCTGCGATACAGTTTTAGTTGTGGATAGATAGGCGCCTATAGGGAAATTGCAGCTGCCATAGTTGGCCCGATTGGGTCCATCGTATAGATGATCCCGTTTGGATCATGATCAGCCCCATTTGGGTTGAAAGGCTACCCCGTTTGGGTATGCTTGACCGGTCCATAGTATAGTTTGGCCCTGTTTGGGTCTATAGATTTGATATCTTTGGATATCCTTCTTTGATACCGATGTGTATCCATAGTTCCCGTTATCCACCGATAAAGCTAAGGCAGGCTAAACGTTATTCATAGTAATGATAAAGAAATTAAACAGTTAAAGTGAATTAACTAAAGATTGATAATGTGGATCATAATGTTGTTTTACCACAGGAATTATGCTTTAATTGAATATGTTTACATGGGAAATTGCTGTCTATATAAACTATGAATATGAGTATAATTGTTACTCTTCTGGGTACAATGACTTGGAACATGAAAGAATATGCTATGCTTTAAAGTATTTGGTATTAAAGATATGATATGTTGCATATGTTATTTAATTGTATACATTGTATATGTATGTTTGATGACCTGTGTGTTGTGTGGTCATCCATCTGTAGATATTCCCCACTAAGCTTTGTAGCTTAGCACGGGTTATTTTATCCGTGTAGGTTCAAATAGCAAGACTTTTGTTGAGGGACGTTCTCTGCATCAGGAAGGGCCAACCATCGACTGATAGCCTTGATGTAGGATATTTTTGTAATATAATAATCATATGTCTTGTATAAAGGCCAGTTATTTTATGTTATGTATAAAACTATGTGGAATATTGTAACTCACCTAGTAGTGAAGCTAAGACAGAATATGTGTGCATGTGGTATGCATAAAGTAATATTCATATAGTCTAGTATGCATGTTAATAGGTATGAAATGGAAAACAGGAATAGACTTGTAGTACGAATACAGGCATATGAAACCTTGTGGCATGATTAATGGCTAAATGATGACATATTGAACATGTTGCATAAGCATGATTATTAGTAGTCATGATACATGTATTAATGGGGTATTTGCATAGGGGGTGCTACAATTTGTGGTATCAGAGCCCTAGGTTTAGCCTTTTCTGGGTAAAAATGAACCTAGGATTCTATAGTATGATATAGTGTTTTGTTGGCCTGATGCAGAAGTCCCTGTTTTTTTTATATAGATTAAAGATGGAGAGCTCTAGAGATGCATTTGAGGAATCGGCTGAAAGTAACAGGCCGGTTAGAACTAATCCTTCCCATATTGGACCTTCATCCTCAAATCCAAATGAGGTCCCAACAGCCGTCCCTACAGAAGCATTGTTAAAAATATCACAGGATATGGCTCAAGTTCTTCAGAGAATGACAGCACCCAAAGCTCCAATTTCTGAAATTAGAAAGCATGGTGCTGAGGAATTTGTAGGCACTAATCTAGAACAGTCTAAAGAAGCTGAATTTTGGTTGGAAAGGCTAGAGAGGATTTTTGATGAAATCGGTTGTCCAGTAAGTCATAAAGCATCTTGTGCTGTGTCTCTGTTACAGGGTGCAGCTTATGACTGGTGGAAGTTGGTATTGAAGCAACCTCAGTTACCAGATCCCCTTACATGGGAATTTTTCACAGCTGAATTCAAGAGAAAGTATGTTACTGAGGAGTATAAGCAAGAGAAGTTAAAGCAATTCCTCCACTTGAAACAGAGAGTTATGTCTGTGGCTGAGTATGAGAAAGAATTCAGTCACCTGTGCAAATATGCTCCCGATGAGATGTTAACTGATGCTTTTAAATGTAGACAGTTTGAAGATGGGTTGAATGATCGTATCCGAGAAAAATTGATTGGGTCTACATCTTTGCAAGTGGTTAACTTCACTCAATTGGTTACAGCAGCCTTGCGAGTTGAAAAGAATGAAATGGCTAAAAGGGAGAGAGAACAGAGAAGAGGTGGGTCCAAGGGTGGATCTTTTACAGGAAAGAGAGCTAGAGGAGCACAAGGAAGTTAGCCAGCTGAATCTGGCTATAGTTCTGCAAAAAGGGACAGGAGACAAGAATCTTCTGCAATGTCTAAACAGGGAAAACAAGCTTCAGGGAATCAGAGTGGGGGGCAACCTCCAGTGTGTCCTCATTGTTCTAGGAAACATTGGGGTAGTTGCAGGAAATTGTCTGGGGCATGTTTCAAATGTGGTGGTACCGATCACTTCATGGCTAGTTGTCCATCTAAGAGGGAACAGGATGTGGGACAGCAGGGCAGTAGAGGAACTTTTATTGCACCATCTTCAGGTAGAGGCAAGGGAAGAGGACGTGGGGGATCGAGTTATCAGGGATCCCAGTCCAAGAACATTTCTGAATCAGTTGACAGGCCCACAGCTCCAGTTGTTCCGATACGGGCTTATGCAATGAAAGCTAGAGAGGATCAGAGTGCTCCAGAAGTCATAGCTGGTACATTCTCTCTTTTTGATTCTGATATGCATGCACTTATTGATCCTGGTTCCACTCATTCTTATGTTTGCACTGGGGATATGGGTAGAAATGAGTCTACTGTTCATGAATTAGAATATGACATTTATGTAACCAACCCATTGGGTCACAGTGTTGTTGTTAATAGAGTGCATAAACAGTGTCCTATTGTAATTCAAGGGAAAGAATTCCTTGCTGATCTTATTGAGTTGCCATTCCGGGAGTTTGATATGATACTTGGTATGGATTGGCTGTCTAGACATCATGCAGTGATTGATTGTGAAGCTAAAACAGTAACTCTCATTAGTTCTGATGGTAAAGAAACTCTAGTACAGGGCATTCGATCTGAGCCTATAGCTAATGTAATATCAGCTATGCAAGCTAAGCGATTTTTGAGAAAAGGGTGTGAAGCTTTCTTAGCAATTGTGCTTGATTCAAGAATAGAGAATGTGAATCTTCAAGAGATTCCAGTGGTGAAAGAGTTTCTTGATGTGTTTCCTGAAGACTTACCTAGTCTTCCACCTGAAAGGGAAGTTGAATTGTCTATAGACATTCTACCTGGTACAGCTCCTATTTCGAAGGCACCATATAGGATGGCTCCTTTGGAATTGAAAGAACTAAAAGCTCAGCTTCAGGAGTTGCTTGACAAAGGCTTCATTAGGCCTAGTACATCACCTTGGGGTGCACCGGTTTTATTTGTGAAGAAAAAGGATGGGTCTATGAGGATGTGCATAGACTACAGACAGTTAAACAGGGTAACAATCAAAAATAAGTATCCTTTACCAAGAATTGAAGATTTATTTGATCAGTTGAAGGGTGCTGGAGTGTTTTCCAAGATTGATTTGCGCTCGGGTTACTATCAACTTCGGGTTAAGGATGTGGATGTTTCCAAAACAGCCTTTAGAACCCGATATGGGCATTATGAGTTTCTGGTGATGCCTTTTGGGTTAACAAATGCACCGGCTGCGTTTATGGATCTTATGAATAGGGTGTTTAGACCCTTCCTGGATCAGTTTGTTGTTGTGTTCATAGATGACATTTTGGTGTATTCGAAGAATGAAACGGAACATGCTGAGCATTTGAGAATTGTTTTACAGATTCTGAGGGAGAATCAGCTGTATGCTAAGCTGAGCAAATGTGATTTTTGGCTTAAGGAAATTTCTTTCCTTGGTCATATAGTATCTTCTAAAGGCATTAGGGTGGATCCAGCTAAAATAGAGGCTATAGTGAATTGGAAGCCGCCTCGAAATGTGACAGAAGTGAGAAGTTTTCTGGGCTTAGCAGGTTATTACCGTCGCTTTGTGAAAGGTTTTTCAGTTATAGCCGCACCACTCACTAAACTTCTGAGAAAGGGTATAAAGTTTGAGTGGACTGACCGATGTCAAGTAAGTTTTGATCAGTTGAAGAAATTTCTGACAGAGGCTCCAGTTTTGACACAGCCAGTTACAGGAAAGGAGTATGCTATGTATAGTGATGCTTCTAGAGTTGGCTTAGGTTGTGTGTTAATGCAAGATGGCAAAGTAATTGCCTATGCATCTAGACAGTTGAAGCCACATGAACAAAACTATCCAACCCATGACCTAGAGTTAGCAGCAGTGGTGTTTGCCTTGAAAATTTGGCGACATTATTTGTATGGGGAGAAGTGCAGAATCTATACAGATCACAAGAGTCTCAAATATTTGCTCACTCAAAAGGAACTTAACTTGAGACAGCGAAGATGGTTAGAACTGTTTAAAGATTATGATTGTATAGTGGATTACCATCCAGGCAAAGCTAATGTTGTAGCTGATGCTTTGAGCCGTAAGATGATGGTTGCTATGATTGCACATCGCTGTAGATGGAAAATTGCTTATGATGGCGCTTTAATAGCACAGTTGAAGGCTAGACCTTGTTTGAGGCAAACAGTGATTGATGCACAGAAACATGATGAAAAGCTGCAACAGATTTTGAAGTCTTTACATGAAGGAACCCAGTCTGAGTACTTAGTGAAAGAAGATGGGGGTGTGTATTATCAGAATCAATTGTATGTTCCTGATGACAAATAATTAAAGAAAACAGTATTGAAAGAGGCTCACAATACAGTATTTACTATACACCCTGGTGGGAACAAGATGTACCAGGATTTGAAACAAAGTTATTGGTGGCCTGGCATGAAGAAAGATGTGGTAGCCTATGTCTCCAAATGCTTGACTTGTCAGCAGGTAAAAGCAGAGCACCAGTTACCATCTGGTTTGTTGAACCCCATTCCAATTCCATAATGGAAATGGGAGGATATCACTATGGATTTTGTAACAGGATTGCCCTTTACACAGAAAAAGCATGATGCTGTTTGGGTTATAGTTGACAAGCTGACTAAATCAGCTCATTTCATACCAGTTCGGATGGACTACCCTATGGATAAGTTGGCAGAACTTTATGTGAATGAGATTGTTAGATTGCATGGCATTCCGGTGTCAATAATCTCTGATCGAGATCCGAGATTCACATCAAGATTTTGGCAGAGTTTGCAACAAGCTTTGGGAACTCAGCTTCGTTACAGTACAGCATTCCACCCTCAGACGGATGGGCAATCTGAACGGGTTATTCAGATTCTAGAGGATATGATGAGAGGTTGTGTTTTGGAGTTTGCAGGAAGTTGGGATAGGTATCTACCTTTAATGGAGTTCGCCTACAATAACAGTTATCAAAGGAGCATCGAGATGGCACCGTATGAGGCCTTGTATGGCCGAAAATGTAGAACTCCTGTGTACTGGACTGAATTGTCTGAGCGCAAAGTTATTGGTCCTGATATTGTCAAAGACACAGAAGAAAAGGTGCAAGTTATCAAATAGAGATTGAAAGAAGCTAATGATAGACAGAAGTCCTATGCTGATTTGAAGAGAAGAGATATTGAATATCAAGTGGGTGACAAATTGTTTCTGAAAGTGTCCCCTTGGAGAAAAGTATTGAGATTTGGGAAAATGGGTAAGCTAAGTCCGAGGTTTATAGGCCCATATGAAATTCTTCAAAGAGTTGGGCCAGTGGCATATAGATTGGCTCTCCCTATGGAACTAGCCAAACTTCATGATGTGTTTCATGTTTCCATGCTTCGAAGGTATCGATCAGATGAATCTCATGTGATACCAGTTCAAGATGTGCGAGTACAGCCAGATTTCACTTATGATGAAGAACCTATAGCAATTCTGGCTAGAGAAGTTAGACAGCTTAGAAATAAGCAGATTCCACTTGTTAAAATACTCTGGCAACATCATGATATACAAGAAGTTACTTGGGAGCCAGAAGCAGCTATGAAGGAACAACATCCTCACTTATTCCAAACAGGTATGAATTTCGGGGACGAAATTCTTAAGGGGGAGAGAATTGTAAGGCCCCTAACATGACCCTAATTTAATTTGCATATTTGTATGATTAAGTTAAAGGGATAAATTAGCATGCTATTATATTAATTGCATGAAAATAAATAAAAGAATATGGTTTAATAGTATTGGAGGATGTAATTGAAGTAAATAGGTGTTAATTTGGGGTTAATTTCTAATTATGGCATTTTGGTGGCCAATTGTAAATAAAAGAATTTAATTCAAGGTTAATTTGGAAGATTGAATTAATTGGTAGCTTGAATTAAGAAAAAGAGTTAGTGGAGGGGTCTTACTATAACATGCATAAAGGTTTGTGCTTTTGTTTGACATGCAATTTTACAAAGGACTAAAGAGGGGATTGTTAAGTTAGTATAAAAGGCTTGAGTTAGTGGAATTTGTAGGTGTCTTGTGTTAGTGAAAATCGGCAGTGAAGAGTGGAGAAAACCAGAAATAGATCACCTTCTTGTTCCTTTTGATTTCCAATGTTTTATCTTAAATGCATTGAGGATGATGTTTGTTGGTTAAGCAAGAGTAAAATGCAATAAATTAAGGTAATCAAACTCTTAATTTAACCCTCCATCATCTTCATCTTCTTCTTCTTTATCAAGTTAACTTAGAACAGTGTATTTGCTAGAAATTTAAATGATAATGGTGATGGAATTGTGAAGGAGAAGAGGAAGGAAGAAGGAACAAAGGAAAAGGAATTGATAGAGGTTGAAGACCTTGGGTTTATCAGCTAAGGTATGGGAATTTAGGCTACTCATTTTGCATGTGAGAAAGATTGTTGGAATTGAGTGGAATTTACAGAACTAAATTTACGTTTTCTGGAAATTTAAAGATGTGAGGTTGAAGAAGAAGACTAATCTTCACGAGTCGTGAATGACTTCACGAGTCGTGAACATTAGTCCGACTCGTGAAGCTCTTCACGAGTCGTGAAGTGCATTCTTTCTTCTTCACTCGTGAGTTTCTTCACGAGTCGTGATGTAGCCTTTCTTCTCCACTCGTGAACTCTTTCATGAGTTGTGAGTTTTATCTTATTTGCTTCACTCGTGAAGTCCTTCACTAGTCGAACCCCCTTCACGACTGAATGACCTGTCTGGAATGTTTTGCTCATAAGTTGAGCTATAGAACAGCAAATTGAATGATTCTTTTTGCATTGAAAAATAGACTTCCATACCTATATTTCATATGAAGAAACCTAAGATTAAATCTGTCTCTAAGTACATGTACTTTAGGGTTGAATCCAAACTTGTTTTTCTAGACTGTTCAAGGTAACAGAAATTATAATTATGTGCAAATCATTGCTACACTTGATTATATGATCTTTAAATTGATTGAGACAGATAGTTGCTTATGTGATAGTAAAGTTAATTGAATAAGGCATGTAATATGACTATCAATGAAGGATTTATATGAATACAGGTGCATTCAACTGTGTATATAAATAGTGACTATTGGTTAAATATCTAACCTATACATGTAATTAGTCCTGTGCATGATGGTCATATGCCAAATTGATATATATATATACACATGTAAATCCTATGATATGAAAGTGCACTTATTGACATGTACCTATGCTATAGAATAGAAACTATATTAGTATGAATGTGGCATGTGTATGTGCCCATATGAAAACATGTTGATATGTTGCATAGCACATGACCTGAATGGTGATAAAGGTATAAATGTGTGTTGGAAACATGCTCATAAGAATAAATCAACTATATGTGAATGTACTCACAGGTATGTACATTTATGATTATGTATATGAGTGTATGAGCATGTAATTGCCCTATGAGATGGAAAATGAATTAGCATGACTGTGAGCATAAGAAATGCTTAATGAGAACATGATCAAGTATATGATATGATAATTATATGTCATGCATATATGTTATGATGCAAGTTATATAGTCATACAGATTTGAATAAGCGAGATGCATATCTTGGCATGTGAAATGTGCATATATCTGATTATGCACCATAGAATCCATAGTTATATAAGACTATGTATATGTGCACAACATTATACTATGAATACAGTATTAATATGTGAATTGAACTCGAATATAGTTTTGCCTGCGATACAGTTTTAGTTGTGGATAGATAGGCGCCTATAGGGAAATTGCAGCTACCATAGTTGGCCCGATTGGGTCCATCGTATAGATGATCCCGTTTGGATCATGATCAGCCCCGTTTGGGTTGAAAGGCTACCCCGTTTGGGTATGCTTGATCGGTCCATAGTATAGTTTGGCCCCATTTGGGTCTATAGATTTGATATCTTTGGATATCCTTCTTTGATACCGATGTGTATCCATAGTTCCCGTTATCCACCGATAAAGCTAAGGCAGGCTAAACGTTATTCATAGTAATGATAAAGAAATTAAACAGTTAAAGTGAATTAACTAAAGATTGATAATGTGGATCATAATGTTGTTTTACCACAGGAATTATGCTTTAATTGAATATGTTTACATGGGAAATTGTTGTCTATATAAACTATGAATATGAGTATAATTGTTACTCTTCTGGGTACAATGACTTGGAACATGAAAGAATATGCTATGCTTTAAAGTATTTGGTATTAAAGATATGATATGTTGCATATGTTATTTAATTGTATACATTGTATATGTATGTTTGATGACCTGTGTGTTGTGTGGTCATCCATCTGTAGATATTCCCCACTAAGCTTTGTAGCTTAGCACGGGTTATTTTATCCGTGTAGGTTCAAATAGCAAGACTTTTGTTGAGGGACGTTCTCTGCATCAGGAAGGGCCAACCATCGACTGATAGCCTTGATGTAGGATATTTTTGTAATATAATAATCATATGTCTTGTATAAAGGCCAGTTATTTTATGTTATGTATAAAACTATGTGGAATATTGTAACTCACCTAGTAGTGAAGCTAAGACAGAATATGTGTGCATGTGGTATGCATAAAGTAATATTCATATAGTCTAGTATGCATGTTAATAGGTATGAAATGGAAAACAGGAATAGACTTGTAGTACGAATACAGGCATATGAAACCTTGTGGCATGATTAATGGCTAAATGATGACATATTGAACATGTTGCATAAGCATGATTATTAGTAGTCATGATACATGTATTAATGGGGTATTTGCATAGGGGGTGCTACATTGAGAATGCGTGGCCACGTGATGATGTTCTTCTTCTTCTCACGCACGGCAACACATGTTTTTCTTCTTCCCTATGCATGACCATTGATAACTCCAATTTTATTGTTTAATTTCAATATATTTTCTTTGTATCTATGGTTTATTTTGCATGATTTTTAGTGTTTTGTGTAATAACTTTCTCTTTTTATGCTAACTGAAATAATATTGATATTTATAATATTTTGGTGTGTTTAATGGGATAAATTTGACTCTTGTGCAAAAAAAATAGGCAAGAGCACAGCTGAGACAAAATGGTCACAACTGTGCCCATTGAAGAATCCCCAATCCGCACCATTTTATTTTTTGGAATAATCTACAGACTTTAGAATCCAATCTCCACCGTTGAAAATGTAGATAAAGATGTTAAAAAGCTATGGTTAAAATTTTAGCTCGATCCAACGGTAAAATATTCAAAAATAGATAAATTAATGGGATTGGTTTTTCTTCTCTCAAGGGCCGCGGTCGAGACATTTTATCCCAGCCGTGGCCAATGTAGAATTGGAGCTATTTTAGTCCAAAAGGTGGCCACAGTTGAGAAAAAAATGTCCCAGCCATGCCTAACCTGACTAGCCACGGCTGGGACATTTTTGTCTCAGTCGTGGCCATCTGCAGATTTATAAAAATTGTATTTTCTTTGGCAAAAAAACGAAGAGGGACGATGGGGGAGAGCTGCCACACTTAGATTTAGGGCTTTTTCCTCCATTTTTCTTATGTTTTCCCTTCATTTTATGTTGTCGGTTAGATTTAATTCAATAAAACCTTAGATTAGATTTCTTTTCCAATGTAAGTTAGGGTTAGATTCAATTTTTTGCATTTACTTTAAGTTGTGTTCTTCATTTTGCTTGGAGCTTTGAAGGAGGAGACTTGGATTCGGATTGGAGCTCCACAAGCTACAAATGGCTTCGTGGGTTTCATCTTTCCTTTCTCTTTTTACTTTATTTATGTTTAATTTGTAGTTTTGTTGCTTGGGGATCTTTGAATCCCCTACCCACAATGTGGATCTTGAACTTAATTTGATTTTTACATGGATGAATGGTCTATTTCATAGTTACTTATTTGTATCTCATGGTTTTTCAATCTATTAAATTATTTTTCATGTATGGATGAATGATTTTTATCATATGTCTTGGATAGGTATTGAGCTTGGTGGATTGGATTCTATGAATGATTTTGCTCAGTTTTTCTATCATAAACGTTGTATTATTTTAGATGGCTCTGGAATGGAATTCTAAATGTGCAGTAATTGTCATTTTAGGACTAGAGTGTGGAGTGAAATTGATGAGATTTGGGTTGTTTGGCTTCGGAATGGGAAAGGAAACCAAACTTAGGATGTTAGACCCGTGCATAAGCTAGTTGTTGGGTTGGCTACGAAATACGAAGTTTAGCAACTAGAATAGCTAGCTCCGAAATGGGATGCTTGGGTTAAGAGGGTTATCCCGAATTCGTTCATGTATACTTTTAGGTAAAATTAATTCACATTGGGTATAGGGTGGATGAGTGAACCCGAGCAATGTTTTAACTAATGTTTTAATCTCTAGTTTAATTAGCTTTATCTTCTTTATTTATTTTTTTATTTTGTTAATTAGATTTAGGACGCTCTCTCAATCAAAAACTTGGAAATTTATCTCAGATTAACTCGCTTAACTCTAGATATCTAGCTTAAAACATCCCTTATCCCTTGGGTTCGATATTTGTGGGTCTTAAATATACCTCACTTTATTACTTGTCGATCTAGTGCACTTGTTAGGGTCGCAACAAGTTTTTGGCGCCATTGTCGAGGATAACGGTGTTATTTGTTTTGTATCTTTATTTGAGCTTAGTTTGAGATTTTATTTTATTTTTCTTTGTTTTTGATTTGGTGTTATTCTTTGCTGGAAGATTATGATGAACTTTCAAATGATGCATAGTTCTCTGCAAGATGATGAAATGGTTCTGTTGAGAGCACAAATGGAAGAGTTGAGGAGAGAAATGCGGGAAATGCAGTACTCACATCAACCTTCAACATTCTGCTCATTGCCATCTTTTGAAGATCCTAGTTCACAATGGATATCACAAGAGTCATATGCCTCCAAAGTTCAAGTCTTTATTGAATTACTTGAAAGTAAGGATAGGCAATTAAGAGCTGAAAGAGAAAAATGGATGGCCACAATTAATTCTTAAGAGAAAAAGATCAAAAATCAAGAGGCTTTATTGCAAAATAAAGAGAATTTATTGAAGACTCAAGAGAATCTACTGAGAGATCAAGAATTGGGTCTTAAAAGCTTGGAATCTAAGTTAGAATTCTTGAGTAATTCTATAGAGAATCGAGGTGATGGTGATAAGAAGAAATTGAGTCATGCACAACTAGTAGATAATAAAGAAATCAATTGTGGGGTGCATGCATTGGAAAAGGGACCAATCATTGTTGAAGACAAGAGCTATAGCTTAAAGAATGAATTCCAATCTCTTGTGAAGGATGTTTCACAAAAAGAGCAAGAATTGTTTAACTCTCAAGTGGAAGCACTAAATTCAATCCACTTAAAGAGTTTATTAAGGCTAGAAGAGCTGGATGAGTACATATATGAACAACCCGAGGTGGAGGGGTACTTCATCAAAGACATGGTGTTGCCTACCTTGGAGAATTTCGATAGGTTTCTCCTACTGATGGGGGAAAACAAGGAGCAGAGTTCGGAGAGACCAACATTTGGGTCACAAACTCAACCGCCTGACAGTAACACGAGTCAAGCTAGGACTCATTAAACCAGAACTATTTCTCTCTACTTTTAATTAGTTTGTTTATTTTGCTTGCTTTTATTTTAAGTTTCTAGTTTTTGTGTGTGTTTTCGTTTGTTGCTGTTATTGCATGCTTTTGCACCTTAGTTAACTTACCCTCGTAGTTGTTCCTGTTGTAAACAATCTTGAACTTAGAATTAGAAAGCCTTATTTAGATTAGTTGGAATAGCAAGAGAGTGGTTGATTGTTGAACGAATTTTTTCTTTTTCGGTAGGTTTCAATTAGACCAATACCAGTAAGTCTTTTAATAAATGTACACTTTGGCCTTTTTTCTTTAAAAAATAAAAAATAAAAATCAGTGCATGAAGTTGATTGAGTTGGAATTTTAGAGCGCTAAAACCTTCCTCATCACCCTTCAAAGCAATAAAATGACTCAAAAATGAGATTAGAAATGACTTAGACAATATTTTTTTTAATCAAATTTTGAAAAGACCTTTGACCAACCTTTGTTTTATAATATCCCTTGCAAGCCTTGTTGAGCCTATTTGAGCATGCTAAATGCATGTTTATTTTATATTTGTTGCTTATACCTGCATTTTGATCCCTTAAGCCTAAAAAGCCTTTGTCTTACCCTTTTTGAATTGGCCATTCTAGAAGTAGGTGAGATAAGTTTTTCTTGGGAAGTGATAGTAAGTAAAGGTTTGTTCTTCAAATGTTAGATTCTAGTATCGGGGATACATTGCCAATATCAAGTGA
Organism: Excoecaria agallocha; assembly: GCA_037975025.1. Classification (NCBI taxonomy): domain Eukaryota; kingdom Viridiplantae; phylum Streptophyta; class Magnoliopsida; order Malpighiales; family Euphorbiaceae; genus Excoecaria; species Excoecaria agallocha. Next base: position 57,906,852 of record CM075810.1, on the reverse strand, counting down.
GATTGAAAAATTTCATAATGTAGTTCCTCTTTAAGAAGAATTTTTGTGAGTCCCTACTTATCAATTGTAAAATCGATTGTTTTAGCTATTAGAGAAAAGGAAAAACAAAAGAAAAAAATAAGAAGAATAAAGTTAGCAATCTTGGTTTCATCTAAGTGTGGGGTACTCTATGTATAGAGTAGAAGGATTCTAAGCTCTTTAAACGTTAATTGAGCTAAAATCTTGGTAAAATATTTAGAGAGGATTCTTCTTCTTTCTTATGCTATTTCCTTGAGAAATGTTCTACATTTTTATACCAAAACCTTGGCAATGATGATGATTGAGTAAAGGTAGAGTTGAAGTCTTATTTTTCGAGGAAAAAGGGTGAGTTGAGATAGAAATGGTATTTCAAACTTATGTATCTTTATCTTTTTCTTGATAGCCATACCTTAGCCACATTATAACCTTTTAAGTCCTAAGGATCTTTTCTTATTGAGAGTTATATGTGGAGATGACCTTTGCGTTTCGGTGCTAAAGGAGAGGCATATGATGTCTCTTAAGTTTCAAGAGCAAAATCGCATGTGCAATCTTTTGTACACAAATTCTTTTCTCAATTATTGGATTGCATTGGACATTTTTGGTTTTAAAAGTTATTTTAATTTTTTTTGGCCTAGCACACACATACAAAGAGATTTGCTAGTATGATCTAGTTGAGTCTTTTCGATTTAAGACTTCGTTTAGTGACTTCTGCTAAAGTGTTGTTCTACTGTTTCTAAATTTGTATTTTTTTTCTTTGAGTTTAAGTATATAGGAATGTGGTTTGTTCATTTGCTTGAGGGCGAGCAAAAGCTAAGTGTGGGGTATTTGATAACTCTATTTTTATTGTTTAATTTCAATATATTTTTGTTTGTATCTATGATTTATTTTGCATGATTTTCAATGTTTTGTGTAATAACTTTCTCTTTTTATGCCAAATGAAATTATATTGATCTTTATAATGTTTTGGTGTGTTTAATGGGATAAATTTGACTCTTGTGCAGAAAAATAAGCAAGAGCACGGCTGAGACAAAATGGTCCCAGCTGTGCCTATTGAAAAATCCCCAATCCGCACCATTTCATTTTTCGGAATGACCTAAAAATATCAGAATCCAATCTCCACCATTGAAAATGTAGACCAATATGTTACATAGGTATGGTCAAAATTTCAGCTCGATCCAACGATGAAATATTCAGAAACTGATAAATTAATGGGACTGGTTTTTCTTCTCTCAAGGGCCGTGGCCGAGACATTTTGTCCCGACCGTGGCCAATGCAGAATTCGAGCTATTTTAGACCAGAAGGTGGCCACGGCTGAGAAAAAAATTTCCCAGCCATGCCTAACCTGACTGGCCATGCTGGGACACTTTTGTCTCAGCCGTGGCTATCTGCAGATCAATAAAAATTGCATTTTCTTTGGCAAAAAAAATGAAGAGGGACGATGGGGGAGAGCCGCCACACTTAGATTTAGGGCTTTTTCCTCCATTTTTCTTATTTTTCCCTTCATTTTATGTTATAGGTTAGATTTAATTCAATATAAACCTTAGATTAGATTTATTTTCCAATGTAAGTTAGGGTTAGATTCAATTTTCTGCATTTACTTTAAGTTGTGTTCTTCATTTTGCTTGGAGCTTTGAAGGAGGAGACTTGGATTCGGATTGGAGCTTCACAAGCTACAAATGGCTTCATGGGTTCCCTTTTTCCTTTCTCTTTTTACTTTATTTATGTTTAATTTATAGTTTTGTTGCTTGGGGATCTTTGAATCCCCTACCCACAATGTGAATCTTGAACTTAATTTGATTTTTACATGAATGAATGGTCTATTTCATAGTTACTTATTTGTATCTCATGGTTTTTCAATCTATTAAATTATTTTTCATGTATGGATGAATGATTTTTATCATATGTCTTGGATGGGTATTGAGCTTGGTGGATTGGATTTTATAAATGATTCTGCTCAGTTTTTCTAGCATGAATGCTGTATTATTTTAGACGGCTCCGGAATGGGATTCTAAATGTGCAGTAATTGTGTTTTTAGGACTAGAGTGTGGAGTGAAATAGATGATCCATTCAAGAAGCATAACATGTGCTAGTCTGTCCAAAATAACAATGTCCTATCTTGTTGATTATATGACTAGGGTTGTTTAGATATTAACACATTTGCATACAATAGACATCTCATATCATGAACACTTTCATGATTGCCTTTGTACTGTGTTTATAATATCTAGGACTTCATTTATTAATTTAAGATTTACAAACTCATGTATTTAAACATAGCATTAATAAATGAATGATGCCTTTTATTAAGAATATGAATTCATACATATGAATTACATCCCTTTTACATGGGCTATAGGGCATACTCTCTAGCATCACGTATACAGTAAGGTGCAATTATATGTGAAATATATGTGTCTCTTTACATGTAAAAATAATGTTTTGGATTTTCTAACATGTAAATTCAACGTGTACTTAGGTAGAAGTATAGTGTTAATATGGCATTGCATTAGGTTAGTACGAAATAATAGATATGATATTTAGTAAAGAGAATGAAAGTATGTCTTAGACATAGACTAGATTTAACATATTGATTATCATGGAGATTACTAGTATTTTTCATATGACTAAAAATTTAGTTTAGTGTTATAGTACTTCGATATACATATGAATAACTTTATAGGTCTAAATTGATGTTAACATATGTTCAAGAATTACTAGCTAGAGGCCGCTCATGATTTGTATAATAGTGCATCATAAATATCAATAAGAGATTGATAAAATTATTTAAAAAAGTTTGAATCATATGAGTTTTGAATAGAACTCATAATTACATATTATACTACCAATATGGACAAGAACCCAATAGGTCACACACATATAGAGTAAATGATAAAATGACAAGGATAATAATATTTGATATTATTATGGGAGAAGAGAAATGAATAAGAGAATAATTAATTAAAGAGTTTAATTAATTATGATCAAGTAGAATTATTCGCATAACTTTTTAGAAATATTCTGCAAAATGGACTTAATTGAAATATTAGGTTTTATAATTAATTATTATTAGACTATAACTGTTATAAGGCTGATATAATAATTAATAGATCCATTGAAGAAATTAAAGAGGCCCAGAGAATTGGTTTTGGCGTATAAACCCTAAAGAGGAAGGGTTACACTCCAAAACCATATATAAGGCCTTAAAGGCCTACTTCTTAGACCAAGAAAAATTACGTATATTTCATAAGTTTTATGGAGCCTATATATTTAATTTGGATGGATTTGAAATTTATTTGGGTGATTAAATTCAAGTGTATGCATATAGGGCCTAGTTTATGGGTTTTGTGCATAGTCCTTTATGAAAGGATATAAATTGGATTTAATTAAGCCCAAATAAATTATTAATAATTCCAAAAGCCCATTTAATATTTCTCCAGCAATTTTAAAAAGCCCAATCCCATTATGAAGTTGCATTTTTAACCTAGCTATAAAAATCCAAGTTAAAGGGATTTAAGGTTAAGCGAACATTAAGAGAAAAGAAAATTCTCTCTCATTTCTATAACCCTAGCTGCCACCCTCATTCCTTGCTTGCAACAAGGAATTTTTGGCCAATCTTGTAACTCCATCAATCTTGGTTCATTTGATCCTTCTCTAGTATGGATTACTAATTGTACGTGTTCTATTTTGGACACTGTGGTTTGCGACAAGTCGGTGAGAAGGAAAATTAACTGTTCAACAAAAATCAAAGGTGATTTTTCTTATTCTCATTAATATTTATATTGTAAATTCATGGCAAGATTAGATCTATTGGTTAAAAATTTTAATTTCCACTTATATATGTGATGTATGTAACCGATAATTTCCAATATGATATTAGAGCCACAGTTTTGCCATGAATCTACAATTCTATATTATTCACTAAATAATTTTTATTTTTTGAGTTATTTATTTCATGAACTTTATAATATCAGATCTGATTGTTCATGAATGAGAAATATTAATTTCCGGATTTATGTGATCAAATATATAAAATAAAAAATAAAACGATTCTTTTGTGAAAAGAATCATTGTGTTTGGCATGAATGAGTTTTATTTTTTAAGAAAGTTTAGAGGTTGTTCTAAATTAAATTTTTATTGATCCACTCTAAAATTATTTTGATGATAATTTATGTGTTTAATATATGATATTAAGCCATAGGATCAAACAAAATTAAAATCAAACAACTTTTGCATGAAAACTATCACACCTTAATCCATAGGATATGCAAAACCTTAATTTATGATATAGTCATGCTAAGCTTTGCTAACTTCACTATTCATTTGATAAAAATTTTGGCAGCATAACATCTTAAAAAGCATGCCACCTAAACCTACAATTGTTCAAATTCACACTCTTAATAAATTTTTCCACCTCCAATACTGCTTCCACAAGCATAACACCTTTAATTTCCAATTCTCATCACAATTCCATGTCAACACATGCAACATCCTAATCGAAAGACATAAGCCTCACACAGATTAGACAGTAACATAAAAATAATACAGGCCATAATTACATGCCATAACTTAAACCAATAAACAACTCCATAATAATAACACATAACGTATATGCCTTTCTATGCATATAACTGTAAAACCCTTTCTAAAGCCTCCTTTCATCGCTGGTCAAACCAAGGCAAGCTAACAATCCCAAGCTGAAGCTTATCCTACCACACAAAATCATCGAATCAAGGAAACTCTCACAATGAATGAAAACGTAAAAGTTTGTAATGTTAGCAATAAATACCTTGCTTACAATAATCTAGAACTTTAGGTAAACTCGTCTAGTCCTTATAAACTTTACAATTTCCTTTAAGATCAAACCTCGTTACATCTTATCCAGTAGCTCATATCTGTCCTATTCCACTTATTAGGAATCTAAATATCATGATTGTCAATAGCATAAAATTCTACTTTACTACGGTTAAACTCATGAAATACACATTCAATATTAAATCACAACATGAGAGAGAGTGAATACGTCAAATAACATTGGCATCCATGAACTAAATAACCTTACTAGCAGTCCAACAATGATAATGACCACAGAAGATATTAGCAGGCATAATTCCTACACATATTCACATAATTTTAAGTATAGAACACATTCCCAATTTTTTTTTACATCCTTGTTCATAATCATGTATTGCTTAATGTTGTCTTAACATGGCGACTAACATCATGCAACATCATATTGTGTACTTTACTTTACATCAATTCATATCAAAGTCATAGTATGCCCATATATAAGTAAACATATATATATATATATAACAAATACAACACTTATATATGATTATAGAGAATAAGCAATAAGCAACATAATTATCCGATAAAGTCACAAAAAGGCAAAATGTCATATGCATACATTTTATAGATTTCGAAGCACATGAGAATCAGCATCTAACTTGATAACTTTTGGTGTACTTTACAATTATATAATACTAAAAGTAGCCTGCCTAAGTACTAGTTCAAATAGTGGATAACGGGAGCAATGGGTACCCGAAGGTATCAAACAATGGATATCCGAAGATATCAAACAATGGACCTAAAAGGGCCGAGCAAAGGTTCCAGCAAGGAATGAACAATAGACCCAAAAGGCCGAACAATGGGTCAACCATGGTAGCTACAACTATATCCCTCTAAGCATGCTTATCTAATCCACGACTAAACTAAGACCCGCAGGCTAAACAATATCCATGAACATTTTAGGTGCTCACCATTATTCTTTTATGGAGTAATATTGGCTTAGAGCCACAATAAATAAGGATGCACATCATATGGTCATATAGTTGCGTCAATATTCAGTAAACCATATTACAATATTTGCATAACTATGAGCAATGATAATGAAATATAGCATTTAAGACAATTGATTCATTTCATCAAGAACAACACGTGTGATGCTTATATGACAACATGAGTGTAATATTCAAGTAATGTAGCCCCCCCCCCTTTTATCCATAGATCAATAAACATATTTCAATAATGCTTGCATATACATCACTACTCTATAAACTTGATAACTCGCATACCATAAAAGGGTAAGCACTCAATACTTGTAATCTTCCAAGAGTTATGTACAGGTCTATATATATACATAAACATAAACCTTAACATGGCAATATAGGCTTACACTACTAACACTTGTCTACAAAATGAGTCAGACCACTTATCAAAGCATAGACACATTAACTATAAGGTATTAAACTTTACACAGCTCATTGATAGTTCATAGTGACGTACCTTTGCATTTTACCATGAATATCTTCCCTACTATTTTGTAGTTAATCTTACCGACACATAATCATTTGGAATGATATCCAGACATATATGATCAATATAATAGAATAAAAGGTTAGCCTCATCTTTAGGATGACCGCTTGTCATGTTTTAACGTCTTAATTTACTTTTTTAGTCTATTAGATCATAGATAATCAGTTACATACTCTAACATGATCAACCATTTATCCATTATCTTACTTGTGTCTTTATTATAACATTTTATATCTATGTGAGCATATGTAGGATCATTCCATCTCAAACATCGATACAATACTTGTAAGCATCGGTTCTTCGAAATAAAATACAAAGCATGAACAAACAGGCAAACATATTCCTTTATATAAAGACTACTCACTAGATTCTATCATATCTTGAAGCATAATCTAACTCCTATAGTTTCATTACATGCAATAATACTCTTAATTCTTGTTATCATCAACACACCATTTCTTTCTCAGTATTGTATACAAGTTTGATTCACTAATACATAGAAATATCTATTTGTTACCAATCCATACATCAAATCAAGTTATGAACCTTAGCTGTGAGATGCCAGGCAAGTAACATATAACTATAGGAAACTTACATTCACTATAATGATTATTGACTAGACATCAATGATGCATAAGTTCATTATCCATATAGCTTACAATTCTCGTATGTACCTTTGATATTAAATGTTTAATATATATATACATATATAAAATGCAACCTGCTTTAATCTCTTAATTTCCATATTCTAGGTCTATTAAGGGTAATTAATACCTTAAAGATGAATTCCCTTTCGACTCCAAGCTTGCAGGCATTAATCGCCTTACACTAAAATTGGAAGTCTTACCAACTCTCCTTAATCACAAACATATTTGGAACTATGCAGGAGTCACTATCACATCTATACATTCTAACTTGGTTTTATCAATCTCAACTTAAATTCATACATGCGCATAACTCCTTACCGAATATTGTTATACAACTATATCATAAATTAAATCCAACATTGTTAAACAATATGCCTATTAATGTGCTCGCAGGACTAGTTATCGGAGTTCCACCGGAGATGCACCAAAGCCGTCTACTGGTAGATCAAGCCACCGGTAACTTCAAAGCGATATTTATGTGCCCCAACACTACCACCGTTCAACGGGATCGAAGCCGGAGTGTCCCCCCCTTACCATTGCCGATGTACTTGCTGCCGCGAGTGGGGAAAAGCGGTAATAGTCGGAGAAGTCACCTCAGCCTCACGGAGTCATCGGTGCTGGTCGTGACTCCAAAAGCCACCGTCGATCACCGAATCAAGGAGAGGAGCTCACTACAGAAGAAAAAAAGAAGAAAAGAGAAGGGAGAAGGAGATCGGAGCTACCGTTGGTGGGGCGAGAGCGCCAACGCACGGAGGAGAAGCAGCGAGGTGGAAGCAGGCCTACCGACGATGGCACCATCGATTGGCTCCACCGTTCTCCTCCCTTAACCACCCAAACCCAGTTCCCCCTTCCTCAACCAACCCAATTCCAAAATATCATCCAAACGAAATTACCAAAGACCTCTTTTGCCCCCAATAAAGCTTTAATAACAATTAAATTCTTCAACTTAAACCCTTTTTAATTATGCCCCATAAACCTCAAGTAATACTTAGCTAATTAATTAGCAATAAAGTCATCAAAGAACATGCATTTCTACTAGGGTCAAAACTGGAGCGTTACAAAAACGAGTTTAATCGAAAAGTTTAATAAATTGGTGTTTTTCGTGTGTTTTTGGTGTGTTCTTGGTAAGTTCATGTTTATAACGATTTTTAATCTTCTAAAATTGATATATCTGATATATTAATGTGTTTTTAATTAATTAGATTAATTAAAATGGGTCTTGAATTAATTGGATTAATTTTAATTCATTAAAATCACTTAATGGGCTTAATTATGTTTACAGACTTGATTTAAATTAGTGAATGACTTGGTGGGCCTATAAAGCTGATTTAAATTAAATATTATAGACTTTAGTTAAGTTTATTAATGGGTTTTAAGGGCTAGAGTGGGCTTGGCTTATTCCAAAAGGTTCAAATGGTCCAATAGACACAAAACTAGTTTGTGTGTGAATACAGTTTAGGGTTTAAATTTGTTTGTTTCGGCCTACCCTTTGTTTTAAGACCAAAATTGATTTTTTAACTATTTAATATGATTAATCAATTAAATAATCAATTAATAATCAATTGGATTGATAATTAAGGAAAGAACGCATGCATGCATGAAGGTTTCCTAAAATGAAAGTTTTCAAAATGGAAAAAGTTTCTTAATTTGATCACATTATTAAAATAACTCAAAAGTAAGTTTCAAAAGTTGAAACATAGTTTGTATTCCATTATATGATTTTACTTTATGCATTAGAAATGAATATAAGGATTTATGATTGACATGATGGATAGTTATGGACAAAGGCCTAATGTGATTGAGCATAATGCATGTTTCGGCCCAATGAGTACTTTCATATCCTGGCCACTTTTTTTTGGTTTGTATTTCTTTTCAAATTGTAATATGTAATTAGATTACTTAAATTAGAATTAGAGATAGGAATGGAGACCACTATCAAGGAGCAATATGGGCCGGATAGAGATCTAACAAGATTGAAGATAATGTAATTATTTTTTTTCTTGTTTGAATCATGCATATTACCTAGGTTTGACCTTTTGATTTCCCTTTTGGCTCAGGGAGATCAATGTAGTAAAGTTCATAACTATGCCATATTTGTATGCTTATATTTATGTGATAGATATAGCATGCATACCAAAGTATGCCAACCATGTATGATGAGACTTAATTAACTAAAATCCCTCAAACTAATACTAAGGTATATAAGCCTTCCATTAATTGGTGGAGTACCAAATTTCTTTATAGTGTGGGTTGTTGACAAAAGTTAAGCTCACATTATATCTAATATGTTCGAATCTATTTAAATGGGTCATCTTAGCTAGCCCATTAGTTTGTTGACCACAGTCAAGGCTAATGGTTCGAGAGGCAAGATTAGGGAATGCATATATGATATGTATGTATCAAGAGTTGATAACCTAATGATCCAATAGTTGTGCAGAGACACAATTGGTATAGAGATACTTACCTTTCAAGGGTATGGAGTTTGGCTTGTTGACCATAGTCAAGGTCAAATTACATATCAAGGATTGCATATTAGCCCACGAAGAAAACCATCGGGTTTTCTTGGATTATATATAGTGAGGGCTATTAATTTGCAATAAAATAGTGGGAGTAAATGGATTAATTAAAGACCTAATTAATGCATACATATATATGAACATACTCTCATATGTTTTCTTTTTCACATCTAGGTCATCATCATGAGCACATCAAACATTAACATACGATCAATCTTGGATAATAAGCTTGTTGGCAGCAATTATTCTAACTGGATCAGACAAGTGACAATTGTTCTCAGAGCTAAAAAGATCCATTATGTCTTGGATAAAGATCCACCACCACTTTCATTAGATGATGCCATTAATGAGATCAAGGGCACTTATCAAAAATACATGAAGGATAGTAAAGCAGTGGCATGTCTGATGCTGGGTAATATGTGCTCAGAGCTTCAGAAGCAATATGAGATGATGGATGCTAGAACCATCATTTTGCATCTAGAGGAGCTTTATTCGTCTCAGGCTAAAATTGGGTAATATGAGGTTGCTCGAGATCTATTTAGTTGCAAAATGTTGGAAGGCACTTCGACTGCTGCTCATACATTGAAGATGTATGGGTATATTGAGCATTTGAGTAGACTTGGCTATGTAATGGATAATGATCTATACATAGATTTAATCTTGTACTCATTGACTCCAAGTTTTGTACCTTTCGTGCTTAACTTTAACATGAACAAGATCTAAGCAACCATTCCTGAGTTAAACAATATGCTCAGAACAGCTGATGGATCATTCAAAAAGGATTCAAAAAGTGTCATGGTTGTCACTACTGCTAACGGCAAGACATAGAAGAAGAAGATGATGACCAAGGCATAGCCAAAGCATGGTGGGATTTGCAAGAAGAAGGCTGCTAAGAAAGAGAATCCCAAAGGAACTTGCTTCCATTATGGATAAGATGGTCATTGGAAGCGTAACTGCAAGGCCTATCTAGATTCTCTAAGGAGAAGAAGCAAGCTGTTGCTTCTACTTTAGGTATTCATATGATTGAAATAAATACTTATTATATTGCTTAAAAAATAATATTGGATATTAGATACCGGATGTGGATCTCATTTGTATAATGATCTACAAGGGCTTCAAAGTAGTAGAAGAGTTAGAAAGGTAGAAATATGTCTACAGTCAGCTACTGAACATAATATCTCTACAACAGTTGTAGGGACTTATCATTTACCTCTTCCAAGTGAATTAATACTGGAGTTAAATAATCGTTATTTTGTTCCAGCATTGTCCAAAAGTAGTATTTCTTTCAGTTATTTAATGAATGATTATTACATTTCTTTAAAGGACAAATGCTGTTACATTTTTAAGAACAATATATTTTATGCTAATACTATCATTGAGAATGGTATATTTGTTCTTGATTTAATTAAAGAAGTGCATAATGTAGATACCAAGAGAATGAAACAAGATAATCTAAATACCTTATATTTATGGCATAAGTCAGGTGATTTTGGGTCATTTGATTATGAATCATTTGATACATGTGAATCTTGTTTATTAGGAAAAATGACAAAAGCTCCATTCATTGGTAAAGTAGAAAGGGCTAGAATGGTATTAGACTTAAAACATTCAGATGTATATGGTCTAATGACTATACATGTCAGAAGAGGTTACTCCTATTTCATTACTTTCATAGATAATTACTCCATGTTTGGATATATCTATCTAATGAAATATAAATCAGAAGCATTTGAAAAGTTCAAAGAATTCAGAAATGAAGTAGAGAAGCAACTTGGCAAGAGTATTAAAACACTTAGATTAGATCGAGGTGGAGAATACTTAAAGCAAAATTTCAAGATTATCTTAGAGATAATGGGATTTTATCTTAATGGACTCCACCATATATGCCACAACATAATGGGGTATATGAGAGGAGAAATCAAACACCATTAGATATGGTTCGATCCATGATGAGCCGAGCAGACTTGCCTAAGTCTTTTTAGGGATATGCACTAGAAACTACTATTTATGTGTTAAACAAAGTTCCTAGTAAATTAGTTGATGTTACTCCATGTGAGATATAGAGTAACAAGAAACCCACACTTTTTCATATGAAGGTATGGGGTTGTCCTGCTTATGTAAAGAGGACAATGTCAGACAAACTAGATGTTAAGTCTAATAAATGTTTATTTGTGGGTTATCAAAAAGAAACATTTGGATATTATTTCTACCATCCCTTAGAACAAAAGGTGTTTATTTCAAGGCATGATGTCTTCTTAGAAAGAGAATTTCTTCTACAAGAGAACAGTGGGAGTAAAATTGAACTTGGTGAAGTTCAAGATCCATAAATAGAAGTAGATCAACATATTGAACCTGAGACTGAGTTTCATAATGATGAGATTATAGTTGATCCTAATTATACACAAAATCCTAAAAGATCTACTAGGATTAATTCTATCCCTGTGGGATATGGATTTCACATTGATTCAGATATAGGCATAACTGTAGTAGAGGACAATAAGCCTTCAAGCTATCAAAAAGTTTTAAACAATTTAGAACATGATTTATGGCTTAAGGCTATGCTGTCTAAAATAGACTCCATGTATGAGAACAAAGTATGGACTTTGGCTCAACCACCCGAAGAGATAAAACCCATAGGGTGTAAATGGGTCTTCAAAAAGAAGACTGACATGGAAGGTAATATAATTACCTATAAATTCTTTAGTAGCAAAAGGCAATCATCAAAGAGAAGGAATTGACTATGATGAAACCTTTTTTCTGTAGAGATGCTTAAGTCTATAAGAATACTTTTAGCCATTGCAACTCATTATGATTTTGAGATTTGACAAATGGATGTGAAGACAGCTTTCCTAAATGGAAATTTTACTGAGGATGTGTTTATGACACAACCAGAAGGGTTCACATCAAGAGATGGTGAAAATGTATGCAAGCTATAAAGATCCATTTATGGATTAAAGCAAGCTTTTAAGAGCTAGAACATACGATTCATTTAGACAATTCAAGAGTTTGGTTTCTCATAGAATGAAGATGAACCTTGTGTGTATAAAAGGGTTAGTAGGAGTGCAATTGTCTTTCTAGTTCTATATATGGATGACATATTGATCATGGGAAATGACATTTCTATTCTCCAATCCATTAAAATATGGTTATCCAAGCAATTCTCCATGAAAGACCTTGGAGAAACATCCTATATTCTAGGAATAAGGATCTATAGAGATAGATCCAATAGGTTACTAGGTCTTTCTCATAGAAAATATATAGATAAGGTATTGAAGAGGTTCAATTTGGATCTCTCTAAGAAAGGGTTTATACCTATAGTATATGGGAAACACCTTTCTAAGTCTATGTATCCATAAACACTAAAGGATAGAAAGAGCATGAATAGAATACCATATGCATCCATAATTGGTTCTATCATGTATGCAATGTTATGTACACATCCAGATGTAGCATTTGCTTTGAGTTTCACAAGCAGATTCCAATCCAATTTTGGAATGGAACACTGGGCAACTGTAAAGAATATCCTTAAGTACTTAAGAAGGACTAAGGATATATTCTTGGTATAAAGATGATTGTAAATCACATTCTAGTTTTGTGTTCATAATGGAAGGAGGAGCAGTTGGGTACATTGCTGCTTCAAAAGCAGCCAAAGAAGCAACGTGGATCAAAAAGTCCATATCTGAACTAAGAGTGGTGCCTAGCATTGTTAATCCAATTCATTTTTATTGTGACAACAATAGAGCCATTCCACAAGCAAAGCAACCATGATCTCATCAGTGATCCAAGCATGTTCTCAGACACCACCATCTCATAAGGAAAATAGTAGCTAGAAATGATGCAAAAATACAAAAAGTGTCCACAGATGATAATGTGGCGGATCCCCTCACTAAAGCACTTTCCCAGATAAAGCACGATCACCATATAAATAACATAGGTTTAAGACATATGAGTGATTGGCTCTAGTGCAAGTGGGAGATTGTTAGAGAGTATGCCCTAGAGCCCATGTAAAAGGGATGTATTTCATATGTATGAATTCATATTCTTAATAAAAGGCATCATTCATTTATTAATGCTATGTTTAAATACATGAGTTTCTAAATCTTAAATTAATAAATGAAGTCCTAGATATTATAAACACAATGCAAAGGCAATCATGAAAGTGTTCATGATATGAGATGTCTATTGCATGCAAATGTGTTAATATCTAAATATTCCTAGTCATAGAATTAACAAGATAGGACATTGTTAATTCGAACAGACTAGCACATGTTATGCTTTTTGAATGGTTCAAGCAATGGTTCTCATAACAGTGATTATGAAAGATAATCAAAGCTAACATGTGGATGCTTATTAGAAAAACAAGTTCATTGGAGACCTACAAAGAGAATCCTCACATAGATATTAAATATATATCAGTGAGGAATCTCTTCATAGCGATTGTGCAAGTATCCTTAACTGGAGATCACCAAGGTTATCTTAAGTAGTAAGTGATATACTTTGACTCCATAACTGATTACTTCCAACTGAGAGCGAACATAGTTAGAAGGTTGGGTATATCATGACCTACTTGAAGATAGTTGAGTGACTAATAAAGGATTCACCATCCTAAATTTATTAAGGGAAGTTTTCTATCATGATTATATAATTGCCTTGTTCAGATAATCTCTGGCCAGGGTAATACGCCAAGATGGATAGGGATCCATGAAAGGCATTTTGGAAAAAATGGTTAAATTAATAGAACATACATAATTAGATTTATATGAGTTGATAGAAATTCATACTCATAATCTAATTGAGATAAGAGTGGTGAAAGGAGTAATTACATGGTAACTGTTTCTATAGAAGGGTACAGTCAAATTACTTGACTTTCCTAACATTTGGGTAGTCATGATGCCAAGCTAAAGGCCGCTAATGATTTGTATAATAGTGTATCATAAATATCAATAAGGGATTGATAAAATGATTTTAAGAAGTTTAAATCATATGAGTTTTGAATAGAACTCATAATTACATATTATACTGCCAATATGGATAGGAACCGAATAGGTGTCACACATATAGAGTAAAGGATAAAATGGTAAAATGACAAGGATAATAATATTTGATATTATTATGGTAGAAGAGAAATGAATAAGAAAATATTTAATTAAAGAGTATAATTAATTATTATCAAGTAGAATTATTCGCAGAACTTTTTCGAAATGTTCTGCAAAATGGACTTAATTGAAATATTATATTTTATAATTAATTATTATTGGACTATAAGTGTTATTGGGCTGATATAATAATTAATAGATCCATTGGAGATATTAAAGAGGCCTAGAGAATTCATTTTGGCGTAAAAACCCTCTATAGGAAGGGTTACACTAAAAAACCATATAGAAGGCCTTAAAGGCCTAAATCTTCGACAAAGATAAATTAAATATATTTATAAGTGTTATAGAGCCTACATATTTAATTTCTATGGATTTGAAATTCATTTGGGTGATTAAATTCAAGTGTATACATAAAGGGCCTAGTTTATGGGTTTTGTGCATAGTCCTTTATGAAAGGATTTAAATTGGATTTAATTGAGCCAAAATAAATTATTAATAATTCTAGAAGCCCATTTAATATTTCTCCAGCAATTTTAAAGAGCCCAATCCCATTATGAAGTTGAATTTTTAACCTAGCTATAAAAATCCAAGTTAAAGAGATTTAGGGTTAAGTGAACATTAAGAAAAAGAAAATCGTCTCATTTCTCTAACCCTAGCCACCACCCTCATTCCTTGCTTGCATCAAGGAATTTTGGCCAGCCTTGTGTTCCTCCATTTTTTGTTCATTTAATCCTTGTCTGGTGTGGATTACTAATTAGAGGTGTTCAATTTTGGACATTGTGCTTTGCGACAACCCAGTGAGAAGGAAAATCAACTATTCAACAAAAATCAAAGGTGATTTTTCTTATTCTCAATAATATGTATATGAGATGCATGTAACCGATAATTCCCAACATGATATCAAAGCCAGATTTTACCATGAATCTACAATTCTATATTTTGTAGAATAGTTTTTTTATTTTTTAGTTATTTATTTCATGAACTTTAAAATATCAGATTTGATTGTTCATGAATTAGAAAATATTGATTTCTAGATGTATGTGATTAAATATATAAAATGGAAAATAAAAATGATTTTTTTTAGAAAAGAACCATTGTTTTGGCGTGTAGCATTTTTATTTTTCAAGAAAAGTTTTAGGGGTTGTTCTAAATTAACTTTTTTATTGATCCACTCTAAAATTATTTTGATGATAATTTTTGTGTTTAATATGTAATATTGAGCCATAGGATCAAACAAATTAAAATCGAATAAGTTTTGCATGAAAACTAGTTTAATCAAAAAGTTTGATAAATTGGTGTTCTTGGTGGGTTGTTGTTTAGAATGATTTTTAATATTATAAATCTAATATATCTGATATATTAATGTGTTTTTTATTAATTTTATTAATTTAAATGGGCCTTGAATTAATTGGATCAATTTTAATTCATTAAAACCACTTAATGGGCTTAATTATATTTACGAACTTAATTTAAATTAGTGAATGATTTGGTGGGCCTAAGGAGCTGATTTAAATTAAATTTTATAACTATAATTAAGTTTATTAATGGGTCTTAAGGGCTGGAGTGGGTATGGCTCATTCCAAAAGGTCCAAATGGTCCTATAGACACAAAACTAGTTTATGTGTGAACACATTTTAGGATTTAAATTTATTGGTTTTCAGCCTACCCTTTATTTTAAGCCCAAATTGATTATTTAATATGATTAATTAAATAAATAAATAATTAATAATAATAAATTAAAAATCAATTGAATTGATAATTAAGGCAAAAACACATGCATGCAAAAGGGTTTCCTAAAATGAAAGTTTTCAAAATGAAAAAAGTTTCCTAATTTGATCACATTATTAAAATAACTCAAAAGTAAGTTTCAGGAGTTGAAATAAAGTTAGTATTCCATTATATGGGTTTACTTTATGCATTAGAAATGCATATAACGGTGTATGATTAGCATGATGGATAATTATAGACAAGGCCTAATGTGATTTAGAATTATTCGCAGAACTTTTTAAAATGTTTCGTAAAATGGACCTAATTGAAATATTGTATTTCATAATTAATTATTATTATTGGACTATAAGTGTTATAGGTCTGATACAATAATTAATAGATCCATTGGAAAAAATAAAAGAGGCCCAGACAAATGGTTTTGATGCAAAAACCCTTCAGAGGAAGGGTTACATGCCAAACCCAGATAGAAGGTCTTAAAGGCCTAATTCTTGGATAAAAACAAATTAAATATATTTCATAAGTGTTATAGAGGCTACATATTTAATTTGGATGGATTTGGAATTCATTTGGGTGACTAAATCCAAGTGTATGCATAAAGGGCCTAGTTTATGGATTTTGTGCATAGTCTTTTATGAATGGATTTAAATTGAATTTAATTAAGCCCAAATAAATTATTAATAATTTTAGAAGCCTATTTAATATTTCTCCAAAAATATTAAAGAGCCCAATCCTATTATGAAGTTGGATTTTTAACCTAACTATAAAAATCCAAGTGATAGGGATTTTAGGGTTAAGTGAACATTAAGAGAAAATAAACTCTCTCACTCTCTCTAACCCTAGTCACCACTCCTTTGCTAGCATCAAGGGGATTTAGGCTAGCTCTTGTGTTCCTCTATTCTTTGTTCATTCAATCCTTCTCTAGTGTGGATTACTAATTGGAGGTGTTCAATTTTTGACATCGTAGTTTGCAATAATCCTGTGAGAAGGAAAATCAACTATTCAACAAAAATCAAAGGTAATTTTTCTTATTCTCATTAATATATATATTGTAAATTCATGGTAAGATCAGATCTATTGGTTAAAAATTTTAAATTTCGCTTATGTATGAGGTGCATGTAACCGATAATTCCCAACAGTTATATAACTCTAATTTAGGTAATTCATGTTTTTAAGTACTCCTAAGACATGTAGGAAAAACTTTGTTAAAGAAACCTAAGGTTGATGCTGCCTTTAAGTGGTCTCAATTTTAACTTGAAGCTTTAATGTACTGCTGTCTAATGTAGTGGTAAGTTTGTAGTATTTTAAGTATAACTGATATTACAAAGGTCAAAATGTTATGGAACCAAATTCTAGATAAACTAGACTTACATTTTTATATTTTACATGAGAACATATAGTCTGATTCTAATACAAAAAATGTCAAATTTTAGCTTGAAATTTGATCTATATGCAAACTTGTATTTAGGAATAGTTGATAGTATTTTGACAAAATCTTGAAATATTGAAATGATATTAAGGTGATTTTAATGTTCTTAAATCTAGGGACATAGTGGATCAAATTTGTGGAAGACCAATTTGGCTAAAAATGTCATTTGATAGGTCAAAAATAGTTTTAAAGATGAACTCAAAAATCTATCTATATATAAAATTAGACCTCACGGTCACCACTAATTTTGGTACTGATCGTGAGCCAGTCCAGAATCTAATCTACACCTATCTAATGATCAGTACTCATTTGGAAATGACTATGACCCTCCCCTGCTTCTTCTAAACTTGATTCTTAGGATCCAAATTGATATCAAAGCTTGTCTAAACCTTCCTAAATACATTTAGTGAATTCTAAACTTAAAATAAAGGTAAATTGTGACACTAAGCTTGTGTTAATGGTGTATATACATGGTATGATAATTATTTCAAATGTATCATGAAGAATACGAAAATGTTAATATGTGTCAAGGATTAAAGCTGCATTAATACAATCACTCAAAGATACTTACATGGAAAATATATGAACTATTATCATGTTTATTGCTTACTTAAGATAACATGAACATGCTTATTGGTTACCATAATAAAGTATGTGATTATAGTGAGAGATATTCATTATCAATTTCTTGTATTGTTATTGATATGCACTTATGATATGATAATATATTAAAAGTCATATATATACATAATTATAGATTTTGACTAAAGTATCATAAAAGTTGATATTTAAGTGCATATTCACACATGAATATAGTAACATAGTATAATATGCTATGTAAAATATTAGTAAATGTTCTAAGGAAAGGAATTTCAGATATGCAATCTCATATTTTGAACAAGGAAAATAAAGTGATAAGTAATACAATCATGTGCATATGATGAATTATATGTTATTGATTCCATGTATAGGATGTAGTTATTCCAGCATACATATTATAGCATTGCTTATATGATGTTCATCGATGAGAAGTGATATAGTGCCTTAAAGATAAATATACAATCATCCTGTAAATGTTATGTTTTATGTTCTTAACTTTGAAATGATTTAGCATTTCTAATATGTTCTACATTTTGTTTAAAGTATTTTGATACTGATTAAGTAAACTTATTTGGATTAAAAACTAAAATGATATGCATGTGACCTAGCACTTTACATTTATATAATGAAAATTATTTTTTGCTATTTCACTGTCTTTAAGTTTAATTTTTGTATTATGCATTTATTCGAGTGTTTGTGAGAAGACTGTTGTGAGTGGTCATCGCCTTGCATACTAATGTCCCCACTAAGCATATCTTGCGCAGCATTGTTATTTCTCCTTCATGTGATGAAAAGGTTAGTTTTTGGACAACTGAATACATAGGGCCAATGATGAAGAATGTCGAAGATTTTGTATTAAAAAATATCTTTTGTAACTGAATTTTTGTATTATATAGTAAGTTATGTTACACTTGTATAATTTTAGGCTGTGTAAAATTGATAAATTTATATACCTGTATATATATTTTTTGAATATGTATGTTGTTAACAATAATTATAAAGTTTATATGATGATATTTACGATATGAAATATGATACTTAAAAATTTTAAACATAGGCTAACCATATCGTTATAAAGAAAAGATTTTTATTGGGAGTTAACGGCTATTCATAACTAGTACCTTGACACCAAAGAAAAGTTCAGCCTAATGTTTTATTTCAATCCTAGTTGATCCTAGCAAGGAAAACTATAACGAAAATCCTTTTTATCTAGCATTAACTTTGAACCATGTGCATCTAAAGCACCTTTTACTAGATATCCCCTTCCCCATGCCTAATGTTTTAATTTCTTCATAGTAATACCTTTGTTGACCTCAGCTTTACTAACAATTAAATTGTAGACCATACATTTTTCTTGGTATATCTGGATAATAGATAAGAGCATAAACTGAAAAATTTTGGAGTTACTAAGATAGTTAGTAAATTGTTAGCTTCATATAAAAACATTCCTTCTAGAGTAACTGTTAATATGAATAAGAGAAACTATGTTATAGCAATTTTTGTGCATTCAATGTACTCTATGGATAGAGGAATACATAGAGTTAACCAATGACCTACGAATAAGAAGAAACCTAAAACAAAATGAGGTAGCTAACTCGGAGACCCACTAAAGCACCAAATCACTCTGTTAGGCCGACACTGACATTGAGAGATGAAAGCTATTTTTCTTGATTTTCATAATCATGTTAGCCATATATATTCTGAACTCTCATATCCTCCTAAAGGGTATAGGGGTGTTATAGAATTAGACTTTGATTTCTTCTACCAAATTGTAGATCTATGTCTTAATTTTTATTTTCAATTAAAATCATCAAATTTGGAGTTTGTAGTTTAAGTTATGGCCTAAATATCATAATAGATCCAAGTGAATTTTGACGAAATTTCCCTTATGCTATGACTTTTGACATAATTCATCTTTTCCAATCAAATTCAACATCAATCCAACATTCCAGCATCATTTCACATTCATTACAACATATTTATCAACTTATTTCAATTCAAACATATGCAAGAATGATTATGATATTCCCATACCTTAAATTGGTCAATATTTCCTCTCTACCTTCTTTTGTTTCTCATTTTCCTTTGTTTTGTTGCTTTTACCAGCTATAACCACAATAATTCACACACACACACACACACATATATATATATATATATATATATATCACATTCCATAATCCTCAATCCAATCCTTCCTTATAGAGCATGAAGAAAATGAAGAATAGAATAAAAATCTTATAAAACTCACTTTAATGCTAGAAATTCACTTAACTTGTTTTGTTTTCTAATCAATCCACCTTTATGTTAACTCTATAATGCATCCTAAACATATCCTAATGCTACTAGGGTGAATTTTGGGGTGTTACATTAGCTTTGATTTTCTTAAAGCCATTTCCTTTGTGCTCCACGATTTTAGATATTTTATATTAGTTCCAAAATCATTTTTAATGTCTCATATTTTATCTCCTAAAGTATATCCTATGTTGACATCCATATATTTTTTCTTAATTATTCTACAATAAGGGTTGATATATCTTAGCTTTTGCTACTTTATCACTTATTTAAATTGCAGTTATGATCATTTGGAATTTTTTTATTATAAGCATGTTTGTCTTCCCTTGCTTTATCGCTCTTAATTGCCAGCTACACACTTCATCTAAGCAACTAATAAAGTACTTTCTTGGGCATGATTTTTTAACCTTAAATTGGAAATCATTCTTAATAGCTTAGGAAGTCATAGATTTTTTAAGAGTTTCTTTATCTCTATAAGTTTGTCATGCTCTAATTTTCTAGTTGCATTTCATGACTTATTTCTCTAAATTCATTTACTTCATTCCATTATTTAATATCCTTGTTGTTACTACTTATTTTCTCTACCTTTTTTTGCTCAAAAAGGTCACTTATTCCATCATGCTTATATTATCATCCTCTAATTATAGAGGTTGGCCAATTAAAGTATTTAAAGCTCCTTTTTAGTTTATGTTATTGCTAATTAATTTTTCATTGTTTTGAAAAATCAGCTAAATGAAAAAAAAAGTTAAATACAAATTACAACAATAAATTATATGGAATAAAAAAGTTAATAATAGATTTTTATTCTTACTTAGCTCATTCTTGAATGCCATTATCATGCCAAAAGACTGTATTGTTAAAGTTAGTTGTTTTTTCTTTAATTCCAAGTAGAAAAGAAGGGACTTGTCATTATTAACTCTCAATAGTGGATATCCATCATCAGTTTTATATTTAATGTTAAGGATGATGTCCTTATTAATCTTTATTGATTTTGAAATTATTTCTAGTAGTTATTGGAATTTACAAGTTAATAGAATTAAAAGTTCCTCAACTTGAAAATTCTTTAGAAAAAATTTCTCATTCAAATTGCTTGATGTTTGATTAATATTTGTTATGTTATATTTTTGTTATTTTAAAATAAAAAGTAAAAAATATATATATTTAATTAGAAATACTGACTTCAATGAGAAACTAACATATAAACCCTTAAGGAATGATAGACCGTAAATTTAAATCTATTTTGCAAGGTATAATTATGTATCTATATGTATGTCATATATGCATACTCTCAATAAATGATGAACCATAATTTTTTCAAGTAGATTTCATAAGGTATATATATTTATATTATCAATAAATGATAACCCATAAATTTAAGTCAACACAAGGTATACTGATAAGTCCTATAATGTCAAAACTTAGAATGAGATCAAGGCAAAAACGGCTAGCCTATCCTTAGTGAATGGCAAGCTAATTTATAAGTAAGTGAAGACTAACCCCTAGTGTACAAAGGATTAGCACTCTAAAATAGTGTGGTTATGTGTGCAATACCTTATTTTTGAAGTTTCTCTTTGCTTATATAGTGCCTATATGGCTAAAACCTATGAGGCTAGAGTACTTGAGTATCAAATTTCCCGTATCTATAATTGGCAGGTTTAGAGCATCTTATATGATAGCATGGAGGGTATCGCCTGCTGATGTGATAGACGTAGTAGCATTGGATAGATCAACTAAAGAGCCTGATCAATCTATCAGAGCACTTAGACAATACAAATGGTTAGTGGGCCTTTAGGCTTATGGGCAGCAGTTAGGCCTGAGCCTAGGCTGAGCCTAAGACTATTAGGCTAGGTCTGAGCATGATAATATTAGATATTATCATTTATCCCCTATCAACATTTTGATCTATCGTGAGGATCGGAGGAAAGAGGCTTAGGCGATTGATGCCTCAAATAATTTTTTTGAATTTTGATTATTTTGAAAATGGCAACATTTTCTTAAAATGCATCTTTTCAATTTGTCACCGATAAAGGATGAGAGCAGAAAGGGCTTAGACAACTAATGCATGGAATTTGAAATAGTCTTTATTTATTCTAAATGCCTCGAAAATAGATGTATCGCATCAAACGTGACATTGCTTTATATTAGATGTTACTTCAATTACTGGAGCATTATGATGGCTCAGCCATATGGCGTCTTCTTATAGGACATCGATTTAAATTTCAAAATCCATCTATTGCTTAAAAATAGGAAATTCTTCTCTTCTACTGGTTTCTTTTTATGCTTTCAAATTTTTTTGGCAATTTGTTTTTAAATTTCCTCTATCTCTTTAAATTTTTTAAAACTTTGAGCTTTCATCCTTCTTGGATTTCAACTCAACCCTTTCATTATTTGGGTAAGCTTCCAATTTTAAACTTCTTTTCTTATTCATTTTTTTGTTAACTTACCATAGTATGGATTTAAGTTTTTTGTTGAAGTATAGCAAAAATCCCATTATCATAGTGTGACATGGAGCCCGATCAATTCTGGTTAGGTTCTTGAAGACCTTCTTTTAGAGTCTAAGATTGGATGAGGCTCACTATAAATCACAAGTTGTCTATTTTGCAATTAAAAGGGTTTTAGGCCTAATCTATTGCTAATGGTCAACCTATAAAGGCATCTAATATAGATGCAAAGAGGTAGGTTTCATGGAATCCACACCTAACAAAATTTTGGGAATGAATCTCAACCTTTTAATACCCAAATAGAGATTAGTATTTAGGACATCAATCTTACTTGGCACCTCTATTAGGTATTTCTTATGATTAGGCTTTTATTATTAATTCACTACATCCTTTCTCACATGATGTAATAAAATTTAAATTAAATAAACATATCAAGTAGATTAAGAAAGGCAATAAATAAAGTAGTAAATAAATAAAATCCTACTTAAACTAATATAAAAGTGCAACATGCATCAGAGCTTGCTTGATTTTGCATTCGCTCTTGGAGGTCCGCTTTTAGGATCCGAGATCGGAGGAGGCATGCTTAACTCATAAATCAGCCACTTCACCATAAAAAAGGATCAAGCCCAATTTATGTTTAGTAGTCAACCCATGAAGGCATTTACATATGGGCCTAAAAAGGTTGTGTTATGGAGTCACCACCTAATAGAATATTAGGAAAGGAATCTCAACCTTTTAATACCCAAATAGAGACTCGTATTCTGGACATCACTGTTTTCAGGCATTTTATTTAGGTGTTATTTTATAATCAAGTTTTAGATTTTAATCCCTTCTCCTCTTTCATACAATGCAAGCGATAAAAATTAAAGCATCCCAATCAAACAAAATGGCAAAAAATAAATACTTAAAATAAAGCCCTACTTAAATATTACATAAGCAAATCATCCAATAGAAAAGAATAATATACAAAGAAAAATCATACATAAAATAAGCTATTAATTAGTTTGGGAACATTGGTTCTCTCATGCATATTTACAAAAATTATAAGCTTGCTTTTATGATAGTTTGGGCTAAAAAGGATCGAACATTGGTCCGTATTTTGTGAAAAAACCTAATCGATTTAATAGAAAACATTTTAGCTCCTTTTATCTTATAGTGGAAAATCCTTTTTACTAGCTATTACAACACTGAGAAATAATACATCTCAAAATAAAATAATCAAACAAATAGCAGCAAAATTAAGCAATAAATAAAATAAAACCAAAATAGATACAAATAACTAACAGAGATGGTTAGTGAGTAAAAGAGGTGACCAATCTGGGAGCACAACTTCCTATGCAAAAAAACAACAAACCTCCTAAAATCCACAGACATTAAGCACTCAAAGAAAAGTTACAAAAAGATAAATGAATTAGTAAAGATAATCACAATAAAATAATCAGGTATTTATTAACACTAACAGAGGAGATTTAAATATAGAGATATATTATACAAAGGAAAAAATCACATCAAATAACATATAAATATGCTAAAAAAGAATAAATGACATCAAAATATATAAAAGCATGAAATATATGCAAAAAATGGCCTAAATACACTTATGGATAGCCTATATAGATACGGGACGGCCTGAGGAAAGAGAGGGATGGGATGAAAGGACTAGTCTGGGGATATCCTGTCTGTCACATAATGGATGGCTATCTATCAAGCCATCTTCCCATCCATCATCTCTGGATAGAATTAAAAAAAACACAGAATTTGGTAGGAAATGCAAAAAATATTCTTAGCCTAAAATATGCATTTATATGATCTAAATAATGCCAAAACATTTGATAATAATGAAACATACATAAAATATATAAAGCATGCATTTAAAAGGTTAAAGGAAATAGAATAAAAGCTTCACAAATACAATGATAGAGGAAACCTCATTCAACACACCGTAGACATACCAATTTAATCCAGGTTCACAACTTAAAACATCTCAAATTAACATGTATCTTATTAAAACATGGTAACAAGTAAAGCATGCCAATATCACATAATCATACCAATTGAATTAAGTAAAGGGAAAAAGCGAGTAAGCCTAGGATATTACCCTCAAGAGATATTCTGACTCTATAGTTATTATAATCCAGATCTCTTACTCTAATTTGTGATCTTTGCTTTTAAAATAAAATCTAAAATTTATTTGTTTATGGTGTTTTTAATAAAGATTGATAAAGCCATGAGTTTAAAGAGAGAAAGAAATTGGATTGTTCTTATTCTCTAAAGTGGCTCCCAAAAAAGTGATTCTCCTCCTTCATAAAATCCTAGATTTTTATATTTTATACCCCAACAATATTTTTTGAATTGAAATCCCTCTTAAATCTTCTCAAATCTGGAGATAAACCCCTGTAAATCTAGAAGAAATCTTAAGAGATTAAATTTTTCCTTTTTTGAAAATCTAAAAGTGTGGAAAAGTTTAGTTTTGAGTGAGAAATGGGCACCCTCAATGAGGGGCAGCCATCCCTCATTACTAAACCCTAAAGTTTCCAAAATATCATTCAGATAGACCACCTAGGAAAGAATGACCCATAGATGGGCACCCTTTAGGTGACAAACAACATTTTATCACCATTAGAGGCTAGAACTAAGGTTTTTATGTGTATTTTGTTAAAACATTTGAAATATTTAAAAATACTTAGAAAATCATGAAAAATCTTTGAGAAAGAGTGATAGATTAATGATTGGAGCCTTAAGATCCGAACCTATTATCAATAATATACTATTTTCTCATCATAGAGTAATCCTAATCTAGGCTACCTTGGGTTATGTTGTTTATTGTTACCCCTAATTTTGGAGAGCTAATGCACCGATGCCAAAGTGAGCTAAAATATAAAGTAAAAGGAAAATGGTGCACACCTAAGGTAGTGAATCCTTTGGCTAATTTATCACTTAATTTCCTTATTAGCGCCAAGGGTATGCAGAATTAGGATCTGAGACTAACTCCATTAAAGGCAGCGAGTCTTCGATTGTTCAATTATCACCTAGGGCATGTAGAATTGAGACAACAAAAGTTTTGCTTGATTAACACTTGGGGCATGCAGAATCATAGCTTTAAGACTAACTCCATTGTAGGCAGTGAATCTTTACTTGTCTAATTAGCACTTGAGTTTGTAAATCTTAAATTAATAAATGAACTCCTAGATATTATAAACACAGTGCAAAGGCAATCATTAAAGTGTTCATGATATGAGATGTCTATTGTATGCAAATGTGTTAATATCTAAATATCCCTAGTCATAGAATTAACAAGATATGACATTGTTAATTCGGACAAACTAGCACATGTTATGCTTCTTGAATGGTTCAAGTAGTGGTTCTCATAACTGTGATTATGAAAGATAATCAAAGCTAACATGTGGATGCTTATTTGAAGAACAAGTTCATTGGAGACCTGCAAAGAGAATCCTCGCATGGATATTAAATCTATATCAGTGAGTAATCTCTTTATAGCGATTGTACATATATCCTTAGACTTGAGATCGCCAAAGTTATCTTAAGTAGCAAGTGGTATACTTTGACTCCATAACTAATTACTTCCAACTGGAGGTGAACATAGTTAGGAGGTTGGGTGTATCATGACCTACATAAAGATAGTTGAGTGATTGACAAAGGATTCACCATCCCAGAATTATTAAGGGAAATTATCTCGCATGATTCTATAATTACCTTGTTCAGAGAATCTCTAGCCAGAGTAATATGCCAAGATGGATAGAGATCCATGAAGGGCATTTTAGGAACAATGGTTAAATTAATAGAACATATATAATTATATTTATATGAGTTGATAGAAATCCATATTCAGAATCTAATTGAGATAAGAGTGGTGAAAGGAGTAATTGTACGGTAACTATTTTTATGAAAGGGTATAGTCAAACCACTTAACTTTCCTGACATTTGGGTAGTCATGATGCCTAGCTAGAGGCCACTCATGACTTGTATAATAGTGTATCATAAATATAAATAGGGATTGATAAAATGATTTAAAGGAGTTTAAATCATATGAGTTTTGAATAGAACTCACAATTACTTATTATACTACCAATATGGATAGGAACACAATCAGTCACACACATATAAAGGAAAGGATAAAATGGTAAAATGACAAGGATAATAACATTTGATATTATTATTGGAATAGAGAAGTGAAGAAGAGAATAATTAATTAAAGAGTTTAATTAATTATGATCATGTAAAATTGTTCGCAGAACTTTTTAGAAATGTTCTATAAAATGGACCTAATTGAAATATTGGATTTCATAATTGATTATTATTGGAATATAAGTGTTATAGGATAGATATAATAACTAATATATCCATTGGAGAAATTAAAAGATGCCCAGAAGAATGGCTTTTGCATAGAAACCCTCTAGATGAAAGGTTTCACGCCAACTACAGACAGAAGGCCTTAGAGACCTAATTCTGGGACCAAAATAAATTAAATATATTTCATAAGTATTATGGAGCCTACATATTTAATTTGGATGGATTTGGAATTCATTTGGGTGATTAAATCCAAGTATATGCACAAAGGGCTTAGTTTGTGGGTTATATGCATAGTCTTTTATGAAAGGACTTAAATTGGATTTAATTGAGCCCAAATAAATTATTAATAATTCCAGAAACCCATTTAATATTTCTCGAGCAATTTTTAAGAGCCCAATCCTATTACAAAGTTGGATTTTTAACCTAACTATAAAAATCCAAGTGATAGGGTTTTAGGGTAATAAGGTGAACAATTAAGAGAAAAGAGTTTCTCTTATTCTCAAAACCCTAGCCTTCACTTTCCCCTTGCTAGCATCAAGGGATTTCTGTCAGCCTTGTATTTCCCCTTTGCTGGTTCATTCAATCCTTTTCTAGTGTGGATTACTCATTGGAGGTGTTCAATTTTGGACAATGTGGTTTGCGACAACCGGGTGAGAAGGAAAATCAACTTTTTAACAAAAATCAAAGGTGATTTTTATTATTCTCATTAATATGTATATTGTAAATTAATGGCAAGATCAGATCTATTGGTTAAAAATTTTAAATTCTGCTTATATATGAGATGCATTTAACCGATAATTGTCAACATAACATTGCCTGCATTTTTCTTGGAAGAATAGTCATATACCCTCTGGTAGAGGTTCTCCATAGCTATTATGAAAAACTATTAAGCATTAGTGCCTTATTTATTGGGTTTGGCCTTCTTAGGCTTTCTTTATCATCGCTTTTTCTTTTTATCATTACTTATTTATTTTTATTTTATGTTACCTTCCTTTTGCTTTGTCAATGTGTGAGTATTTATAAATTAGCTTATTAGTCTTATGGCATTCATTTTCATTTTTCAAGCATAAAACGTGTAAATAAACTAAGACATGAAACAAAAATGATAAATTATATACAACTCTGTTTTTATAGATACATCAAAAATTTTAACAAGTACTCCTTGAATACAAAATAAAATATGTCATTATATGGGCCCTGAGCTAGGTGCTCTACGATAAGCTAGCCCTGATGGCGGTCTAAGAACTAGTGGCCTAGGTGGTCAAATCAGTACCATAGCTTGAGGTTCTGGTAGAGGCTGCTCTCCTGCCTGCTCAAATATGAATCTAAAACACTATAGCTTCAATGTCAATGGTTGCAAAATCTATGTTATCACCTCCGCCAGCCTTTCTGATCCCTAACCTACCTCATGGACTGCTCTGAAGTTTCTGTCTAAATACCTTTTAGGTCTTCCCTTAGGTACTTGATCTACCTCCTTAACTCCTCATCAATCTCTATTACAACTTGCCTAGCTCCAAGAATCACAGACTCAATACGAGTACTCTAGTCTTTGAGTTGGGTAATAAAATCATCAACTACCTATAGGTAGTCATCAAATCTATGACCTACGATTTCCATACCTACTATAGGGCTCTATACCTCAATCTATAAGGTCTGAAGAGTCATTGGCAAGGTTTTGAGGGACTTTATTATTGTAAAAATGGTCTGTAATACCTACTTTTGGCATCTACTAGATGCCTTTAGTGCTACCATGTAACATCCTAATCTACTAACCATGGATAATCATCAATCATCACCATAAACCTAGTAAAGATCAGGCATAAATAATAAATAATAAGACAAGCCATAATTACATGCCACCATAAAATAATCAAGCTTATAGATAAAAAATCATAACATAAATGGCCTTTAAAGTATCTTGAAAACCTCGGGACAATTCTAACTTTCCTGATCATCTTTATCAATGGTAGTCAACCCACAATAGCTACCAATCCACTAGAGCTTATCCTGAAACCTACATTGGTAAACAAACCCGTGCTATGCTATAAAGCTTAGTGGGGAACCAAAACTCTTTAAATAATCTCTTATAATTAGAGTATATCTAAAACTTTCACTATATCATAGAAAAACATATGAGTCTAGTATAATGTTTATTGCTCAGTGAACATCAAAAAGGAGTCCTCAAACCTTACTAATGAATACCATTTTTTTCAATAATCCAAAATGTTATATGACTCATCTCATTTCCTGAAAGCTTATCCATTTATCACTTTCGCCATTGTCTTACCCTCTATCTTATAATCCTTTTATTCATGAGTCTAGACATCATAGTTATTAATAGTACAAAATTTCCACTTAATGCATTAAATCACATTGTTCACATAAGATAGGCATTCGACACTAATTCATAGTATAAGGGCATACTTAAGTCATATAGAATCTACAAGTAATCTCGGTAGGCATAATTACTTCACATATATCATACAATTCTCATATTAGATTCATAAACTTTACAGCCTTCATATTATCTTAGCATAGTAACTTAATTCTCTTATAATCATCATTTTATGTCATGCATTGCTCTTAGTCAAATGAATGTTATCATTATGCCTACATGTGTGTAAACATTTATATATGAATAAACAGACTAGTGGAGTTGCATGTGATCACAAAGAACAAGTATTACATATCATGATTATCAGACAAAGTCTCGATGTCACATGTATGCATTTCATAAATATAGGACATGAAACTTAGTGCACATGTTATAGTTCGTATAACTTCTAGTACAAGATTATATGCTTTAGGGTCCATTTATTGTAACACCCTAAATCCTTTACCATGGATAATCATCAATCACCATTAAGCATCATCAATCATCATCCATCATACCTAATCAAGATCAGGCATAAATACTAATAGTAATAATAATAACACAGGCCCTTATTACATGCCATAAATAAGTAAACTTATGAATAAATAATCATAACATAAAAGGGCCTTCAAGCATCCTGAAAACCTCAAGGCAACTATATCTTGCCCGATCCTCTGAAGTCTCTTGAAACCTACACGGATAAACAAACTCATGCTAAGCTATAAAGCTTAGTAGGGAACCATAATTCTATGGATAATTCATAATAGTTATCATAAAATCAACAAAGCTTCATTATTGAAAAACATATAAACTTTTGATATTAATTATTAATATAACACTTGGGAGGAGTGTTCAACCTTAACTAACTTTATTATTCTTACCAACTTAAAGAAATTCATGGAGCCGTCTAGTTCTTCAATATCTTTCATAAAACAATTAGTACATTAATTCTTTTCTTATTACTCTGACATCATACATTTGCATTATAATCCTTTCATTATTGACTCCTATCATTGATTACTAAGGAGGTAAGCTTTAATCATATATAATTCAGCATTTATTCAAAGCATAAGAAGTGTGTGACCAGTAACACCTATAATAAATATTATTTAGCATAACTTACTTCTCATATATCATGCAATCATAATTATAGAATACCTTTATAGTTTATAAACTCTATTCATATTCATGTACTTCTTAACGTTATCTTATCATGGCAACTAACTATTACACAACATCACATTATATCCTACACTAGCCTTTGCTTATGTCTTAATTATTGTTATGCACAAGCATGTGTAACATTGATATGTAGTGTTGAATCGGTCTTACATGTAATTACATAAAGAATGTCATTACATATCACGAGTACCCGAGAAGGACCAATGGTCATAAGTATAGATTTCATGATTATCAAAGCATATGAGACCCAATTGGGTTTGTTATAGCATAACTAGTTCTTATTATAACATTGTATGCATTCCATCATAACATGGCAAAGTGAATCTCGTGGGTATACATTCCAATAATTTACTTTCATAGAAACAGCTTATAGAAAAGGAATTATGATAAAGAAATATAATAAGCCACACATCATGCTCCCATAATATAAGCAAAACAATCGATACATGAATTCCTTTATTTCAAGCTCTTTCTTAATCTTTAATCATTGAAATGGTTTATAGCCAAAAGAAATCATGATAAGCAATGTAATAAGCCATTCATCATGCTTACGTTACATAAATGAGCCCATTAATGCATGTTTTACTTTATCTTGTGCACATTTTATCATCTTTAATAGCCTGCCTAAGTACTAGTTCAAAAGGTGGATAACGGGAGCAATGGATACCCGAAGGTATCAAACTATGGCTATCCGAAGATATCAAGCAATGGACCCAAAAGGGGTCAAGCAATGGTTCTAGCAAGCAACAAACTATGGACCCAAACGGGGTCAAACGATGGTTCCATTAAGGAACAAGACCCAAATGAGGTCAACTATGGCAGCTACGACTGTATCCCTCTAGGCATGCCTATCTAATCCACAACTGAACTAAGACCCGCAGGCTTAACTCTTAAGACATCTTTGATAAACATATTCTTCTTTACTTAACACATCATTCGACTTAAAGCCACTTTTCATAGAAGAATGCATATCATTCCTTTCATCAAAGAATACATCAATCTTTTGTTCAAAATAGTTTTCTTTACTTAATGTAACATATTTGCTTAATGCCATCATTCACATAAGAGTGCACATTATTCTCATCGTGCTTCAAACATTGAGCTCTAGGCTTCAATACACATGTAGGCTAACATATGATTATATAGTTGCATCACTTACTTTCATTTATATCGTGATGGTTTCAGGTTTAGATAATTTAATAATAACATGTGATCTTTCATAACTAGCATTGTGCATGTCCACATGAACATATACAGATATATGTAGTTAAAAGCATGTAAATACGTACTTCCATTACTCATACATGTTCATATATTAAATTAAGCTACTCATCATAACATGCTCATATCAATTATACAATATATAGAACTTACATAACTCATAGAGAGTTCTTGATGACATACCTTGCTGCTACTTGCTGGGAATAATTTCCCTAATCTTACACTTATTAATATCATTCCATAAACACACACATATATAGATAGCAAACTCAAGCATTTATGGTCCATATACTAAAATAATTGAGTTCTCTTATAGCTTAAGGTCAATACATGTTCATATTCAATCACTTGATTCTCTTTTAGGGTCTATTAGATTATAGAAAATAGGTTATACACCTTAACATTTTAAGATATATATATATATATATATATATATACTTCAATCATCTTACTTGCATTTTCATCCTGTGACATTATGTGCTTATTTGTGGTATGTGTGATCATATCATCTTAGTCTTTAATACACTATGGATGCTCTTATGCTAATCATAATGTATTATAGGCATGAGTAAACCGGTGAGCAAATTATTACATATTACAGCTAATTATTAACCCCTCATGTGACTTGGAATTTAACCAAGCTTTTATGGTTTCATAATTTAACATAAAATGCGATGTCCCCCCTTCTTTTAACTTGGACATGCAACCTTATATCTATTCTTTTATTACCACTAGATTAAATCATAGCATTTTTTAACATAACCATTCCTTGACCTAGTGCATACCTTATTTTGATTTTATAAAACACATTATATGACATATCCCTTAAATCACTATACTACATCATGTTATTCTCAATTCGATGCTCATTTGGCCTTAACATACCTTTTTGCAACCTAATTCATATTAACCTCGTCATGCGCAAGGCCCTCTAATTTAGAGTTCAAGTGAACCATCATTATTTAACTCAATGTGCTTGATTATCAGAAAACTTGTGGAGATTACTTTTATTAAGTGATCATACTTTATGCACCTCATAGGTGTCTTTGGATAACTTATAGCTTAATTCATTTTTTTCCTCTTGTTATAACATTGATGTCCTTTAAATTTTCATAATAATTCATGTTATATTCAAGCCTTTCTAAAATGTATCTTTGTGGACTTTAGCATTAAGGAGAGACTTCCATAATCTATTACTCTAATAAGTAACATATCAAACTTTACTTAATAGCCATTTATCCTTCGCCTCACTTATTACTAGTCATTTCACCTCAATTCTTGCTCTCTCAATGATTTTATGGACCACCTAATATAGTGTTCCATATGTAATTACAAATCTTAAATCTTAGGTGTGAATATAATATGGAGGGAAGAAAACATGCTTGGCAATACCTTCAATGAATGAAGTGTACAAGTGGTCGTACATTCTCAAAGAGAAAGAATGTGTGGCCGAATACATTAAGGAAAAATATACGTGTTTGGTCGTGTGTGAGGAAGAAGAACAAGACAAGTGGTCGTGTGCAAGAGGAAGAACAAATGCACGTGGTTGTGCATTCCCAAAGAGCAATTAAGGCATGGCCATGTGTTCCCTAGAGGAAACACACATGTGGCCGTGTACATTAAGGAGATACAGGGTGCGTTTTTGTCTGTTTCCAAAGAGAGACGCATGCGTGGCCACTGGTGAGAAAGAGGAAAACATCATGTGGCCATGTACAATAGAGGAGGTAAATATACATGGCCATGTGCAAGGAATGAAGCAACCTGGCATGGCCGTGGGTTTTGGAAAAAGGAACACACGTGGCCGTGTGTTTTCTTCTTCAAACACACTCATAGCCATGTGTTTTGAAGAAGAACACACGTGGCCATGTGTTTTCTTCTTCAAACACACACATGGCCATGTGTTTTGAAGAAGAACACACGTGGCCGTGTGTTTTGAAGAAGAAACTCACACGTGGCCATGTCTGGGAAGAATGCCACAAAAATCAAAGACCCCGATTAAGCAGAGCATGCATTACAACCCTAGATCTCATATTCCAACTTCTTTAAATGGTCACCTAAGTTTTCAATCATTAAAACTCATCTTATTTACTAATTTGAATCTTTAATCTCCACTAAGAAAACACAAAACACATATAGCAAATGAGAGAAAACATGTAAAGTAAACCCTCCTAAACAATTTTCCCATACCTGACATTGGAGCCTCCCTCACTTTATTTGATCCATCCCCTTTTCTCTTGACTCCCTTCTTCTCCCTGTACATGGAGATAACATACATGATATATCATCTCTCCATATCATTAGTACCATTAAATCAAACATAAGGAAGAGACCCATGAGAGGAAAACATTACCTTCATAAGGTTGAAACACCAAAACCCTAGGTTGCTCTTCCTCAACCCATAACCAGAGAAAGAGAGAGAGAGAACTCTCCCAAAAATGCCGATCCTCCATCTTCCCCCAAACCCTAAATAGGTGGGTGGGGTAAAATCTCCCTAATGAAAATCCAATAATACCCTTATACATTTTAAACCCTTAAAACTCATTTTCTTTAACAATTAACCCCAAACTTCTCATTTAATTCAGATGTATCCTTCCTTATTGTTTTAGCTACACTCCATTACACATGTACATAATTACCAATTTACACTTAATGTGACTTAACTTCAGTAATACCAAATAATCAAAATTTTGGCTTATTAAACCTTAATCTCGATTAATTAACTAAAATCCTGTTAGGGTCATGATTGGTTCCTTACATATATTCTCTGTGGAACCCCATCAGTGGAATCAACTCACACCGGCACTTATACGGGAACTTTCCTCAATTAATGTGAGACATCTCAATCATGTATTACAAAACATGACATTTCATTTCATAATAATAGTTTATAGTCGAAAGAAATTTAAGACAATCAAAACAATAGGTCATTCATCATGCTTACATTACATAAGTGGAGCAATTAATGCATGTTTTACTTTATCTTGTGTACATTTTATTATCTTTAATAGCTTGCCTAAGTATTAGTTCAAAGGATGAATAACGAGAGCAATGGATACCAGAAGGTATCATACTATGTATATCCGAAGATATCAAACAATGGACCCAAATGGGGTAAAACAATGGTTTTTGCAAGGAACAAACTATGGGCCCAAATGGGGTCAAGCAATGGTTCCATTAAGGAACAAGACCCAAACGGGGTCAAGCACGGCAGCTGCAACTGTATCCCTCTAGGCATGCCTATCTAATCCACAACTGAACTAAGACTCGCAGGCTTAACCACTTAAGAACATCTTTAATTTAACATATTCTTCTTTACTTAGCACATCATCTAGCTTAAAGCCACTTTTGAATAAAAAGAATGCATATCATTCTTATCATACATCAAGGTTGAGCTTTAGGCTCCATTACCCATGGATGTAAGTCATGTCATCACATAGTTGCATCAACATCATTCATACATATCGTAGTGCTTTGCATGATAATGCAAACACAGTAAAATATTACTTTCATCGATCCATCTCATCATACTTAATATTAGGCATGAAGCCAATGAGGCGATTATAAAAGTATAGTTCTTGCAACTAAAAAACTTTATAGTATTATATGCATGTCTATATATATATGTGTGCATATAAAGGAAACTTGAATCATAGCAGTATATACTCTTTAAGTACTCATATCTGATCACATAATGAGTCAAACTACTCATCGTAGTATGGTTGCATCAATTATAAAACATTGAATTACATAACTCATTAATAATTCTTAATGATGTACCTTGTTACAATTTGCGGTCAACAGCTTTCACATATTATCAAAACTCACATCAAAACATAATTATTTAAAGCAATACTCATGCATTTATGATCGATATTTGTAAGTTCTCTTACAACTTAAAGGTGAGCACTTGTTCATATTTAGTCTCTTGATTCACTTCAATGGTCTATTAGATTATAGACAACAAGTTATATATTTTAACATAATCATATATATTTCAATCCTCTTACTTGTATTTTATACTCAGGTAAGTTGTGTGAGCTTATTTCATCTTAGTTGTTAGCACACTACAGATGCTCATGTGCTAATCGTAATGTACTATAGGCATGAGCAAACAGGTGAGTGGGTTATTACACATTACTGCTAATCATTAATTCTTCTTGTGACCTTGGGTGTAAACAAGCTTCTACGGTTTCATAATTTAACATAAAATGTGATGTCTCATTTCTTTTAACTTGGACATGTAATCTTACGACTATTCTCTTATTATCACTAGGTTATATCATAGTATTTTGGATAGAACCATTCCTTGTCCTAGTACATACCTTATACCAATTTTATAGGACACATTAATTAGTATATCATTTAAGTTACTATGTTGCCTCATGCTCTTCTTAGTTCTATGCTTATTAGGCCTTAACATACCTTTTAACAACATAGTTCATATTAGCATTGCCATGCACAAGTCCCTCTAATTTAGAGTTCAAGTTCAATGTGTAACACCCTAATCCACTAACTATGGATAATCATCAATCATCATCATAAACCTAGCAGTGATTAGGCAATAATAATAAGAATAATAATAAGACATGCCATAATTACACGCCACAATATAAATAAATCAGACTTATAATTAAAGAATCGTAACATAAATGGCCTTCTACATATGTTAAAATCATCAAAGGCAACCACAATTTTGCCAGATCTTCTCTTTAAAAGTGGTCAAGCCACAAAAGCTATCGACCAATTAGAGCTTATCCTGTAACCTACACGGATAAATGAACCCGTACTAAGCTATAAAGCTTAGTGGGGAACAAAACTCTATAGATAACATCTTTACCCTAATTCATATTATCATATATATACACAACTTTTACAATAACATGGAATAACATATGAGGCTATTATATTGATCATTAAACAATGGACATATTGGGGGAGTCATCAATCTTAATAATAAAACCATACTTACTAGCATCTAGAGCATTCTGTAAATTATCTTATTTCGAAAACTTATCAAATTGCTATCATCATCTTACTTCTTTTCTTTCTTTAAACTAGCTTGATTCAAACTCTTCCTAATCCTTACTACTTTACAGTTCAGACATTAGGATCATTGATACTACAAAACTTTAACTT
This sequence comes from Excoecaria agallocha, assembly GCA_037975025.1. Lineage (NCBI taxonomy): Eukaryota > Viridiplantae > Streptophyta > Magnoliopsida > Malpighiales > Euphorbiaceae > Excoecaria > Excoecaria agallocha. The sequence goes on along the minus strand of CM075810.1, from coordinate 57,869,546 downwards.
TATGCCTTTATCACATTGTTACATAAGTTATGCATTAAATAATAAATCCATGCACACGGGAGTGCTTATGTCATGAAAAAACTATAGAGTTATTGCTAGGAATGATTTCTTCATATATATCATACAATCATAATTATAAAATATAATTATAACTCATAACTTTTGTTCACAACCATGTGCTCCTTAATGTTGTCTTATTATGGCAACTATATGTCAACCAACATCATATTATGTCATACAATGTTCTTTGGCTTATGTCAGATTTATTGGAGAGCACATATAGGTGTAACATTTATAGGTATTGACTAATCAACTTTACATGCAATCATAGAGAATAGCCTTACATATCGTGATTACCCATGCAAATCCAATTATCACATATATACATTCATAAATCCCAAAGCATATAAAAATCATTGTGTATGTTGTAGCCCAAACAGTTCTTATTATAACAATGTATGCATTCTATCATAGCATGGCAATTTAAATCTCATAGGTATACATTCCAATAATTTCATTTCATTGAAACAGTTTATAGCCAAAAGAAATCATGATAAGCAATATAATAGGCCATTCATCATGCTTACATTACATAAGTAAAGCAATTAATGCATGCTTTACTTTATCTTGTGTACATATTATCATCATTAATAGCCTGCCTAAGTACTAGTTCAAAAGGTGGATAACAGGGGAAATGGATACCCAAAGGTATCAAAAAATGGATATATGAAGATATCAAGCACTAGACATAAATAGGGTCAAACAATGGTTCCAGCAAGGAACAAACTATATGTTAGAGAGTATGCCCTAGAACCCATGCAATAGGGATGTATTTCATATGTATGAACTCATATTCTTAATAAAAGGCATTATTCATTTATTAATGCTTTGTTTAAATACATGAGTTTGTAAATCTTAAATTAATAAATGAACTCCTATATATTATAAACACAGTGCAAAGGCAATCATGAAAGTTTTCATGATATGAGATGTCTATTGCATGCAAATGTGTTAATATCTAAATATCCCTAGTTATAGAATTAACAAGATAGGACATTGTTAATTCGGACAAACTAGCACATGTTATGCTTCTTGAATAGTTCAAGTAGTGGTTCTCATAACTGTGATTATGGAAGATAATCAAAGTTAACATACGAATGCTAGTTAGAAGAACAAGTATATTGGAGACCTACAAAGAGAATCCTCACATGAATATTAAATCTATGTCAGTGAGGAATCTCTTCATAGCGGTTGTGGAAGTATCCTTAGACTTGAGATCACCAAAGTTATCTTAAGTAGCAAGTGGTATACTTTGACTCCATAACTGATTACTTTCAACTAGGGATGAACATAGTTAGGAGGTTGGGTATATCATGACCTACTTGAGGATAGTTGAGTGATTAACAAAGGATTCACGATCCCAGATTTATTAAGGGAAGTTATCTCGCATGATTCTATAATTGCCTTGTTCAAATAATCTTTGTCCAGAGTAATATGCCAAGATGGATAAGGATCCATGAAGGGAATTTTGGGAACAATGATTAAATTAATAGAACATACATAATTAGATTTAAATGAGTTGACAAAAATCCATACTCAAAATCTAATTGAGATAAGAGTGGTGAAAGGAGTAATTGCACGGTAACAGTTTCTATAGAAGGGTATAGTCAAACCACTTAACTTTTCTGAAATTTGGGTAGTCATGATGCCTAGCTCCAGGCCAATCATAACTTGTATAATAGTGTATCATAAATATCAATAGGGATTGTAAAAAATGATTTAAAGAAGTTTAAATCATTTGAGTTTTGAATAGAACTCACAATTACATATTATACTACCAATATGGACAGGAACCCAATAGATCACACACATATAGAGAAAAGGATAAAATGGTAAAATGACAAGGATAATAATATTTGATAGTATTATGGGAGTAGATAAGTGAATAAGAGAATAATTAATTAAGGAGTTTAACTAATTATGGTCAAGTTAAATTGTTCAAAGAACTTTTTAGAAATGTTCTGGAAAATTAAACTAATTGAAATATTATATTTCATAATTAATTATTATTAGACTATAAGTGTTATAGGACTGATATAATAATTAATAGATCCATTGGAGAAATTAAAAGGGGCCTAGAAGAATGGCTTTGGCACAGAAACCCTCCAGAGGAAGGGTTACATGCCAAGCCCTGGTAGAAGGCCTTAGAGGCCTAATTCTTGGACTAAAATAAATTAAATATATTTCATAAGTGTTATGGAGCCCACATATTTAATTTTGATGGATTTGGAACTCATTTGGGTGATTAAATCTAAGTATATGTACATCGGGCCTAGTTTATAGGTTCTATGTATAGTCTTTTATGAAAGGACTTAAATTGGATTTAATTGATCCCAAATAAATTATTAATAATTTCATAAGCCCATTTAATATTTCTCCAGAAATTTTAAAGAGCCTAATCCTATTATGAAGTTGGATTTTTAACCTAACTATAAAAATTCAAGTGATAGGATATTAGGGTTAAGGTGAACAATTAAGAGAAAAGAATTTCTCTCACTCTCTCAACCCTAGCCACCACCCCCTTGCTGGCATCAAGGGGATTTTGGCCAGCCCTTTTTATCCTCTTTTTTTGGTTCATTCAATCCTTCTCTAGTGTGGATTACTCATTAGAGGTGTTCAATTTTGGACACTGTGGTTTGTGACAATTCGGTGAGAAGGAAAATCAACTGTTCAACAAAAATCAAATGTGATTTTTTCTTATTCTCATTAATATTTATATTTTAAATTCATGGCAAGATCAGATCTATTGGTTAAAATTTTTAATTTCGCTTATGTATGAGATGCATGTAACCGATAATTCCCAATATGGTATCAGACCCTCGATTTTGCCATGAATCTACAATTCTATATTTTGCGAAATAGTTTTTATTTTTGAGTTATTTATTTCATGAACTCTAAAATATCAGATTTAATAGTTCTTGAATGAGAAATATTTATTTCTGGATGTATGTGATCAAAATATATAAAACAAAAATAAAAACGATTCTTTTGAGAAGAGAACCATTGAGAACGGCGTGTAGAGTTTTATTTTTCAATAAAGTTTAGGGGCTGTTCTAAATTAATTTTTTATTGATCCACTCTAAGATCATTTTGATGATAATTTATGTGTTTAATATGTCATATTAAGCCATAGGATCAAACAAAATTGAAATCAAATAAGTTTTGCATGTAAACTAGTTTAGTCGAAAAGTTCGATAAATTGGTGTTCTTCGTGTGTTCTTGGTGTGTTCTTGGTGTGTTCATTTTTAGAACAATTTTTAATCTTCTAAATCTGATATATCATATATATTAATGTGTTTTAATTAATTGGATTAATTAAAATGGGCCTTAAATTAATTGGATTACTTTTAATTCATTAAAACCATTTAATGGGCTTAATTATATTTATGGACTTGGTTTAAATTAGTGAATGACTTGGTGGGCCAAAGGAGCTTATTTAAATTATATATTATCAAATATAATTAAGTTTATTAATGGATTTTAAGGGCTGAAATGGGCTTGGCTCATTCCAAAAGGCCCAAATGGTCCAATAGACACAATACTAGTTTGTGTGTGAACACATTTTAGGATTTATTGTGAGGGGTTTCGGCCTACCCTTGTTTTAAGCCCAAAATTGATTTTTAAATTATTTAATATGATTAATTAATTAAATAATAAATTGATAATTAATTAATAATCAATTGGATTGTTAATTAAGGCAAGAACACTTGCATGCAAAAATGTTTCCTAAAATGAAAGTTTCCAAAATGGAAAAAGTTTCCTAATTTGATCACATTATTAAAATAAATTAAAAGTATGTTTTAAGAGGTGAAACAAAGTTATTAATTCATTATATATTTTACTTTATGCATTAGAAATGTATATAAGGGTGTATGATTTGCATAATAGATAGTTATGGACAAGGCCCAATGTGATTGAGCATAATGCATATTTCAGCCCAATGAGGACTTTCATGTCCCAGCCACTTGTCTTTGGTTTGTATTTCTTTACAAATTGTAATATGTAATTAGATTACTTAGATTAAAATTAGAGATAGAGATGGAAACCACTATCAAAGAGCAAGATGGGCCAAATGGAGATCCTACAAGTTTGAAGATAATGTAATTATTTTTTCTTGTTTGAATCATGCATATTACCTGGGTGTGACCTTTTGATTTCCCTCTTGGCTCGAGAAAATCAATGTAGTAAAGTCCATAACTATACCATATTTGTATGCTAATATTTATGAGATAGATATAGGATGCATACCATTGTATGCCAACCATATATGATGAAACTTAATTAACTAAAATCCCTCAAACGAATACTAAGGTATATAAGCCTTCCATTAATTTGAGGAGAACCAGAGTTCTTTATAGTGTGGGTTGTTGACCACAGTCAAGCTCACATTATATTGAATATGTTCGAATCTAATTAAATGGGTCATCTTAGCTAGCCCATTAGCTTGTTGAGCACAGTCAAGGCTAATGGTTCTAGAGGCAAGATTAGGGAATGCATATATGATATGCATGTATCAAGAGTTGATAACCTAAGGATCCAATAGTTGTGTAGAGACACAATTGGTATAGAGATACCTACCTTTCAAGGGTATGGAGTTTGATTTGTTGACAACAATTAAGGTCAAATTTCATATCAAGGATTGGATATTGGCCCACTAAGAATACCATCAGGTTTTCTCGAATTAAATAGTGAGGGCTATTGATTTGCAATAAAATAGTGGAAGTAAATGGATTAATTAAAGACCTAATTAATGCATACATATATATGAACATACTCTCATTAGTTTTCTTTTTCACATCATCATGACCACATCAAACATAAATAAATGATCCATTATGTCTTTGATTAAGATCCACCACCACTTCCATCAGATGATGCCTTTGATGACATCAAGGGCATTTATCGAAAATACATAGAGGATAGTGAAGCAGCAGCATGTCTGATGCAGGATTGTATGTCCTCAGAGCTTCAGAAGTAACATGAGATGATGGATGCTAGAACCATCATTTTGCATCTAGAGGAGCTTTATTCTTCTCAGGCTAGAACTGAGCAATATGAGATTGCTCGAGCTTTATTTAGTTACAAAATGGTTGAAGGAACTTCAGCTGCTACTCATGCATTGAAGATGTATGGGTATATTGAGCATTTGAGTAGACTTTGCTATGTAATGGATAATGATCTATACATAAATTTAATCTTGTACTCGTTGGCTCCAAGTTATGCACGTTTCGTGCTTAACTTCAATATGAACAAGATCTAAGTAAACATTCCTGAGTTAATCAACATGCTCAAAACAACTGATGGATCCTTCAAGAAGGATCCATAAAGTGTCATGGTTATCACTTCTACTAAAGGCAAGAAGCAGAAGAAGATGATGATGATGATGACCAAGGCACAGCTAAAGAATTATGGAATTTCCAAGAAGAAGGTTGCCAAGAAAGAGAATCCCAAGGAACTTGCTTCCATTGTGGAAAAGATGGTCATTGGAAGCGTTACTGGAAGGCCTATCTAGATTCTCTAAAGGAGAAGAAGGAAACTGATTCTTCTACTTCAGGTATTCATATGATTGAAATTAATACTTATTCTATTACTTCAAAACAATCTTAGGTATTAGATACCGGGTGTGGATCTCATTTGTGTAATGATCTACAAGGGCTTAGAAGCAGTAGAAGAGTTGGAAAGGCTAAAATATGTCTACAGTCAGCTACTGGATAAAATATCTCTACAACAGTTGTGGGGACTTACCATTTGCCCTTTCTAAGTGAATTAATACTGGAATTAAATAATTGTTATTATGTTCCAGCTTTATCCAAAAGTATTATTTCTTTTAGTTGTTTATTGAACGATTATGACATTTCTTTAAAGGACAAATGTTGTTACATTTTTAAGAACAATATGTTTTATACAAAAGCTATCATTGAGAATGGTATATTTATTCTTGATTTAATTAAAATGCATAATATGGATACCAAAAGAATGAAACAAGATAATCTAAATACCTCATATTTATGGCACTATCGTTTAGGCCATATAAATGAGAAATGCATGACTAGATTACACAAGTTAGGTGATTTGGGATCATTTGATTATGAATCATTTGATACATGTGAGTCTTGTTTATTGGGGAAAATGACAAAAGCTCCCTTTATTGGTAAAGTAGAACGAGCTAAAATGGTTTTAGACTTAATACATTCAGATGTATGTGGTCCAATGACCACACATGCTAGAGGAGTTTACTCCTACTTCATTACTTTCATAGATGATTATTTCAGGTTTGGATATATCTATATAATGAAATATAAATTAGAAGCATTTGAAAAGTTCAAAGAATTCAGGAATGAAGTAGAGAAGCAACTTGGCAAGAGTATTAAGACACTTAGATCATATTGAGGTGGAGAATACTTAAGCCAAGAATTTCAAGATTATCTTAGAGATAATAAGATTTTATCTCAATGGACTCCACCATCTACACCACAACACAAAGGTGTATCTAAGAGGAGAAATCAAATACTAATAGATATGGTTTGATCCATGATGATCCAAGCAGACTTGCCTAAGTCCTTTTAGGGATATGCATTAGAAACTGTTGTTTATGTGTTAAACAAAGTTCCTAGTAAATTGGTTGATGTTACTCCATATGGGATATGGAATAACAACAAATCCACACTTTCTCATATGAATGTATGGGGTTGTCCTGCTTATGTGAAGAGGACAATGTTAGACAAACTAGATGTTAAATTTGACAAATGTTTATTTGTGGGATATCCAAAAGAAATGTTTGGATATTATTTCTACCATCCCTTAGAACAAAAGGTGTTTGTTTCAAGGCATGCTATCTTCTTAAAAAGAAAATTTCTCCTACGAGAGGACAGTGGGAGTAAAATTGAACTTGGTGAAGTTCAAGACCCATAAATAGAAGTAAATCAATAGATTAAACTCCGAGAGTGAATTTCATAATGATGAGATTACAGTTGAACCTGATTATACATAAAATCCTAGAAGATCTACGAGGATGCATTCTATCCCTGTGAGATATGGATTTCACATTGATTCAAATACAGGCATAACTGTAGTAGAGGACAATGAGCCTACAAGCTATCAAAAAGTTTTGAATAGTTCAGAATGTGATTTATGGCTTAAGGCTATGTAGTCTGAAATGGACTTAATGTATAAGAATAAAGTATGGACTTTAACTCAACCAACTGAAGGGATAAAACCCATAGGGTGCAAATGGATCTTCAAAAAGAAGATCGACATGGAAGGTAATATAGTTACCTATAAAGCTCACTTAGTAGCAAAAGGCTATCTTCAAAAAGAAGGTATTGACTATGATGAAACCTTTTCTCTTATAGTGATGCTTAAGTCTATAAGAATACTTTTAGCCATTGCAGCTCATTATGATTGTGAGATTTGGCAAATGGATGTGAAGATAGCTTTCCTAAATGGAAATCTGACTAAGGATGTGTATATGACACAACTAGAAGGGTTCACATCAGGAAATGGCGAAAAGGTATGCAAGCTTCAAAGATCCATTTATGGATTGAAGCAAGCCTCTAAGAGCTGGAACATATGATTCAATGAGACAATCAAAGAGTTTGGTTTCTCATAGAATAAAGATGAACCTTATGTATATAAAAGGGTCAGTGGGAGTGCAATTGTCTTCCTAGTTCTATATGTGGATGACATATTGATCATGAGAAATGACATTTCTCTTCTCCAATCTATTAAAATATGGTTATCCAAGCAATTCTCCATGAAAAACCTTAGAGAGGCATCATATATTCTAGGAATAAAGATCTATAGAGATAGATTCAATAGGTTGCTAGGTCTTTATTAAAGTACATATATAGATAAAGTATTAAAAAGGTTTAATATGGATCTCTCTAAGAAAGGGTTTATACCCATGGTGCATGGAAAAAACTTTTTAAATCTATGTGTCCGTGGACACTAAAGGACAGAGAGAGCATGAATAGAATACCATATATATCTATAATTGGTTCTATCATGTATGTTATGTTATGTACACGTCTAGATGTAGCATTTGCTTTGAGTGTTACAAGCAGATTCCAATCCAATTTTGGAGAGGAACACTGGGCAGCTGTCAAGAATATCCTTAAGTACTTAAGAAGGACTAAGGATATATTCTTGGTATATGGGGAGGCTAGTTTAGAAGTAAATGGGTATACAGATGCCAGCTTCCAATCTGACAAAGTTGATTATAAATCACAGTCTGGTTTTGTGTTCATAATGGGAAGAGGGGCAGTTAGTTAGAAGATTTCCAAATAAAAAATAACTGCTAGTTCCATGAAAGCTGAGTACATTGTTGTTTCGGAACCAGCCAAAAAAGCATTTTGGATCAAAAAGTTCATATCTGAACTTGGAGTGGTTTCTAGCATTGTTGATCCGATTCCTTTATGTTGTGACAACAATGGAGCCATTATATAAGCAAAGGAACCATGGTCTCATCAGCAATTAGAGCATGTTCTCAGATGCTACCATCTCATAAGCGAAATAGTAGCTAGAAATGATGTGAAAATAGAAAGGGCCCCTACAGATGATAATGTGGCGGATGCCCTCACTAAAGCACTTTCCCAGATTAAGCATGATTATCATATAAATAGCATGGGTCTAAGACATATGAGTGATTGGCTCTAGTGCAAGTTGGAGATTATTAGAGAGTATGCCCTAGAGCCCATGTAATAGGGATGTATTTCATATGTATGAGCTCATATTATTAATAAAAGGCATCATTCATTTATTAATGCTATGTTTAAATACATGAGTTTGTAAATCTTAAATTAATAAATGAAGTCCTAGATATTATAAATATAGTGCAAAGGAAATCATGAAAGTGTTTATGATATGAGATGTCTATTGCATGCAAATGTATTAATATCTAAATATACCTAGTCATGGAATTAACAAGATAGGACATTGTTAATTCGGATAGACTAGCACATGTTATGCTTCTTGAATGGTTCAAGCAGTGGTTCTCATAACTGTGATTATAGAAGATAATCAAAGCTAGCATGTGGATGCTTTTTAGAAAAACAAGTTCATTGAAGACCTGCAAAGAGAATACTTACATGGATATTTAATCTATCTCGGTGAGGAATCTCTTCATACCAGATGTGCAAGTATCCTTAGACTTTAGATCAACATAGTTATCTTAAGTAGCAAGTGGTATACTTTGATTCCATAACTGATTACTTCCAACTGGGGGTGAACATAGTTAGGAGGTTGGGTATATCATGACCTACTTGAAGATAGTTAAGTGATTAATAAAGGATTCAGCATCCCAGATTTATTAAGGGAAGTTATCTCGTATGATTCTATAATTGCCATGTTTAGAGAATCTCTAGGCATAGTAACATGCCAAGATGGATAGGGATCCATGAAGGGCATTTTGGTAACAATGGTTAAATTAATAGAACACACATAATTGGATTTATATGAGTTGATAGAAATCCATACTCAGAATCTAATTGTGATAAGAGTGGTGAAAAGAGTAATTGCACGATAACTATTTCTATGGAAGGGTATAGTCAAACCGCTTGACTTTCCTAACATTTGGGTAGTCATGATGCCTAGCTAGAGGCCAATCATAACTTGTATAATAGTGTATCATAAATATCAATAGGGATTGATAAAATGATTTAAAGAAGTTTAAATCATGTAAGTTTTGAATAGAACTCACAATTACATATTATACTACCAATATGGACAGGAACCCAATAGGTCATACACATATAGAGAAAAGGATAAAATGGTAAAATGACAAGGATAATAATATTTGATATTATTATGGGAGTAGAGAAGTGAATAAGAGAATAATTATTAAAGAGTTTAATTAATTATGGTCAAGTAAAATTGTTCACTGAACTTTTTAGAAATGTTCTGTAAAATGGACTTAATTGAAATATTGTATTTCATAATTAATTATTATTGGACTATAAGTGTTATAGGGCTAATAAAATAATTAATAGATCCATTAGAGAAATTAAAAAGGGCCCAAAAGATTGGCTTTGGCGCAGAAACCCTCCGGAGGAAGGGTTACATGCCAAGCCCTGGTAGAAGGCCTTAGAGGCCTAGTTCTTGGACCAAAATAAATTAAATGTATTTTATAAGTGTTATGGAGCCCACATATTTAATTTGGATGGATTTGGAATTCATTTGGGTGATTAAATCCAAGTATATGCACAAAGGGTCTAGTTTGTGGGTTTTATGCATAGTCTTTTGTGAAAGAACTTAAATTGAATTTAATTGATCCCAAATAAATTATTAATTAGAAGCCTATTTAATATTTCTCCAGCAATTTTAAAGAGCCCAATCCTATTATGAAGTTGGATTTTTAACCTAACTATAAAAATCCAAGTGATAGGGTATTAGGGTTAAGGTGAACAATTAAGAGAAAAGAATTTCTCTCACTCTCTCAACCCTATCTGCCACCCCCTTGTTGGCATCAAGGGGATTTTGGCCAGCCCTTGTTCTTCTCTTTTGTTGGTTTATTCAATCCTTATCTAGTGTGGATGACTCATTAGAGGTGTTTAATTTTGGATATTGTGGTTTGCGACAACCCGGTGAGAAAAGGAAAATCAACTGTTCAACAAAAATCAAAGGTGATTTTTTATTATTCTCATTAATATGTATATTGTAAGTTCATGGCAAGATTAGATCTATTGATTAAAATTTTAAATTTCGCTTATGTATTAGATGTATGTAATCGATAATTCCTAACACTGTAGACCCAAACGGGGTTGAGCAATGGTCCCATTAAGGAACAAGACCCAAATGGGGTCAACTATGGCAGTTGCGACTGTATCCCTCTAGGCATACCTATCTAATCCACAACTGAACTGAGACCCATAGGCTTTACTATTCTTAAACATATTTCGATTCAACATATTTTTCTTTACTTAGTTTAGCATATTTTCTTAATGCCATCATTTATATAAGAAGGCACATTATTCTTATCATACTGCAATATTGAGCTCTAGGCTCCAGTACACATGGATGTTATCATAATGTCATACAATTACATCAATTTTTCATTCATTCATATCCGAATAATTGCATGATTATGCAAACATGATAAAATATAACCTTTCCTTGACCTATATCATCATAGTCACCATTATACATGATTTCCATAAGGCAATACGAAAGTATGGTTCTTTCTGCTAAAAGTCTTCATAATGTTAAATGCACATCCATATATATGCAACTTGACTCATGGCAATGCGTGCTTTTGTTATTTATTACTTGTTCACATATTGAGTCAGACCACTTATCATAGCATAAATACATCACAATAAATATTGCATATAACTACTTCATCGACAGTTCTCAAAGGCATACCTTATTGCTGTTCACCAGGAGTAGCTTTCATACCATATTACAGTTATTCGTATCAACACATAATTTTTTAAATAATATTTAAGCAGCTATGATCGATATAAGAAGATGAATATGTTAATTACATCCTAAGGTTAACACTTGTTCTTAGTTAATTCCTTAGTTCACTTTTGTAGTCTATTAGATCATGGACAACAGGTTATATACCCTAACATGATCATATATTTATCAAATCATCATACTTGTACATTTTATCTTATAGTATCTTATTCTCAGGTGCGTTCAGGCAATATTATCCCATATTATATGCTAGCACACTACTTGTGAGTATGAGCTTTACATAGTAAAATACATGGCATAAGCTAACAAACAAGCATGTTTCTCTATATCAAGGCTAATTACTACCTTCCAATATGACTCAAAGCATAACTTAAATTTTGTGGTCTCATGATTAAGCCTAAAAAGGCAAAGTCCCAACTCTTTCAACTTAAACCTATAACCTTGCAACTATCATCTTATTGTCACTAGGCCATATCATAATATTTTCATGTCATGCAAAGACACGTCAATGCATAATATTTGAGCAGGATGATTTACTTGATAGGTCAAATACATAATACAACTTTATGTGGCACATTAAATAATGCATAATCTTTAGGTTATTATATTGTCTCTCTATTCCCTCGCATACAAACATTCATGTTATTCAAATTAAGGGCAAATTAGTAATTAAACGATTAAGTAAGGGTAAAATGATAATTTGAGACAAAAAGGGTGATTAAGGAAAGTTAAGATGGCTAAATGAAGAAAAAAGGGTAAAATCGTAATTAATTAAAAGTTTAGGGACTAAATTGTAAATTTACCATTTTTAAAAAACTAAAATGTAATTTATACATTTGTAATTAAATAAAAGTCAAATGAAGTCAAATGGGTCAAATTTGAAGTCTAATTGAAGAAAAAAGGCAACCTAGGGACTTAATTGCAAAAATTTTATAAAGTTTAGTAAATAGTTAAAATAAGATAGGAAAATTTATTATCATAATAATTCAAACTAATTAATGGAGGGAAAGAAATAGAAATTGAGTAACTTGATTAAATTACATTTGTTAAAAATAAAGTAATAATTTGAGTTAAATTAATTACTAATATTTAGTTAGTGAAATTTTTATTTAATTGCATCCAACATTGAGCTACTATGTTGCTCAGCATGTAGTTTTATTTGACTGCACGCAGGGACAGATATAAGGAGACTTACAGTGAGAAAGCAGAATTTGGTGGCATGTACCTAAGAATTTTGGTTGCATATATTTTGGTTATGTAAAATAATTAAGGTTTGTAAATTATTATGTGAGCATAATTGAAGTTAAGTTGTGGTTATGTTAATTAAACTTTATATGCATACTATTTGAGATGTGATTATGCATGATGAATATGGGTAATTTATAAATTTAGAAGTGTTGAGCTTATTGAGTGGAGTTTGGGTGTAAGGAGGATTGAATTAGGGAGTGTATTTTGACAATTGCAAGTTTTAGGATTTTTAAATTTTTAGATGTTGTGCCGTCAAAATTTTTAATAAAATTTATCAGACATTATAAGGTCAATAAAAGAAATAAAGAAAATATATTAGGTATTTATTTAAAAGAGAGCGTTACAACTACGCCATATGTCACCATCACACTTGACATATGGCGACCACATATTGGTCTATATAGATGACACGTGTCATCCAAGTCGACTAATAAGTGCCATGTGGCAAGATCAAAGTTTCTCATATCGTAGTCAACCATTGGTCCACATGCCATCCAAGGTGGACCCATATGTGCCACGTGGTAAGACCATAATCTGCCATATAGCGAATCTTGATTGGATCACATATTGACATGTGGCATGACTCATCAAGCCACATCTCTGGAAGCAGATGCACCATGTGGATGCCACGCTGCATGACATGTCAAGCCACATGGCAGGACCTTCGCCACATGTCAGCTCCACAGGCTGCCATATGGCAACATTTTGTTGATCCACATGGAGAAACGTTGCACAATCTGGACCCACCCTACCATGTCAGCTGACACATGGCTCTTCACCATTGGCCCATATGTCATGCTATGATTAGGCCACATCGCTGAGTGATGCATCACTCAGAAGTATGGGCCTGGTGCATGCCTGGGACACGCTCAGCACTGGTGACGCGTGCATGCCATATGCTGCCTTTCCGGTGATTTGAGGCCACCAAATTTTTTCTACGATGGGGTTTTTGAGGCTCTTGAGTTCAATAGTGTGATCAAAAATAAAAAATTTTCACTTGAAATTTTGATTACAAATTTTTAAATTAATATTTTTCATATACAAATACACAAAAATACATACATACATGCATATATATATATATATATATATTTATATATATTTATATATATATAGAAAAAAATAATACATACAAACATCAACAGTATAAATATACATATTATTCAGTCTAAAATCATATGTAAATTTTCACAAAAATACAGATCTAAAAAATAAACAATTCGGAATGCAAAAATACGTCTTTGATACCAAAGAAGGAAAATATATCACGATATATTATGAGAAGTAACTATATGTACCTCTCAAAACTTAGATCGTTGAAGCAAAAAATTGATTATTTTACTTTACCGATAAAACCTTTTACCTATGTATCACGAACTACGAGATAAAAGCATCGATCTATGAACTAAAAACTCTTTAGACAAAGAGAGAATGCACGATAAAATAAACCGATAGAATTTTGATATCTTTAATTTTTCTCCACTTCTTTAAATGAAGAATTTTAGCCCTTATATATAGCCTTAATTAAGGTAAGATAAATTATCTTAATAATGATGAATTAAATTGGCAGTTACAATATTAAGTAACAGAAATAATGTTATATTAAATATATCAGTTACAAAACGAATATATATAATTTCCATATTAATCTATACATAAATGGTAGATTCCCTAATTAAGGAAAAATCCAATATGGAACTAATGTCATATAAATTATTTCCTATTTCGATATTATCTTTATTATATCAGGACCAGTTTATCATCTCATGAGTCATGGACATATCATAAACTCCTTTAGTTTTTTTTTTCCTTTAGATCGGAGAAAATGACTTCTTTTAATTTTTTTTATTATACACCTTTTTTTCATTTTTTGATTTTTTACAATATTACTAGATTGGATTTTAAAGTTTTATGAATAAACTTATTTAAATAGGATTTACCTGACCTCAATTTGATTGCCTGCAAATGTTCTTGTGGATTTTCCTCCATATTACTCGATAAATTCCCTTGTAATCGGAAAGGTAAAGCCTTAAAAATTTGCCCTAATTGCACTTCCAAGTTATGGATAGACGAGTCTTGATTTTTAGTGATTTGATCAAACTTTGTCCCTAACCTCTTTTGGTTCTCTTCTTGTGAACTAAACTTTAAATTAATCCCCTCTAAGAACCTATCCTTCTTAACCTTCAAAGCTCCAAACCTATCTTGAGGTTGTTGAAATCCTATACCCCTATTTTGATTGCTACTATTTTCCCATGAAAAATTGGGATGGCGTCTCCAACCGGGGTTATAAATATTTTAATATGGGTTACCACGTCCTTGTCCTTGTATAAAGCTAACTTTCTCCTTCGTACTACTCACTCCCAAATTACATACCTCACTTGTATGCCCTTGTTAGCCACAAATGGTGCATGCATTTTGTGAATTTCCTCTTATTCTTAGACTATTAACCTTTTGAGTTAATGCCTTTATTTAGGCTTGTAATGCTACAATAGAATCTACTGAATGTACCCCCTTAACATAAAAATTAGACTCATTTACTCTTTCGGTTGGCCACATGCAATTGTTCATAGACATTTCTTCTAACAACTTAAAAGGCACCCTCTGTAGTTTTCCTTATAAAAGAATCACCAATTGCAACATCTATAGTACCTCTGGTGGTGGGATTTACTCCATTGTAAAATGTTTGCATTAACAATTCTCTTGAAAGGTTGTGGTGTGGGAAAATTCTCTGCGATTCCTTAAATCGCTCCCAAACTTTATATAAAGACTCATTATCATATTGAACAAAAGTAGTAATATCCTTTATGAATTTTACAGTTCTAGCTAAAGGGAAATATTTAGATAAAAATGCTTGGGCTAATTGATCCCAAGTTGTTATGGATCCTCCTGTTAGGGAATTCAACCAAGCCTTTACTTTATCCTTCAAAGTGAAAGGAAAAAGCCTAAGCTTAATTGCATCCATCAAAACTCCATTAATCTTAAAGATATCACAAATTTCCAAGAAATTTGCCAAATAAGCATTGGGATCCTCATTTGTCAAACCATAAAACTGAATACTATTTTAAATTATTTGTTAAAGAGAAGGCTTAATTTCAAATTGGTTAGCATTTACCATAGGTCTTACCACCCTTTATTGAGCACCACTCAATGCAGGTGTGGCAAAGTCCATTAACCTTGGTGGATTCTATTCTTCATCCATAATTAATCTTTTAGTCTTATTCTTCTTTTTGTTGGATTTACAGTTACTTGAAATAAATCTTTCAATTTTTGGATTCAACTGTTGAAGTTCGTCTTGAGAACTTCTTATACTCATCATAGACTTGAACTACCAAATCCTGTAAAAACAACACAAAACAAAACTTATTAAATATTGTAATCCAAAATCATAAATCAAGATTCATAATGACAATAAATTTAATCAAACAGTCCCCGATAACGGTGCCAAAAACTTATTGTACCTTATTTCTAAGCATTAATTTTGCAAGTATATGGTGTACTGATTATAGTACTTAAGATATTGATCCCACGAGGAGTGTTGGTTAAAATTATACTCTACTACTACTCATTTTTTATTTTGTTTACAATGCTCATTAATTTTCATGTTAAAACTAATACTTTACCCTACTAAACTAAATATTATTCTACTTTAATGGTAACCCGAGAAGACTTTTGAGTATGATGAATGCAACATATACATAAATATGGAACTTGTTATTTCTCTCTTATTTATAATTTAATCTTTATCATGCAAGCCAAGTTGAAAGATTATTCTATGTTGTAGCTCTCGCATTTAGACTAGATTATGCCTTAAACATGCATTTTTGTTCTAAATTGCAGCTCTCGCATCTAGATTAGAATTACATAACCACACATTCAAAGAATAAGAACCAACCTAAAACAACTATCTCAACATCCTAATCGCTCTAGTGATATTTTGATAAAAAATTTCCTATTAACTGTAAAAAAGAGATTGCTCTTGCAACTCTCTTACTTAGAACCACTTTAATGATTTTAAGAGAAGAAATTGCCAACTAACGTCTTTTTCTTTAACTTATAATGATACCACCAAATTTTTAAAAGAAAATCCTACATACAAAGATAAATGAAAGAGAAATGAACAAATATAAATATTATCATTCAAATTCCTAAAAGAGTATTCATAATAATTACAAAGAAGAAAAGTAAAAATAAATTAAGTAAAGAGAATTCTAATCCTTTACTCATGAATGATGACTTCCTCTTCCTTGTTAGTCTCCTCTTCAAAACATAAACTAAAACTAAAAAGTACAACCTAAAGCTATTGTTCTTTTATCACACTTTCAAATTAGAAAAATAAATGATTGATCTCTATCTTCATGTTTTCTCAAAATACCTTCCAGGGTATTTATAAATTTCCAAGCATCAAGTCCCTTCAAGTGCCCCTTCATAGGTAAGCAATCCTTGGTAAAACTTGGTATCCTTTTAAGTGACTTTACAAGTTTAACTGCTTTTAACCGCCAACTATCTCGATCGTGGTGTTTGTCACGCTCGTAACATAGCATGCTCTATCCTTTGCTCCTTTTCCTTGTGCTGGCTGCCTTGCTCTCCTCCGCTACCTGTCACGACCCAGCTTCCATTGTTGCGCTCTTGACATAGCTTCATCTTCACTCTTTCATCTTGTTCTTACTTAGTCAAATTTGCCCATTTAAGCTCCATTTTGATTCCTCACTCCTATAAAACAAATAAAACACTCACAAACACCCAAAACACATAAAAGCAACAAAATAAAAATAAAATACCAAAACATTAAACACTATACTTAATAAAACTAAGCACATATAGATACTATTTATGAGCTTTTCAAGCTTATATCAATTCCCCACACTTAAACCTTTGCTTTTCCTCAAGCAAAGCTTCAAGATGCAAGAGAAAATAACATAACACAAACATATAAATAAAACATGAATCATGGAATATGAAGTCTGTCATTCTTGAGATTTTTGCAAATTAGCAAATGCAAGGTTTCCTTAACATACTAATTATGAGTCAATGTCAACAAATATGAAAACAAAATATTGGATCTATAAGGTTTAAAACTCATATGCCACTAATAAAATAAACAAGAGAAATTAAAGTATGAAGATATAAAATTCTTAAAAGCCTTACTTCTTACAACATATACTTTAACCTAGTAAATATTACGAAATGTAGAGTTATTCTCTCATAAATTCTGCCTCACACCACTTAAGTGTTTAATGGATTGTGTTTAACTTATATTTTGTCTTGTACCACCACATACCATAGGCTTGTATTAAATAATAATCTCCATCACTAGCATAGAATAATGCACAAAATCAAATGGGTCTTTAAAGGATTGTAGCTTGGCATAGATTAAGGTGGGAACAATTTTATTTAAGTAGTTCATTCATGGGGAAAAATACAGCAATTACTAAAACAAGTAAGACTTTGTATTGCAAGATTAAAGCATAATATCTAACTTTTCTAATAAAATTTTTAGATCCCCTTTAAACATTCTTTAATTCCCACTAGTTTTCACATCATACTTAGCTCTTATTTTACTTTTCATATCCACAACTAGTTACTTCTCTTACTTTTGTTTTCATTATTTTAAAGCAAAATAGTGTTGTATTTTTTCTTTTTTTCTTTCTTCCTTTCTTAAAGACTAGCGGACCTTAAACTTAAGTGATAAAAAATGATTCATAAGTAATTCATACTTACAAAAAATCAATACTTCCTCTTATTCATCAAAGCAATACTACATTTCCCACACAAAGGTTCAAAAAGAGAGGTTTAATTGATCAAAAATTGGATTAAAGCTACCAATAAGCTCATGAAAAAAATGGTTATAGGCTCAAAATGGCTACCTTAAGTCAAAAAGGCTAGTTGTTTAAGCAAGCTAAAAGAGGTTACTTCTAATGCCCTTATCATTTCTCATGCATATTATATACTAAATGTGATCTCAAAAATTATCTAACACAAGTTCTAGAGTAATGAACACAAGAGGAATTATCTCAACATAGATTATTAATGTATTTAAGGCTCAAAAGCTCACCATGGCTTTGATAAAACTCTACATCATGCAAAACTCACTATTCTAAAGAATATGCTTAAAGAAACATGGCTTAAAAGAAATATATACCAAAATATTTTACCTAAATATGCCTATCTATAGAAGCATAATCATATTAAAACAAGAGATCCTTAATCCTATCTTAACAAATGTATCCCATAGACTCAAAATCAACTATGCAAGGATTACCTCCATATGTTACTAAGTACCTCAAAAAGAGAACTCCATAACATAACATAACATAACATAACATAACATAACATAACATAACATAACATAACATAACATAACATAACATAACATAACATAACATAAAAATTTAAAACTAATCCTATATACAAACTAACAACTAGCTTCCCTACACTTAAATAACATAATGTCCTTATTGTGTAAGGAAGACACCACAAAATATGCTATAAAAGAAAAAAAAAAGATAAATCCAAAAACATAAACACAAAATAAAAGGAAAAAGTAGGAGTTAAAGGAAATGTTACTCAGCTGATCCACTAGGGGACTCTAATGGTGAAGGAGAAAATTCCGCATTCTACTATCGGAAGAAAGAAAGCAACCTGTGGCTTAAAATTTTGTGACTTTTATGCATCTTGTGCATAGATGTCTCAAGAGTGTCCATGCGAGCAGCGTCCATGCTTTGATTGGCTACTTTAGTACCATCCAAGCACGAAAGAATCTACTGCATACCAACAACATCACCTTGTCCAACAGTAGACTCGCCAGCATTGACACCAACATCCTCATCATCCAAATAATCAGAATCAATGGATGTTGCTACTGCGGAAGTTTCAGGAGCTTTGCCTTTTCCCTTATCCATACTTGGACCACCAACCTACACATTGCAAGAGACAAACTTGGGAGGCCAACCGCCTCTATCTAAGACATGAGAGTTTCTCAAATATTTAACATCCATCATGGCAACCAAATCATTCTCATTCAAAACAAAATTATCCAAATCACCTAAACACCCTAAAATAATGCTCGTAACCATATGAAACATGCCTACAGTCTTACTTCTTGCTATGGATGCATGGTAAAGGCCATAAAAAATAAAATCAATATAACAAGGTGTTTTATGAGATAACAACAAATCCAACACAAACAAATCCTTGGTTTGAACCTTAGTACTCTCAACTCGCTTAAACAAAGCATGACAAATATATTTATGAAATAAAAATAATGCATAATCCGTAAGTAGGCGATTGGGTGAATTTTTATTATTAAAAACATCTAAACTAGTCAGTTTATGCCACATAGATTTTGGATCAAAAACATCCAAATCAAATTGTTTGCCATTTAGTGGAAATCCAAACCAACTATGCACTCATCAAAACCAAAAATATACTTGTGACCTTGATGTCTAAATTTAAGTTTATTTTTATGGTCATAAACATGCTCAAGTGTTAAAAAAATCTATAGCCCATTCCTACCGCACAGGCAAAGATAAATGAACAAATTTACCCCATTTCATATATTTCAGATATTTTTCAAATTGGGGAGTAAGTTTTAAATCAGTTAACAAAGAAAAATCAATATGCAACATGCCAACATAACTTTTCTTTGAAAAATAATGAAAAGTTTCACCTTATTGCTCAAAATAAATGGGGAAAGACACTCAAACATATCTTGAAGATGCTCAGAAGCATGGTTTAAAGAACTAAAACCCTCTATATGCCTCTTATCCTTGTGACCCACTATCTTTGTGCGTACCATTATAAAGAGTGTGAAGAACAACTGACCCCAGCAAGATTATTCAAAAAAAGCAATGAAGAACAAACCTGAAAACCCAAATAAAGTGAGAAGAAAAGAAAAAAGTTATGAGATTTGGAGAGAAAACCCTAAGAAAAATTTTAAAATTGCTTAAAAAGGAAGATTGAATGGCACTTAGGGTTTAAATCTATTTATAGGGCAGTTGAGAAGGGAGTGTAATGGCCAAAATTTCAAATTTCGTGACCTATCAAGACCTTCCAACATTATCGCACTCGCGATAGCAAAGAAATGCCCAATGCAATGATCACAAAACCCAGCACTCTTATGACAGAAAGCTTGTACTCCTCATGCATCGAGCACATGAGGTAAGTCACGCTCGTGACAGACACAAACTACCCCATCTTAAAATTTAGCCGCCATGAGTGCTATGCTAGTACGATCACGACAGTTACCTGCACATGCATTCTCCCTACACTTTTGCGCTCGCAACAATGAAGAAAAATCATTAGTTGTTTAATTATTTCTTTTTTTTAATTATAATGACATAATAATTAATATAACTTGTAAAACCAAAAAATAAATTATGTTAGTATCCTAAATTAACTAAAAAATAAACAATAACAAAATATGTAAATAACCATCAACCCAACTTCAAAGATATAAATGAAACCTCCCAACCTTGCAATGTTCCATCAAAATATAGTTTACATATTTGACCATTAACCTTAAACAAGTCTCCTTTATCATTTTTAAGTTCTGAATACCCATGATAAAAAACTTATGAGACTTCAAAAGGTCCGCTCCAACTAGATCTCAATTTTCCAGGAAATAATTTTAACCTAGAATTGAAAAGAAGAACTTTATCCCCAACCTTAAAGCTTTTATGTCTAATATGAGCATCATGCCATTTCTTAGATCGTTCTTTATAGATCCTTACATTTTCATAAGAAAACAACCGTAATTCATTTAGCTCATTTAATTGGAAACACCTTTTAACACTTGCATCTTTTATATCATAATTCAAAGTTCTAATGGCCCAATATGCTCTATGTTCTAACTCAACAAGAAAATGGCATGCTTTTCCATACACCAACCTATATGGTGTCATTCCAATAGGTGTTTTAAATGTAGTGTGATATGCCTATAATGCATCGTCAAGTTTATGTGCCCAATCCCTCTTAGAATTAGAAACAATTTTTTCTAATATCTATTTGAGCTTTCTATTTGAAACCTCAACTTAACCACTTATTTATGGATGATATGGAGTAGCTACCCTATGATGCACACCATACTTATACAATAATGATGTAAAAGAATGATTAATGAAATGCATACCTCCATCACTTATGATAGCTTATGGCACTCCAAACCTTGAAAAGAGTTTCTTCAAAAACCTTATCACTATATTTGAATCGTTAGTTGGCAAAGCTTTTTCTTTAACCCATTTGGATACATAATCTACCCCAACCAAAATATAGTTTTGTCAAAAAAAAGTAAAACAAGGACCTATGAAGTCTATTCTCCACACATCAAATATCTCAACTTCCAAAATATTATTCAAAGGCATCTCATCTTTCTTCCCAATATTACCAACCCTTTAACACCTATCACATTGAGCTACAAAAGTTTGAGCATCATGAAATAAGGTAGGCTAATAAAAACCACATTCAAGCACTCGAGAAGTAATTTTAATACTACCATTATAACTCGCATACAAAGAAGAATGGCAATATGTAAAAATGCTTACATATTCTTCCTCATTTACACGTCTTTGAATTACACCATCTCCCCCTATCTTAAACAAATAAGGCTTATCCCAAAGGTAATGTTTAATATCACTAAAGAATTCCTTCTTTTTTTGCCATGTCAAACCATGAGGGACAATCCTTGCAGCAAGAAAATTAGTAAAATTCGCATACCATGGTACATGCATTTGTTCAGTAGACATTAAAGATTCATCCAGCAAGGATTCATTAATTTTAGTGCTATCCCCTATAGGTCTTTCATCATTTTCTAACCTTGACAAGTGATCAACCACTAATTTTTCAGAACCCTTCTTATCCACTACAAGAAAAATGCAATTTAGCAACGAACAATTAGCAACAGAAATTGATATTTTCCATTGCTAATTCTACGGTTGCTATTTTTTAGCAACAGAATTTTATTTTCGTTGCTAAATTTAGCAACAAAAAATGAATTCCATTGCTAAATTCAACCAACTCATTTTCAGTGAATTGGTAATTTTTAGCAATGAAAAATGAAATTTCGTTGCTAATTTTAGCAAAGGAAAATCTATTTCGTTGCTAATTTTAGCAATGAAAAGGTTAATTCAGTTGCTAAAATTAGCAACAGAAAAGTAAATTTCGTTGCTAATTTTAGCAACCAAAAGTCAATTTTATTTTTTTTATAATCATATTATATATAGATCCAATACTATATTTTGGGTTCGAGTTCTAATCGAACTCATTATAATCAAATAAAAACATGTCATACTTACTAGATGGTGCTCAAGATAATATATTAAATATTACATCATTAATTGATGGATTGAAAATAATGTATATTGATCACTAAACACTTTTTTTTGTTGATAGATACACATCTCTAAATTCTTCCTTGAGTTCAATGAACATGATGAATTCTGGAAATGTAAAAGAACATAAAGTGCAAATCAAAGTGAACATAACAATCGCATTTGGAAAGGGATAAAAACAAGTTAAAGAGAATCATTTGCCTCATTGAAGGCCATAAATAAGTAATGCACCAACTGCACCAATGCCAGCCACCAGGCCGACAATAACTCCGATAAAAGGCAACCCACCACCAATTGCTTTTTTGGTACTAACATCATATTTAGGAAACCTCTTCTTTGGTGCTTTACATTATGGGCATTCATGTGTATCTGGCTGCACAAACAACTAGCTGTTTTAGTGTATTTATTAGCTAGCTAGCTGGTTGTTCTACATATAATTCAATAGATTATGGATAAAATCAACAATTACCAACAATTTATCATCAGAAATATAGATAATAAAAACCCTAAATTAAATTAGAATTTGAGAAGAAATGAAGAAATTTAACATAAAGCCTAAATGGATTATTTTTTACGGTACAGACTATTTTGGTCATAACTTTTGCTACAAGTGTCAGATTTCTTATTATAATATATTTTCGAAAAGCTCGTTTCAAGACGATCATTTATTATAGAGTAAAGCTCTTGTAATGGCATTTTTTGGTTCCAAAAAATGACATTTAGGTTGCCATTTTTAAATTTAAAGTTTTTAGGATTTTTCAGGAACATTTGTCTTTTCTTGTTTTCACTCATATAAATTATTTTCTTTCCCTAATTCAAGTTGAAGGAATCCATATCTTAATCACATAATTTAATAATAAATTTAAATATAATTATTTATTATTTATTATTTATAATTAAATCTATGGAAAATTCTAATCACTATCGTTTATATACCTAAACTATGGACAATTCCATATCACAAAAAATAATCTTTGGCAATACCCAATATGCATGAAGCCATAAAATGCTCAAAAAGTATTGTAATTACCTATTTTAATTATAATAATATTAAAAGAAGTAAAAGAAGGCAAATACATCAAATCGTGTATAACAGTTGAAGATGGAGTGTTCAATTAAAATGTTTCATTAACAATTGAATTAATTTGTTTATTAAAAAGAATAATCAATTCACTTTTGAAATCTGGTAGTAACTATGCAAAAAAGGGCAAAAATATGATTACCTTTGAAGATTTCTCATTAGGATCCTCCAGAGATGTTGATACCTAAAAACATAACATGATGTTATAAGGTTATGCTAAACCACGTGCACCGGTATTCTATCTTCACTTACACAGCCAAGAAAAAATACTTACAGCCTCAATCGATGAACCATTCCAATTTCCATTGTCAATTGCAGACAATTCTTCCTCAGATTCCTTTGGGACAGACGAAGGAGGATTTGCAGGGATGTACACGACACGAAATTTGAACTCCTTGAAGACCTTACCATCCTCCTTATTAAACTACTTAAACATTAAATCATAAGGTCCATAAAGGAAAAAGTAAAAACAAAACTTCAAAAATTATGAAGGGAGACAAAGCCACCATCTCACCATTTTCGGAGTTATATCTTTTAAAGTTGCTCCGTCAGGCACAACAATGATCTGAAGGAGGAATTTTTCCTTGCATTGCATATCAGGAGGTGCCTCTTTCTAGGCTTCCATAGTTACTACCAGATTTAAAAATAAGCTAATTCATTATAGACAAAATATAAATAACAGATTAAAGAGTAAATTTATAGAACCCACAAAATAGAGGAATACACATTAAAAATTTCATAAAACTGAAAACAAGGAAAAATAAGCAGCTCTTTACTACAAAAAAATTAGGGAATTTACCATCAGATTAAGAGCTAAAAATATACAATAACTGAATGAGAAGAAGAAAGGCATGTGAAAAAATACAAGAAACCCGTCAAGGAGCACTTTATCGTCCACATAAAATGAATTTTCCTATCAAATTATTTGTAACATTGCAAGAGGTCTCGGGCAAAATGATACCAGTGTTGGGTCGAACGTAGTATTTCTTAGGGCTGGTCGTTTTAACCTATTTAATTGCAAAGTTCAATAAGCTACATTTGCAACTATAACTAAACCAAATAAAATTTTGACCAAGAAAAGAAAATGAGAAAATAAGTCACCTTAAAATGGCAGATTGTGAAAAGCATAAAAAAATGAAAACGAAAGGAAGAATGGCAGATCTAAGGAAGATTACTTACCAGTCACCGAAAATGGCAAATCTGAGGGAGAATGGATGGCCACAGAAAATTCCTGAGTGTGGAGAGAAGAAGAACTATGCCAGATCATAAAGAGAAGAACATAAATGAAAGAAATAGGGTTTTTCCTATATATATATTATTTTTTAGCAACGAAATTATAACAACGATTTCAAATTTAGCAACGGAAATTAGATTTTGTTGCTATTTTAGCAATGGAATTCAATTTTCGTTGCTATTTTAGCAATGGAATTCATTTCAATAGCAACAGAATTCAATTTTTGTTGCTATTTTAGCAATAAAATTTAATTTTCGTTGCTAAATTTCATCCCAAAAATTTCCAGCTATTAAATGCTGCTATATTTAGCAATGGAAATTAGATTCTATTTCTATTTTAGCAACTGAATTTAATTTTCGTTGCTAAATTTCATGCCAAAAATTTCCTGCTATTAAATGCCGCTATATTTTGCAACAAAAATTATATTTCATTGCTATTTTAGCAATGAAAATTAGATTATGTTGCTAAATTTCATCCAAAATTTTTTCTTTAGCCATATTTAGCAATGAAATTTTGATTTCGTTGCTATTTTAGCAAAGGAATTTTATTTTCATAGCTAAATTTCATCCCAAAAATTTCTCGCTATTAAATACCGCTATATTTAGCAACAGAAATTAGATTCCATTGCTATTTTAGCAGCGAAAATTAGATTCTGTTGCTATTTTATCAATGAAAATTATATTTCGTTGTTATTTTAGCAATGAAAATTATATTTCATTGCTAAATTTCATCCAAAATTTTTTTTGCAGCTATATTTAGCAACAAAACTTAGATTTCATTGCTATTTTACCAACGGAAATTAGATTTCGTTGCTATTTTAGCAATGAAATTTAATTTTCATTGCTAAATTTCATTCCAAATTTTTTCTGCTGCCATATTTAGCAGGGAAAATTTTATTCTGTTGCTAATTTTCTTTGCTATATGTTGGCACTAAAATCTCCCTCCCTTTTTGGCAGCGGAATACAACCATTTTGTATTATGTTGCTAAATCCCTAAAATTTCACCCAATTTTAGCAACATAATTGATTTTTCGTTGCTAAATAGCAAAGAAAATTGGCATTCCATTGCTAATTTAGCAACTGAATGAATTTCGTTGCTATTTTTCCATTGCTATTTTGATATTTTCTTGTAGTGATCTCTAATCTCAAGGTCAAATTCTTGTAATAAGAGAACCCAATGAATTAACTTAGGTTTAGCATCTTTCTTAGCAAACAAGTACCTTAAAGTTACATGATCCGTATAGATTATAACTTTAGATCCTAACAAGTAAGATCTAAATTTATCACATGTATAAACAACAGCTAACATTTCTTTTTCAGTTGTAGTGTAATTCACTTAAGGTGGTGACAAGACATGATTAGCATAATAAATCGCATGTAAATGTTTACCTTGTCTTTGTCCTAATACACATCCAACAACAAGATCACTTGCATCACACATAATTTCAAAAGGTAATTCCCAATTAGGAGAAATTAGCGTGGGTGCACTCACAAGAGCTTTCTTTAATGTGTTAAAAGCTTTCAAACATGCATTAGAAAATTTAAATGGCACATTCTTTATAAACAAATTTGTTAAAGGCTTAGCAATTAATGAAAAATCCTTTATAAATCTCCTATAAAAACCAGTATATCCTAGAAAAGATCTTACACCCTTAAGTGTAGTAGGTGAAGGTAATTTTTCTATTAATTCAATTTTAACTCTATCTACCTCAATAATCCTACTTGAAATTTTATATCCTAGAACTATTCCCTCTTCAACCATAAAATGACATTTTTTCCAATTGAGCACTAAGTTAGTATCCTCACATCTAGCTAATACTCTATCCAAATTACTCAAACATAACTCAAATGAATCACCATAAATAGAAAAGTTATCCATAAACTCATCTATGATATCTTCTATCATATCCCCAAAAATAGAAGTCATACACCTTTAAAAAGTCGCTGGTGCATTACATAGCCCAAAAGGCATTTTTCTATAACCAAAAGTCTCATATGGACAAGTAAAGGTGATCTTTTCTTGGTCATTAGGGAATTCTTCTATTTTTATTAGGGTTTTCTTAAAATTGGAGTAATTTTTAAAAATATTTAAAAAATAATGATACAATAAAATTTTTTGGAAAAATGGAGCATCAAAAATCGGCAATGGAAGTGTCGATTTCTATCAAAGTGAGATCCACATGAAAAAAGCAAATCAATGATAGAAATTAACATATGTGGTGCCGATTTCTAACAATTAAATATTTTTTTGAAAAAACATTTTGCAATTAGGCTCCACATCTTTGTTGTCTGAACTCTAACACATTTTCAATAGCATATTTTCCACTTAAATTGTTAAAGAAAACAAACCCTAAATTAAAAAAAATAGCTACTAGTGAGTAGGTCTGGTTGGAATTATTTGTAGGGGTGAGCATGAACTGATTTGTAAAGCTCATTCTAATTTCCCTTTTGTATTGTTATATGCGTAATGCATTACCTACCATGGGGTATGTTATAGTTCATTTCATAAATACCACAATAACATTGAACCATTCATCTGTACAACATCATGTTTTATAATATTATTAATATGCACTTTTATAGATTACAATTTGTGAATTATCAAATTACATTTAACATCCTAGTTCGATTGATACAAAAAGGTATTCACAAAATAGAAATAAAATACAAACTTTATACATAAACTCTTTCTAACTTTGGTGTTGGCCATGTTACTGTAGAACTTATCCTTATTGAAGAGTCCAAGCTTGAGTACCTATACAGATAAACATCCGTGCTAAGCTATACAACTTAGCGGGGATAAGGAAGACCCTTATAAAAGTCATCAATTATACGCACATATGTGCATTATAAAAATTAAGTATTAATAAACTAGTGATATACATACATTATGCATTTAAAGTCCTACATGATGCCACACAACTACCTCTACCAAGCTTTTTCTATACTATTATATAAACCTTAACCCGTAGGTTACTTTTGTATATATTAAGTTAATTAGCTTTTTCTATACTATATATTAAGTTACTTGTACACGTATTCCCTCTTCTCATCAAGGCACACAATAGAACTAAAAATACATTAGATATTCATATGTCTTCACACATGTATATTTTATCTCCATACTTATAACGCATTCATACTGATTAATATTAATATTAATATATATATATATATAAGGATTCAATCAAGGTGTTAATTAATTATTTATCATATATTCACCTATGTTCCATTACATTATTAGAATTCTATAATGATATAGTCTATTTGTAGGCTCTTTTATCATAATTCATGTTTAGAATACATTTAGTCACTTTGGATTAGAAGGCTGGTGTTTAAAAAGCAAGAAAATAAGGTTTGGATTTCTGCCAAGTTGGCATGGGTGGTGCCGACTTGTTACAAAAGACAAGGGTGCCAACTTGTCATAAAGGTATGGACTCATGACAGGATAGCTTTTGTGGTTTATTTTATTTTGCATTTTTTACTTATTTTGAGCCAGATTCAGGCCAAATGATCTTCTAGACTTTTATTTCCCTATATCTATTATTTTAAATCATTAAAAATCATTCCATTTGAAATTATGAATCTTAAAATATTCATAAAACACTGTATACTACTCCACTGTATACTACTCCTAATGACAAGGCAACAGACAACATCACAATTCAAGCCAAATTTTGACAATCTTAGGGGAAAAATCAGTCCTTAACTTCTTCATATGAAATTTATGTTTATGATTCTAGTTTCTATCCCAACTATAATTATTCAATTTATAGTTCTACAACTCAAGTTATAGGTAAAATAGTCCTGCTAGGTCAAATGAACTTTAAGATAGATTTTTGCTGCCTCAAGAATGACTCATATATTTTGATTCTTTGGCATTATTAAGCATAATTTTCATAATCATACCTCATGTCAAATTTGATATTCCATTCAATATAACACATACACAAAGCATACATATGCAAAATGATGAGAAGTTCCCATGCCTTTTTGGCAAGGAAAAGTAC
Source organism: Excoecaria agallocha (assembly GCA_037975025.1). Classification (NCBI taxonomy): domain Eukaryota; kingdom Viridiplantae; phylum Streptophyta; class Magnoliopsida; order Malpighiales; family Euphorbiaceae; genus Excoecaria; species Excoecaria agallocha. Next base: position 57,840,174 of record CM075810.1, on the reverse strand, counting down.
CTCCTTCAAGTATCTCACCTTCCCTTCCCTTTCCTTGCCCTTGCTTGATTCTTCTCCTATATAGAAAAAATTACAAATATACATTTATCTGTATATCCCCTTAATTTAATATCTAACTGTCTATCTCTTATATCAAAAGAAGAAAAGAAGAAGAGATTATTACTTTAAGATTGACTAACTAATAAATTCTCTCTCCTTACTAATGTTGAGCTTGGAATTACAGGTTATTTAGGGTTTTTTTTAGGATATATTTAGGAAGAAAATTGTAAAATCTTGAAATTTGCATTTGACATGCATGACACATTCTAGAGCAAGAATAATAATTCTAGGATAATTTTTAGAGTAATTACAACATTAAAGTATAGAAAATTTTGAAAGTGTATAAGTGTTAAACATACTTAGGCCAGGAAAATCTGAGGATGGATGACCTAATTGACAGTTTGAGTTAATATTAGAATATAAAAATAGGTATTAAATGAAGTTCGATGATATAATTTGAGATAAAATTGAGCTCAAATGTGTCCTCAAATTAGACAATAAAGGTTTTACTCGGTACATAAAAAAGGTTGATCGAATGTTTTAGTGGGCCCAAAATATTATAAGGACCTCCAAAAATTATTTCATTTGTCCAAATCTACTAGAAATATTTCTAACTAATGTCTAAAAGTGAAAAATAATTTTTTTGATAACTTTGAATTTTTAGATTTCGAATCAGTAAATTTTTACTCTAAAACTATAAATATGTTGAAACAATCTTAGAATGATCTAAAATTTTGAATACACTCTTCTAAATATGTTTTGACATAAGGGGTAAATTTTAGAGTATTCTGATAACTGAAATACTAGTTTCTAAAAATTGGTAAAAAATCAAGGTTAATTTAATTAGCCAAGTTAAAGAGAAATTTTAATTAATTCAAGGGTATAAATATCATAATAAATTGGACTTGGATCATTTGGAATGTTAAATTAAGTAAGAAAATTTTTATAGAATTAATTGGACCAAGAATTAGATTATTTAAGTGAAATTGGGCCAAGTGGTTAGACCAAAATGATTGGACCTAATTTAGCCCAATTAACATGGGTATATAAGTAAAAAATAAAAAAAAATTAGCATTCTCAGACACTTTCTTCCTTCTTCCAACCATCCCTCTCCTCCCTCATTTTTCTTCATTGTTCCACCACTTTCATCAAAGAAATTCTATCAAATTCTACCAAAATTTATGTCCCCTATAATTATAAAGCCTTAATTCATTTCTAATCATCTCTAAAAATCTTTTGGATTGGAGAAAGTGGAAGAAATTACAAGGAAAAAGGTTAGAGAAAAAAAAATTCAAGTAAATATATTTAGTGATAATTTAATATTTTAAAGGGATTTCTATATAGATTTTGACATGAGAATTCATATTTTGGATGGAAATTGAATTATGGATGAAGAAATGTTAAGGAAGCAATTCATGAAAGTTTCGGCCAAGGTGGATTTTCAAACAAATCAAATGGAACCAAGAGAGAATGGGAAGAAATGATGGGCAGGAAAGAGAGATTAGGAAGGAGAGCTTGGAGTAGGACTAAAAGGAATAGACTACGCTCAATTTCATTTAATTTTTGGAATTTAGTATGGAATGTACATTATGTAACTATTTGAATTTAAAGAAAAATGGAAAATAATTTAAGATAACTTAGTAGAATGATGAATTAGCATGAAATAAACATGAAATTAAAAGAAATCAAGCATTAGATGAGAATATTAGTCATGGATAAATTGTACCTAATGAAGAATAAAATGGTAAATTGATGTTAACTAGCAATTTAAGCCTAAAATGTGTTATATTAAAGTAGAGGAACATAATTATAATAAGTTGAGCTTGAACAAGAATATTAACATAATGCTTACTATGTTTACGTAATGATGTGACATTAAGTAACTAAAGATTAGTAACGAAAGATGAATGTAAATTAATACATATAGATCTAAAATAATTACCAAAATATGTAAATCATGATAAAACATGATCAAAGTATGAAAATGAATCTTGGCCGAATTGTACCACATATGAACAATTATGATAATATGATAATACTAGGTATATTAAGCCTAAAATACATGATACTAAAGTAAATAGGCATAGAATGATTAACGTGAGCTTGAATAACATGTAGATAAAATGGTCATCATGTGGACATAATGATTTACACATGAGTAACTAAGAAATAATGAAGCATCATGCATGTATGATAATACATAAACACATAAATGAATTTAGAAACATGAATAGGATAAAAAGAAAGAAGAAAACACATGGCATGTTGGAATTCTTGTTGAGGTCGAATAATACCCTCGATGGAAATGCTATGTTTTATCATGATCAAATGCTGTTTATTATATTGATTTATACTCAAAGAATGAGAAGGTATGATATGATACGTAATAGAGATAACATAAAGTTTGGTATAAAAAGATAACATAATGCAAGATAATTAGTTACCCTTAGTGCACAGTAGGTAATCTAAGATACTAGAATATAATGGCTAGCCATAGGGACCTATGTACCGCGATAGAATCACACATTAGATTTTACTAAGGGATGGCTATAGGCAAATAGTCAACTCACATAAATAGTTCTAAGGCCTCACATACAGTTATACAATACATTCATACAGTCCTCATCCCACATATTTGGTTCGAAATTTTTCATTGGTCATCACTAGAGGTAAAATGGTAATTATATAAAAAAATTGAGAATTAAATAATAAATTAAGCAAAAGGATGTCATAAAGATAATAGAACAAGAAATAATATGAAAAATGAAATTAATAATTCTATAAAGGGCAAAACTATAAATATATGATAAAATAAGGATAAAGAAATAAAATATGCAAGAAGAATGTCATAAAAGTTCATTAAATAAGAAATAAAGTGAGAATTGCAGTTAATAAATCAAAAAGGGAAAAAATGCAACTATGAGATAAATCAGGAGCCAAACCATAATTTGACATCAATAAGGTAATTAAGGAAGTTAAAATGGTTAAATCAGTGAAAAGAGATAAAATTGTAAATAATGAAAAATTAAGGAACTAAACATAATTTTTCACTTAGATGGAAAACATGAGGACCAAAATAAAAATATACCATCTAAGTTGAATTAAAGATCAAAGTCAAAATGAAAGTCAAAAGAGGTCAAACATAAAGAAAATAAAAGTTAGGTACCAAATTGTATACGTAATTTGTTATCAAATGGTAAAGTACAGGAGCTAAAATGTAAATTTTGTACTTAGTGTGGAATAAAAGATAAAGAAAGCAAATAAGATTAAAATTAAAGCCAAATCAAGTCTAGAATGATGAAATGAAAAGTCTAATGGCTTAATTGTAATTTTATACTCAGGTAGGAATTATGTGAGATTTAATATAAACAACAAATGAATATAAGAATGATCAAGGCAAATGGTCGGAATAAGGTGAAACCAAGTCAAGTATAAAAAAATAAAAAGTTTAGGGACTACATCATAATTTTACACTTAAATAAGAATTATGTGGAAATTATTAAGAAAACTAAGTATCAAAATGATCAAATAGCAAAATTAGAAGAATAAAAGGATCAAATTGATTTAATTAGCCAAAAAGGTAACATAGAAGGGTAAAATGACAATTTACCCTTGTATAAATAAATTTTAGAGAATAAATTATAAATTAAGAGTAAAAATGAAATAAAAGATACAAGGGAGGAAATCAGGGTAAATGGTCATTAAGTAATAACATTCAAATAGAAATAGGAAAAAGGGGAAATTTGAACAAATTTAGTAAGCAAAGGGCAAAGATGTAAATTTATTCAGGAAGTCGAGGAAAATAAGGATGAAACTGTAATTTTGCAAGAGATACACTTTAATGACTAAAATGAATTGAAATGTAAATTCATGGTGAAAATTATTAAAACGAAGAAATTGAGGGTAGAATAGTAAATTTAAAAATAAAGAGACAACAAAAAGTCAATAGAGTTAGAAAAAGGAATTTAGATATTAGTATGGTAAAATATAGAACCTAGATGTCATATTAAGAAAACAAACAAGATTTAAATGTTATTTTGACATGGAAACTTTACGAACAATTAAGAAATTAAGTATAATAAAGTATCAATCAGTCAGCAAGGAAAGAAATTTATATTGGCACTAAAGTTGAATTAACAGTAGGCTCAGTAAGGTTAAATTTATAAAGTACGATAAGACTGGAACTAAATTTCAAATAAAGTGAAATAAACAAAATAGATACATTAAGTGATAAACAAGAACTAGTAAGTAACTAACGATAAGAATGCAAGGGCATAGCCATAAATGAATGTTGAAATGGTAAGCAACAACAGTCAAACAGCAAAAAGTTGAAAATATAAGGGCATACAACTAGCTAGGACTAAACTAAAATTTTAAAATAATAATAATAATAATAATAATAATTGATTTAAATAAAATTTTATGTAATTGTATCCATCATTAGGCAACAATATTGCTTAGTGCATGATTTGTTGACTACTCGTAAGGACATGTAATTGAGGATGCGATGAAGAAGGACTGAAATGACATGTGCATGTGACATGATTATGGACACGAAGATTAGATAACTCATATATGAAATTTAGATAATTGGCATATAGCAACTAATGTTGTGTTGTTGACGCAAAATAATATTGCAATTACTTATATTTATATATTTTGAATGCTTGTGTATGGAATTTTGATAACTGTGTTGTGATGATGAGATGGATGATTTTAGAAGTGCAATGAATGTTCTGAAGTTATAGAGGTGGAGGTTGCCTTTTTTGGGAGTGCTATTTCATCAATTCGTAGCTTTGGACAGTATGGTTAACAAGCTGTTATGCTAGCAAAATTCATACTAAATAAATAGTAATCATAACACATCGTTAGAAATAGTATACAGTATATGGAGAAAATGAATGAACATAGGGTGTTACAAAGAGTGACTGCCTTTTTGCTTTGGAGTGGCCAGTCATCCTTCCCCTTAAATTCTTGTGTTTCCTTATTTTCTTAAAAGAAGTCTAGAGAAGCCAAGTGTCAACATATCATTGGTCCTAGTTAAATTATATTTAACCCTTACTTCTCTTCAATTTCACATTTTTATCCCAAAACTTTTGCTCTCTTGTTTCAATTGAGCCCTTATACTATGTTTTCTTTCAATTATGTACATGTATGACTTAACATCAAATAAACATTTAGCCCCTTTCTTTTAAAATAATTAACTTTATATTCCCACCTATAATTCATTGACTACCTATCATATATTACCCATAATATTCTTTTAACACATACACATGTACATTCTCCCAAGGCAAATGTAGGGACCTCACATAGTTAACAAGTTAATGAGCAAAAAAAATTAATCAACGCATTAATATCATTTTTTAAAATTGTTAACTATTAATCAGTTCGTTACATTTGGTTAATTAATTTATCAGTTTCTATTTTTCCGTTTGGTTAACTAATACTTTTCGGTTAACCATTAAAATTTATAACATAAAATTATAAAAAATTAGATAAAATTTAATTCAATTTCAAATATGCAAAGTAATTTAAAATAAAAATCATAAAATAATATAATTTATTTGCCAAAATTTATGTTTAACAAATTAATAGCTAATATTATAAAATAAATTTGATATTAGTTGAAAATTAATGTATTTGATTTTAAATCAAATAAAATTTTGGATAATATTAAGTGTTAAAACATATATTCTAAAATATAAAAAAATATAATTAAATACTATTAAGTAAAATATGAACAACAATATATGATAAAAAAATAATATATATATAAAAATTAATCGGTTACGATATATAAATATTACTATATAACAAAAAAATGACATAATATAAATTTAGTTTAATGTATTATATAAAATTTTAAAAAATATATAAAAAAAGAAAAATATAAAAAAATTTGATTTAAATATATTTTAAAATATTATTTTATATATATTTTAGAGAGAAATAAAATTTTTTAAGGTATATATATATATATATGTATGAATTAGTTAACTGATATCTAAAAACAAAATCATAATAAAAAACAAAAAATATGAAAATTAAAAATCATAATAGAATCTATCAGAGTGTTTAATCGAAAAAATCAATTTAATTTTGGATTAATTTTAAGATTAATCATATCTTCGATTTTTATCTCACTCTTAATTATTTGTACCATTTCACGCTTTTCTACCCTGCAAAAGCACAACCACTTAAATAACCATAGTTATTAATATTGAACTGAACCAATCGATTGAACAGATTTAATTACGAATCAATTGGTCAATCGGTTGGTTCACCTACTGAAAATCGAATTAAACCGAAAAAAATCGGGTTGAATAGAAAAACAGAAGAACCGAACAAAATCGGGCTCTTTGCTAAAAAGTGTAAAAAATTATTTTTTTGTATATTTGACCCACCCACACACACACACAAACATATATATAAATTTTTATTATTTATTTATTTTAAAAAATTAGTATTTTAAATTTTAAATATATCACTTAATAATTTAATATAGTTATTATATTTTTGATCCATTATATATATATATATATATTAAATTTTCATAATTTATTTATTTGAAAAAATAAGTATTTTAAATTCTGAATATGTCACTTAATAATTTAATATACTTATTATTTATTTGAATAATTATAATAGTATATTAAATTATTAAGTAATATCTTTAGAATTTAAAATATTAATTTTTTCCAAATAAATAAGTAATAGAAATTTAAAATATACGTATATATATTAAATTTTTATTATTTATTTATTTGAAAAATTAGAATTTTAAATTTTAAAAATGTCACTTAATAATTTAATATACTTATTATCTATTTGAATTTATTATAATTAAATATAATTATACTCATATATGTAAGGTTAATATTTTTTTGTGTTTATTTCATTAGTATTCCATCTAAACATGAAATTATTTTCATGACATGATTGTATTTTTATGTTTTTGATATATGATATTCAAAAATCCATAATTAATTCCTTGTAATAATAAAATTAAAATTATATTTTGTAACTTATTATTAGAATATTTGTAATATATATTTAATATTTGATGAATATTTTTTTTATTTTTATACAATAGTATTTAAAAATTATAATAATTATAATATTTTAAAAATAGAAAAAAAATTCAATTGAATCCGATCGAATCAAGAACTTTCAGCCTTGCCGGTTCTTTATCCGGTCCGATTTTAATAACATTGTAAATAACTACATTAATGAAAGGCAATATAACTTTTTATCATTTTTAAGTATCAATTCCTCACAATTTTTTTTCTATTTCCTTCTTCTTCACTTTTATATATATATATATATATATATATATATATATATATATATATATATATATATATATATATATATATATATATATATATATATATATATAATTTTTCTGTTCAATAAGCTTTTATTTATTGGTTTAGAGGAAATAGGAGTTTTGGGCAAGCCTGGGTATAGTAATTGCCGTATACATAAAAAAAAAAAAAAAAAAGAAGCTAGAGTAGCGATAAATAAAAATAAATAAATATTTAGCTTCTTTTATTTATTTATTTTTTTTAAGGGCTAGATAATTCTATCCCCATACTTTTTAATGCACGCCTGCCCTCTTCGTTTTCAAAGTATTACCATACTACTAACTTGTTTAATAATACTTTACTATTATTCTTAAAAACATTAGCCTTCTCAGTTTAATTTGAAATTAATGTAGAGATATATTGAAAAATATATAAGTATTAATACCTATAAATTCAAACCAATTTTTATTTTTTAATTTACAGGTTATGGTTAGTTAGTGATGAGCTATCTAGCTAAATTGCATGACAAATAATTATATGTTTTAAGTTTTAGCATTTGGAGTTGATTATAGTTAACACTCTATACAAACTGAATTTTTATTTAACCGTAAAATCATTTTATCAGCTAATAATTTATAATCTTATTTAAAAAAAATTATTTCAGCTAATATTTTTTAATCTTATTTAAAAGAAGCATCATTTCTAATTTTGTAATTTGCAATGAAAAAAAAAGTTAATCCAATGGACGAATTATATTTTTGTAAATTTATTCCGTACAAACCCAAATTGGGGGGCCAATAAATGCATAAAAAGCAATCAATCCAACAGTGGATCAATTTTTCACGCTTACACCATGAGAGATGAGAGATTGCACAAACAATTCAATGAAATGCACACGTGGTGAAGCGCGTGAACGAATGGCCATTCATTTTCTTTATTTAGCATAAGAAGACAAATATCAATTGTCAAGATTTGTAGGGACTTTTTTTCAAATAATGTGTTCCGTGTAGGGATGATCACGGGGCAGAGATTTCCTGGCTCCGATGGGGATCCGCCCCGTTCGAGGCGAGGAATCTCCAAAATTTCCCCTCGCGGGGACGGGGGCGGAGGGAAAAAATTTTCCGTCCTAAAATCGGGGACGGGGACGGGGAATGGGATCCCCGCCCCGCCCAGCAAAAAAAAAAAAAAATATATATATATATATATATATATATATATATATATATATATATATATATATATATATATATATTAAAATATAATATTTTATAAATAATTAAAATATAATTTAATTTTATAATTATTAAGTTTTAAATTATTTTTGATTTTAAATTTTTTATTTATTAAATATTATATTTTAATTTTAATTATTCTATAAAATATTATATTTAAAAAAAAACGGGGGACGGGGATCCCCGCGGGGCGGGGCGGGGAATCCCCGCCACTGGCTGGGGAGGGAGTGGGGGAGCATTCCCCGGCCCCGCCCCGCCCCGTGATCATCCCTAGTTCCGTAACTTTATTTATGAAGGTAGGATGGTTTGAGAAATACTTATGGGTTTGGGGTTGTTTTTGATCCCGTAGGGAGAGGCTACAGGAATGGCAATGTGGGGCAAGCATAAGGAGTAGTAGGGCCCGCAGAGGGAGGGAATTGGCACTTAGATCCCACAGGGAGAGCCTATGGTAATTGCTAAGTGGGGCCCACCATTCACAATAAATTGGGCATTATTGGAGTTTGATATTGCATGTAAAGTAAAGAAATTCAGACTCTGAATTTGCACCCAAGTATTACAGGCTCAGATCCACGTTTTTTTGCTTTTTCAAGCCAACAATTATAGAACGCATTGAAAAATTTTCCCATCTGTATATATAAATTGAAGAAAGTAGGTTGAAAATTCACTTTGCTTCATTAGCAATTTCTTTGCATTTAACGTTTTCAGTGTTTTTCTGAGTAAAGAGAGAGAAGTTATTTATAATTCTTATTAATAGTTTTGCAGCTTATTATTATTAATATTTGGTAAGATTTGTTAATGTAATTATTTATAATTTGATACTTTATATTTTAATTGTTAACATATTCATTTAATTTTGTATTTGGTTTGATAAATTACAGGTATTATACATTTAAGAAACAAAAAATCTTTCGAAAATACTAGTCTAAGAAGCAAGGTATTATTTTGACTATAATCTATTTATTTATTTGTAATTGAGAATTAGATAATTATTAAAAATATATATATAATGTATTATTGGACCGTAATATTTTAAAATGCTTATAAATTAGTATGACTTATTTTAATTTGATAAAATATCATGATAAATAAGAAGTCTATAAATTTAAAGTTAATATAATATTTATTCTATTAAGTTTATATGATAGATGATGCACACATATTTAGCTCCAAAAGCCATGAGAGATGATATTGCAAGGAAAATTGTCAATCAAAAATGGAATGATCTGTATAACTGCTGACTTAAAAATAGCACAACATTATCTGATCATATTATTATAATAAATAAAAAATTACAAGAAATTATTATGGAATGATATCCCATGATGGAAGCGAAGATGGTAGATGCACTGTGCATGACAATTCCAATAATTTACTTGAACCCTATTATGAAAATTTGGAATAGATACGATGTAGAAAAATATGAGCAATTAGCTCTCATATCTATGAAAGATGTAATTAATATTAGTGAAGAAAATTATTTACAAGTCAGAGATACTATACCTATAGATCAAAAAACTTATTGTAAGCAGTACAATTATAATATATGGTCCAAATACTAATACAAAATTGTTGGGCTATATTGATAAAATATTTATTGCATTATGTATGAATATTTTACCTTAATGTTAAGTAAATTAAGCATGTATAATTATAATATGTAATAATATTAGCGTATTTAATATTTTTTGCATAATTAAATAGAAAAATTATTATCTTAATAATGGTAAATTTTACAGTATTTGATAATTAAAGTTACAAATTGATAGGATTCCAATAATACAACATATACTGAATTTTTTTTTACATACAAGAGGGCAAATAAGTTATGGATTGACAAGATTTCAATATAACATATGTGCTCCAAATGCTATAACAAAGAGATTGAAAATTAAAAATAAACCAACCCTTTCTGAATTAATCCATAAAATCCATGTTAAATTGGGTTTAAGTGTGAACGATGTGGTGTCCAGGATCATCTACAAGTGTCCAATGTACAATCGAGGATCACTATATTAGATGTCGGTGGATTTGGTAAATGACGATGACATTGAGACAATATATGATAAATTAAGTAAATATGAAGATTATAACTTGGTGGAATTAATTTTTATAGTTGATGAAGGAGGTGCGAGGGCTAATGTACCTACATATGCACTCAATTATCATATGGCAAATGATGATTTACAAATGGGAAACTTAAAGGCAAGTGAACAATTCTATATGAATGATGTTGGTCCTAGTCAGCTGAGGCCATCCGCCAGTTAACAAGAATTTGATTTGACATGCCAATCTATTTTTTTTACTTTGTTAGAGATCTAGTACAAAATGTGGATGAAGGTCGACGATGATAATTAGTTATCCACTGATTAGATGTCGATCTGAGTCAAAATATTGAACCAAGCTTACTACGACATTCGGTTAGCCATCGAGGAGATAACGGTGCAATTCGACGTGATGGTGACTTGCTTGGAAGAGAGGCCATAGTCTTCAACGATGATCAGTTAGCTAGATCCCTGATCATTATTTAAGTCAAGCTGGCAGTCTGTTAGCCAGATGCATGATGCTTATATCAATCAGCCTCGACGATTATTTAGTCGCAAGGTTGGTAATTTTCTGACTAAATCATTTTTTGGTAATAGATCAGGTAGTCATGCAATCGTTATGGATTTTGTTGATCAATTCGAAACTGAGACAAGTTAAATAGCTTATCAAAATCATCAATAACAATCAATTGCCCATAAGCCATAGTCGATTCCTAGTGAACTGAGGTAGTCTGTTACTCGTCAAGATGGAGATTTACTTCATTAGTCCACATCCGTTAATACTTCAAATTCACATGCAAGGGAAGTTCCTTTTAATAATCCAATTGTTGGTGAAATTGTTAATGAAAGCTCAATTGATTTAGGAGTTGATGACAATCTTGCAGATGTGGCTTTGAATAATAATTATCTATCACCTAATGATGATGTTAAGGTTGAAATTGCAGATATGTGTAAAAAAATAATGACTATGAATTTGGTGAAGGCGATGAATCTGATCATTCATTATCTGTCAGCCTATTAACATCAATGCATGATATTGGAGAGACAGGTGATGCCATATTTAACTTTCCATCGGAGCATTATTCAAAAATTAACTTTAATGCATCACAAGTAGATCTATCAAAAGGTGTTTACCTTCAAACTTGGGATGGTAGCTTGGAGTATTCGAAAGGCTTGGTTTTTAACATTAATGATGAAGTAAAATCATATGTGAAGAAATACTCAATTATGAGAAATGTTAACTTTAGGATTGTTGAATCTAAACCAAAATATTGGGTTATAAAATGTGCAAAGGCTGATGATGGATGCATTTGGAGATTAAGAGTAGTGAATAAAGGGAAAACTCCTTTTTAGATAATCACACGATATCAGGGGCCTCATTCATGTCTTACCGATAATCTTTCAAAGGATCATAGATAATTGAGCTCGCAAATCATTCATAATTACATCATAAAAATGGTAAGTAAGCAGCCGACCCATCCTATTACTGTTATTATTTCTAATATTAAAAATTAATTTAATTTTGAGGTGTCGAATCGGAAGGCTTAGTATGGGAAAATGCAAGACTTATAGATCTTACTTGGAAATTATATTGGTTCCTATGAGAGATTATCGAATTTTCTATATGCTTTGTAATGTTACAATCCCGAAACTATTTATGAGTTTGTACTTAATGAAACAGAGGACCTAACTATTAAGCAATTTAAAAAGGTTTTTTGAAGTTTTAAATCTGCCATTGATGGGTTGGTTCACTGTAAACCAATTTATTGTATAGATGGAACATTCCTAATGAGAAAATTTTAGCAAACACTTCTGATAGCTAGCTCATCCGATGGAAACAATATGTTGTTTCCAGTTGCATTTGCTATTATAGAATCAGAGAATAAATCTAGTTGCTTGTGGTCTATGAATTTAATTAGGACGTATGTAACTCAATGTGTCAGCATAACAGTTATATCATATCGAAACACCGATATCATGATAGTCTTCTAGGATGAACAAAGTGGTTGGAAAGAGCCTCTGGCATTTCACAGGATATGTTTACGCCATTTTATAAGCAACTATAATACGCACCACAGAAAACCAATAGTAAAAGATTTACATGAAATTGTTTAAACTATCTTATTTTTTATATTGCATGGTTGTACCTTTAATATAATTTCATGTACTTATTTAGGGGCTCAATTTCAAAAGCGTAAGTTCAAAGAGAAAATGGATGAGATTAAAATGCTTGACCAGGATTCCTATAATTTGGCGATAAGGGTACCATTAGAAAGGTAGACATTATCTGAGGATAATGAACATTGCTATGGCCATATGATGACAAACATAGCATATAGTGTAAATAGTGCTCTTAAAGGTGCTCGTATGTTTTCATTACCGTAATCGTTAAGCATATTTTTAGCCAATTGGTTAAATCTTATGAACAAATAAGGGGGTTGTACATGACCAAAATGCAAGAAGGATTACGTTTCACACCCAAATGTGTTGAAATAATAACTAAATGTGCAATTAAGGCAAGAGGTCATATTTTGATTGATTATGATAGTCAATATAAATTATTCTCGATAATAGCATATTGAGCACTTGAGGCTGGCACTGAAGTTGACACTTACATAGTGAGTATGGACAAACGTGAATGTGAGTGCAAAAAGTTTTCAGGTACCAAAATGTCGTGTTCTCATACAATTATAGTTTCTAATCATAGGCATCTCGATATGTTCCAGTTTGTTAATAATTGTTATAGCATATCAGAGGCTTTGAAATGTTATGAAGGTGAGTTCAGGCCGATGAGACATAGAGCATATTGGCTTGAGTATAATGGCCCAACATTCAAACCCGATATGAAACTAATGAGGAAAAATGGTCAGTCGAAGATAACTCGCATTCGAAATGAGATGTATCAGAGGGAATGTGGCCATGTTACATTTTGCAATAAGTGCAAAAATGTTGGTCGTAATAAGAAAACATATCCTAGTGGTGTGAAATTTTCTAATCAACGATTCATAAACTGAAAGGTATGTAATAATGTCTTGAATTTTATATGTTGTTATATTGTTTTATTCAATTGGTATGTAATTATGTCTTTCATATTATATGTCATTACATTATTTTCATTAATAGTTATGTCATAATGTCTTGAATATTATATGTGGTTATATTGTTTTAGTTTCAATACACATCATTATTACTATATTTAAATATGTAGGTGTTGAATTATGGATTTAAATAATATGAGATATCAAATATTATAATTAATATTAACATATCATACATAACAAGATTAATGATGACTAAATTGAGAATAAAAACTACTGCTGAAATTTTCAGGATCTATCTATTCTGGCATTGAATCATTGAAACCGCCACTATATAATGGTTGATCCCCAAAATCCTGTGTAGGTATGACATTTGTATCATATAAAAGTTCATCTAGAAAATCATATTGTTGAATTTGATCATTCATTACCCCTTACATGTTAAAGGGCAAAATTATAGAAGTGCACCCTATTTGTTTCGGTTCAGATACACTGACATTCAAAATTAATGTTCAATCGTGATGGACCCGTTTCATAATCATAACATTTTGATGGATCGGGTTGTGGATTATAAAAAGTAGTTTAAATAAAAGCAAACATTCCAAATGTATTGGAGCTATCACCAAAACCAAATAGCCATGACATAGGCTGGGGTACTTGTGGACTCCTAGAGGAATAGGAATAGAAGGTATAGTAGTTTTCCTTTCAGCCATGCCTCTTCTAATTTTTCTTGATTGTCAGAAGTCCTCATAAGTTGTGGATAGTTGAGGAGTTTATATATGACGAGGAATAGGCTACCATGGGCGATCAGTTGAGGTTTTGTTAATTGCTTTCAGTGCACCTAAAATGGCTTTTAATGTCAAATGAACATCCTCACCTTAACTTGATGTTGATGATGGCATGTCACGATGGAAAATCCTTTCAGCACCATCAGCCTGCATACAGTTAAGTTAAATTTTTATAAGAGGTCATCGTTAAATTTTAGTTAATTTTTTTAATATTAATGATGCAATAATCACACAGTAACTCTTATTGTAGTTCTTGTATGATTTATCCATCGCTCATTCTTTCTCTATGTCACTGTATATATTGTGATCTTAAATGTAATGTTGTTGTGATAAGAGATGTATTAATGATGCGATCATATCAATTATTCTAGTCCATAATAAAATTAGAAAATGTATGTTCTCAATTTTTTCATTATGCCCTCTCAAACTGACAGAATGTATCTTATCATTGATCAATGGTTGACCAAGAATGGGTTGATCCAGTTCAAATTGTAGAAGGCAACAATCTGAATGGTGCCACTCTATGATATGGAAACATATTAGAGGCACAATTGATCTCTAAATGTAGTGTCCATTTGTACAAAAGATGGCAACATATGCATTACACCGTTGTATGGCTACCAGTCCATCTAATAAAAAAAGGAAAGTTACCAAATTTTTGTTATAGTGTTTGAATTTATCAAAAATCAAAATATTTTTCTAAATATATTAAAACTTTTCATACAATTACTCGATCAACGCATTGTGTGTCTAAATTGATTCGATAATCATTCATATCTCTATTGTTATTCCTTCTTAGATCGATAAGGGATTGCCACCTGATACACAATTATAGATCATGTATAAAGATTAATATAAAATTGAATACGAAAAAAAATCTTCATACCATAATAAATAAATAAAATTATCTATATTTATAAGGCATACTCTGATCTAACATAACTGCATGAATAAAAAGGAGTCCAAAATAAGGTGAGTCTTTCCTAAGCCCACATTTGTAATAATTGTTGATAACCACCAATCCCTTGAGCATCTGGATGTGTTGTACAACAAAGCTCCCTATACAGCCATGCCAATATAGTAGAACCCCAACTGTAATTTTTAGCCTCATCTAAATGCTCCAGTAGGGGAAGCCACCTTAAATGGATACAATAACCCACCAATATAGTAAAAAATCCATAAATGGGTGAAGCATTGGATGTCATACTCATTAGCATTGTCAAGTATGATTAAAAGTTCTCGATAACCATGTTGTTTTAATTGAATTTCCTCTTATAACATTTTTAGGAGGCACTTGTCCTAAAAGTTGTTGACAGACAATATGCCAATTATAGTTCAATTGACCTATTATTGTATACCCATCGATGGATAAACCAATTAGTATCTCGATGTCTTGCAACGTAATGGTTGTTTCACCAATAAAAAAGTGAAAACTATGCATTTCTAGCCTTCACCTTTCCACAAGGGCAATCATCAAATTGGCATCAACATCCATTAACCGTATCTGAGATACTCTATAAAATGCCATCAATTGTAAATATGGTATGATTCTTTCATCGATATTTAGGTAGTAAGCCTCCACACTACCTCTCCGAGCAAATAAGACATCATGTGCAACCTGCAAATATAAAAAAGTCACTCAAATATGCATATGTATCTATTTGTGCATATGCATAGATGCATAAATATAAATATAAAATTAATTAAATAACAAAAATATAACTACATTGTTCTCCCATACTGCATCTGCTCGATGCTTTCCTTTTAATGTCAGCAGGTCATCTACGTATGGTCTTGGATTAATATATTGCCAATTTGGAAACTGATCCATTTTTTTAAACCTAAATTTTAACACAACAACAAACATTTAATCAAGAAAATTTAAATTTTTGTGTTGTTAACACAATAAAGACATTATTCAAATTAACCGTTACTAATCTATCATGGTAACAAATAATTAATAAATTTCACTATGCATTTTTTTTAAATAATTATATTTTATGGGTGATCTCTAAATAATTTATTCATAATATAACTACTAACTTTTTTTTTTCAATCAAAATAACACATTGCACCTATGTATATAATTATAAGCTAGAATTTTCCAGCTATCTAAATTTATCATATAAATATTTTATATTACTTCACTATAAAATTATTTTACATTAAAAATTAATATTATATGTTTAAAAACAACAAAGGAAAAACGTACCTTATTTTCTTCAAGTTATTAAATAACCAACCAAAATAAATCTATAATTTCACAACAATATAATCAAATATTATTTTCAATTATGAAATCTTACAATAATTAAAATTTAAATATATGACATGTCAAATAAATAAATTAATTCAATAACACACACACACGCACACACACACACACACACGCACATATATATATATATCTTTTACGTACCTTAATTGAAGAAAATATTTTCTCCAACCAACAATAATAAGATGATTGAGATTCAAAAAGCTTTAAAACAAAAATTATGAAATAAACCTACAATGTTACAACATTATAAATATTAAACTTGTCAAATAAATAAATACATTCATTAACACACACACACACACACACACATATATATAATTTTTTTACGTACCTTACTTAAAGATCTATTTTTCCAACCAATAATAATAAGATGAGGGATGTTTAAAAAAACTTTTAAACAAAGCTTACAAAATAAACCTACAATTTTACAACAATATATACAAATATTATTTTCAATTATTATTTAAAAAATTTACTAAAGATCAAATTTAAAATTTCTAAAACAAATAAAATAAAAAAATATTTCATATATTTTATTCTTTTTAAAAAACCTTTAATTTTCATGGTTGACGAAGTTTTTTCTTCAATGCACAATAATAAGTATGAAGAAGGAATGAAGAACTTCAATACAATACCAAGCTTGGATGTATATGTTTGAAGAATGAAAGCTGTGGAGTGGAAGAATGGAAAGGAGCA
The DNA here is from genome assembly GCA_037975025.1 of Excoecaria agallocha. NCBI lineage: Eukaryota > Viridiplantae > Streptophyta > Magnoliopsida > Malpighiales > Euphorbiaceae > Excoecaria > Excoecaria agallocha. The sequence continues at coordinate 57,822,751 of CM075810.1, read as the reverse complement.
GCTTAAAATTGGATATGAGTGTAAATAAAAAGGGAGAGGGAAGATGGATTACTGTGCACTCGTGATGGACCATTTGTTGAGCTCCAGACAAGACATTGATCCTACCGTTAATGCCAATGGGATCAACTATTGATCCCGCAGCTAACATCTACAGGATCAGCTGTTGATCCTCCATGTGTCAACTTAGGGATCAACTGCTCCTTTCTTCCTTGCATTTCTCGATTGGCCCCCTGTATGTCTCGATTTATGTGATGGATTGTAGATTTTGTAGAGTCTTCCTATGCGTTTGACCATAACTACACCATTTCCGTAATTATTTCTCAAACCACCCTATTTTCATAAATAAAGTTACAGAACACATTATTTGAAAAAAATTCTCAGATTTGTAAGGGTGTTACATGCATTTTTTTAAAAAATTATCAATGTCAAAAATTGGCATATCTTATGCCGATTTTTGTCACATCTCTAATAGAAACCAACATCTTTTAGGTTGATTTCTAACATTTATTTTCTTTTTTGTGGATTCCATTCTGATAAAGATCGATACTTTTTATTGTCTATTTCTAACACCCTATACTTTTTATCTAGCAACTGATCACAGTTTTGATGTTCTGCATCGAAAAACTCAAATGATTTTTGAGGCCCACACCATCATAGTTAGATAGGACCAGCCACCGAGAAAGCTTCTTCAGAGGCTACACCTTCATGGAAAACTCATTGAATGGGCTTTGAAGCTGCAATCATTTGAGAATAGATTCAAGCTGCAATCATTTGAGATTAGATTCAAGCTCAGATTTGCTATCAAAGCTCAAGTATTAGAAGATTTTATGGTTGAATTCACTGGTGAAGTACTGTAACACATTTAGATGATAATTATCATAATGCAATTTAAATATTATTCCACTACAATACAAATACAAAAGTCAAACCTTACAAACTTACTGCTCATACATAGACATGCCACATATAAAAACGAAATTTTTTTCCTTCGTTGTACGAATTGTCAGTGTCCAGTGCATATCCCTTTGAACTCCTGTTTATTCCTACAAGTACCTATACTCAGTAAATAACTACTCATTAAGCATAAAATGACTAGGAGTGGATACCTAACTAATAAATTTCATATGCATGCATACATAATTAAAATTTTTGTTTTAACCAGCTTACACCTATTGTATTAATTCCTCTATATTAATTTCATCGTTCTATACTTCCCTATTATTATCAACCTCATTTAGTTTCCAGTGTAAGCCTGGCCTTTTTAATTCCTTATTAGATCTTGTTTGAATCTTTAGTGTCTTGTATATTTGTTGTTATTGATTTTCTATTAAATTACTATTCTTTTTCACTCTAACTTTATTCTTGTATTTGTTTCTTTTCGTGTTATTGAGTTCTCATTTGCTTGTTCCGTTTATTCTTCTTATTTAATTTTTCTTGTATTAGATTGCTAATTTATTTCTTTATGTACTTATCATCATTTAATCATCGTCTTATCACTATAGTATCATTTTAACTTTTTTTTTACTCTTGTGGCCGTTGACTTCTTTATTTTTGTTATCAAATCATGGCTTAACCTAGCTTTCCCATTTTATTCCCATTTATATGTCAAATCTTTTATCTTTTATTTTACTTGATTCTTATTGTTAAATTTTATTATTATTATCTGTTGCACATCATCCCTACTAAATGAATACTTTTATTTCTAGTACACTTATTATATCAAATTTATTCCTTTTTATACTAATTTGACATTATTATTATTATTATTATTGTTATTATTATTATTATTATTATTATTATTATTATTATTATTATTATTATTCGATTTGGACACCAAAATTCTACTTTTATTTTTACTTTCATATTTTATTTCAAACTTAATAGTTTTTATTTCACTATCTCGATAATCGTAGCATTATTAAATGCTTAATTTATTTCTTAGTATTTTACTTAATTCCTTAATTTCTTTAATTATTTTCTCAATTTCACTATTTTTTATTAATTAATTATTCTATTTTCCATAATTTCCCACAATTTCACACTTTTATCACAATTATCCTTATTTTAAGGTGAAATTACACTTTTACCCCTATTATTCTCATATTTTATTAAATTTACATTTAGATCCCTATCTTTTGTCAAAAAAAATTTAGGCCCCTAGAACTTTATTTTTTGTTATAATTATCATTTTGTTCCTAATTTTTCCTATTAATGCATATTTTATCATTATTTTACATTTTTGACATCTAAGTTTCATTTTTTTCATTTTAGTCCTTAAATTCTTTTCTTTTAGCAAAGTTATCATTTAATCCCTTTTTGTTACTTATTTCTATCTTTTAATTATTTAATTACCACTAGGTAAAAATATTATTTTGGTTCTTAACTTTTATTTTATCACATCTCTTACCCATTATTACCAAATTTTATAGTTTTGCCCCTTTTATACTAATTATTACAATTTGACCCTTCAATTTATGTTTTATCCTTATAACATCTTTCACATTATGGAAAATTACCGTTTGGTCACTGCTGGTTTCATTTTCATACATTTTTATCCTTTTTACCATTTTACCATTTTTAATTATATTTTCAGCATTAATTTACATCTATACCCATATTTTCTCATTTAATTATATAATTGCCCCTACCAATCACTTAACCATATTTTTGATAATATTTATTCTCTATTTACACATTTAGCATTCTTTTCTACTTTTTTACCCTTTTAGTCCTTTATTTTTATTTATTTACATATTTGCCATTGTTTATCCATTTATTTGCATTTTGTCCACTTTTATTATTTATCTACATTTATGTCATTCATAATTACTCATATAAATATTTATTCACTATTTACTATTAACTTACATATTTGCCCTTTTATTTATCCTTTATTTACATAATTATTACTTTTCACTATTTCTTTACATATTTATCCTTGGTTAACATTCATTTACATGTTTATTCATTTTCATTAATGATTTAAATATCTATACATTTTTCATCATCATTTACCAATTATGTCTATGGTGGCACAAGAAGATGACTTCGAGATTGAATACGCAATGTACCATCTCAGTAAGAAATTTCTCCTTTGTGAGGCAAAGTATGTAGAAGTTGAAAAGATTTGTTTAGTAATCATATAGGCATCAAAGAAGTTGATACACTACTTCCATTTCTATAGAATATAAGTTATGGCCAAGCAGAATCCTCTTAGGTACTTGTAAGAAGTGCCTTCGTTGTTAGGAAAGATGAGAAGGTGGTTGATTCTCCTATAGGAATTCAATATATAATACATCACCAGAAAAATCATTAAAGGAAGGGTAGTAGTAGAGTTCCTAGCTAATAAACCTTTAGAAGGAGAGAAGGTAACTTATGAATTCCCTCATGAGCATGTCCATAATGGTATAGGGATGGTAGATGTATTTTGATGGAGCTATAAACAATAAAGGGGGAGGAGTAGGAGTAATTTTGATTACCCCAAAGGGAGAAAAGTTACCATTTGCTAAAAAGTCTGCAAAAAGTAATTTGTTAATATTGAATATATATATATATATATATATATATATATATATATATATATATATATATATATATCAAAGTTTTAAAATACGTTGCATATAAGTTTCAAATGTAAAGTTGTAATTTAATAGTAAATGACCTATTTTTCACATTTTTAGCACGCATGATTAAATGTATGCACAACTATTGTTTTACATTAATAAAAAAATCATTAAACCACATAAAAAATTAATTTATTAAAAATTTCTGCATAAAAAAGTAATTTACTAAAAGTCTCTATTTTTCGATCAAATTATAAATTATAACAAATTTTTAGATAATTTATAATTAAAAAAATTTATTTGTAAATTATTAAATTTTTTACATGACTTAATAGTTTCTTTTATTAATGTAAAAAATTAATTATTGAAAACCTTTTTTTAATATTAAAATTTACATGTAAAAAATTTATTATAAATTCTAATATAAAATAAAAATTTGTTCGAAAGTTTGATCTTGCGTATTAGAAAAGTGAAAAATAAGTCATTTGCTATTAAACCACAATTTTATATTTGAAAAAATGAAGAATGTCATCTATTATTAAATTATAACTCTACATTTGAAATTTGTATGTAACATATATTTAAAACTTTAATATATACATTCAGTATTAAAAAATAATGCAATTAATGGGACGCAAATCCAAAACATGGAGGGAGACTATTTTTTAAAGACAAGTCATTTACCTTAAAGTACAATCCTATATTTATGACTAATGCAATATTTAAAACTTTAATATATATTTAGTATTAAAAAAATAATGCAATTGATGCGGCGCTAATCCAAAACATGAAATATGGAGGGAGGCTTTTTTTATGATAAGTCATTTACCATTAAAGTACAATCCTATATTTATGATTGATATGCAATATTTTTATAATACTTTAATATATATTAAGAACTAGGATAAATCATTTGCCAATAAGCCATATCTCATATGCAATATGTTTACAATATTTGAATAAAGAAAAAAAAAACAAAGAATCCTACTCATGAAAATCAAACTCAAGAAGTGGAGGGATACAAGGAGTATAACAAGCGGCCTTCTGCCATCTTGCCACCATTTAACATTTAATATAAAAATTCCAAATATTAATAATAATACAAATATTATTTGTGGCATGTTTCAACTTTTTATGTCAGACTTGAAACTATTGTGATAGTAGCGGTTTCGAATTTGGAACACATACACTAAAACTGTTATAGGGATAGCAATTTTAGTGAAAATTAATAATTTTTTAGCGTCAATCCCATGGTGTGGCAATGATTTTGAAAAAAATCTTAATTTTATAATTAAATTATGGCTGGTTCCATTTTTAAATTTTTTTAAAAAATTACATTATTAAAAAAATGTCCCACAATTTTAAAATCCAACAATAATAATATGTGATATACTAATAAATAATATATAAAAACCTAAAACCAAACAAATTTATGGAGATATTTTAAATAATGTAATTTAATAAAATATTTTTGAAAATAGGGTATGTCAGAAATTATTTGTAGATTTGGAATTTTTGCGAAGATGCAATGATGTGTTATGTTATTGGTTAAATGAAAGACGCTATGATGTGTTGCGTCATTGATAGAAACTGTCGTGGGATCCCGCTTGAAGACGCAGTCAACCGTTACGTTATCAGTCCTGTTTGCCATTTGTCTAATAAATTTACACAGTGCTGCGTTTTTCCATTTGTGTCAAATATTCCCACCATTATACCCAGTTGAAAAATTTTTATTGAATGCCTATATAAGCTTTGGATGCTGAAGCTCATTTGCATCCGAAGCATATGAAAAAATTGTTAGTTGCTAAAGGTCCTGAAAATTAGTTAATTCATGCATTATGATTTTTTTTAGAATAATATTTATAAAAAATATTATTATATTTTTAGTATTTTCGATTTAATAGGTAAAAATTTTCATTTGATTATTTATAATATAATAAATTAATTATATTTGTGTTAGAATGAAATTAGCTTTTTATTATATTTATTTAAAAGTAGAAGTACGTTGAGAATTTGAAAATAATAAGGGAGCAGTTAAACCAGTTATTGAAACAAGTATGTTATTAATTTTAGTATAATTTTATATATATATATATATATATATATATATTTGATAAATTTGAATGAATATTTAGTATTTATATAACATACCAATAATATATTTATTAATAAATTTGATGTGATAATAAATTTTATTGGTGATAATAATGGTATATTATTAAAGTTTAAATGTGAATGTATTTTTGAAATATAATTATGAATTTGATATAGTATGTTTTTCGTGATAGTTATGTTGAATTATAGTATTAATATTTTTTAGTTTTAATTGGAAGAAATAAATTAATAAATTAAAAAATATACTAATTTAAATTTTATAATTTTATATATTTTTGAAATGTACAATTTCGAACATCATGGTTTAGAAAAATTATGATAATATTATTTTCACGTATAGGCTGTTCGAAGATGTCAATATATACTGAATTTTATTTACATACGGGAGGGAAAATAAGTTATGGAGCGGAAGGTTTTGAATACGATATAACTGCTCCGAATGTCATTAAAGAATCATTGTATCCACCGCTATATAGTGAAAGGTTTTCAATATGCCCTACTATGAGATGTGGAAATGTGGTTAGGGGTATCGGATTCCATACAGTATGGGTTTGGATCATTGTATCCACTGCTATACAGTGGTTGATTTACTAAATCTTGAGTTCTACAACAGTACGACCAGTAAAAAGTTCATTAAAAGATCATCCAGTGGTATTGTAATACTGCTCTGCCCATAAATGTTGTATGGTGTAACATCTACTTCAAATAAGCTCCGATTAAGATTAACATTCAAACCTAATGGCCCAACTTTGTAGTTATGATATCTAGAACAACCTGCTGCAGCATCATACTGCCAATGATAATGGTATGAAGGCATACTGAAAGAGTTGGAAGTATCTTCAAGAAAATAAGCCATGTCATAGGTTAAGGTATTTGGTGCACACCCGGATGAATAGGAATTGAAGGAGTTGTCATCCTTCTTTCTACCATACCTCTTCTGTTACATCTAGAATGACGAGACTCTTCATATGGTATAGATAGTGGTGAGATTTCTACAAGATCAGATATAGGTTGACGAGGATAAATAGTAGATGTCTTATAATATGAACCAATAGCACCTAAAATGCCTTTTGATGGCAAAAGAATATTATTGCTTTTTAATGAACCAAGGTTGCTGTGGAATATTTGTTCAGCAGCATCGGCCTATATTCAAATAAAAAAATTATTATAAATAATAATAATAATACATACATACATACATACCGATTCACCTGTTGTTGCTCCAACTATGGTTAAAAACCTTCTTATTCTCTCAATATACCATTGCATATATTGCAATCTCAGATGCAATGGTAAACTGAGAATTTGACCTGTAACAACACGTTTATGCCTATTATTCCACTCAAAAATAAAATTTGCAAATCGAATTTCCCAATTTTGATCTACATGCCCCCTCAGGTCAATAGAATGCAAAGCGTCAAGGTCCTGCATAGAGGATGAAATTGGCTGATCCAAACCAAATTATCTCATACATCTGTATGGCTGGTGCCACTCAATAATATGAAAACATACTCGTGGCCCGACATATCTCTAACTCCCATGTCCACTAGTGCAAAAAACTGGCAACAAGTGTAACATATTTTTATACGGTTCCCACTCCATCTACAAAAACAATTTAATAATCGTCAAATTGTTGTTACAAAATAATTATTTTTTAATAAATAATAATATGTAATTTACCATAACTTCAAATTTAAATACAAACTTGATCGTTACGCTACAAATCCAATTTCTCTCAATACTTGTTAACATCTTTATTATAATTTCTTAAATCCAATTGGGATCGCCACCTGTTACACAACAAATACTCAACATGTTACCATATTTTTTTAACAACTAAAACTAAGAATATTCTAACATTAAATATAATAAAAAATGTACCTATAACCATACGATCTCGTCTAATCCAGAATAAATCTATCGATAATGGGTGGACAAAATTGAGGAAGTTTTTTCCATGCCCACATTTGGATTAATTGATGATACCCGCCAAGTTCACTTACATCTGGTCGGGTCGCAAGGCATAACTCCCTATAAAAGCCATATCGACTAAACCATTCAGCCCATCGCAGAAGTTGTTGATGTGGCACAGACTTGCCTATGAAGGAAAGCATCTTAGAAAATGATGAACAATCCATAACAACTGTAAACTTGTGTTCGACTTTAGTTAAATTTTCTAATAGTGGAAGGAACAAGAAATGTATGAAATTATTAAACTGGTTAAACATAATAGCCTACCAATACAATGCAGGATTCATGCACAAAAAAAATATTGTATATGATAGCTCATCACATCTACTGGTATGTGACTAAAACGTTGAGTCAACCACCTTTTTATTTTTTCTCCTCAAAATACTTCTTCTAGAGGAACATTCCCCAATAACCGAGTGCAACACATTAGGCTAGGCATAATTAAAATATCCTGTAACAGCTCGTCCTTCCATAGGTAACTCGGTGAGTACTTGTATATTCTCTAGAGTAATTGTACACTCATCAACAGGAAGTTGAAAAGTATGTGTCTCTGGCTTCCACCTCTTGACAAAGAGCAGTCATCAAATCTATATTAACACCAATTTTGGACACTCCATAAAAACCTAAAAATTGCAAGTAAGGTGTTATTCTTTCATCTATGTTCCTATAGTGTCTCTCAACACTAGCTCTATGTGCAAACAAAATATCTTGTTCGATCTGAAACAAATAAAATTACGAGATAAATATATATAATAAATATAATTTAAAATTATCTACTATTTAAAGATAAAGTAAAAATAAAATTACAGTTTCACTCCAAACTGCATCGGCTCGGTGCTTGCCATTCAACGTCAAAAGCTCATCAATGTACGATCCTATTTTAATAAATTATACTGTTCTAAAAGGTTCCATATATTTAATAACCTATGTGCAAAACCACCAGCAATATGTTACTTTTGCACGTAAAATAAATTTATTACTAATTAACTGTATATTTAAAATAAATAAATTTCGCATAAATATAAATTAAATACAATTATCATTATTTAAAATCAATTTTTTAATTTTAAAATATTCACTTTTTTACACTAATTTTTTTCTACGGATAAAAATATTTACAAACAAATAAAAAATGTTTCTATATTTTTTTAATACATTAATTTTTTTTTTACTTTAGCAAGAAATTGAATAATGGGTCTTTTTTTCGGGATCAATATTATAATTTACATAAAATAAATAAAAATATTACATAGTAACACAATTAATTTTTCAATAAATTAATATTTCATATCTTTTTTATTTAGTTTGATAAACCATTTAGTTTATTTAAATCCAATAATTTAACTAAAACCAATAATTCATCATATACAATATACCAAAACTAACACCAAATGCATGTAAAAAAATCACTGATTTTATAATATAATTAAGCTCAAATTTTAATATAACATAACTCATAACCTATTTTTGATTAACATTAACATTAATTTTCCACAATTTGTCAAACTACTATTCTAATAACTAGAATTATTACATATTGTATAACATCAAATAAAATGAGGATTGATAACTTGCCTTTTTTCTGTCTTTGTATCTCCAAATAAAATAACAATAAATATCTATAAATTACAAATTAATAATACAAATTAATTTTTATCAATTTTATTTAAAAAATTAACAAAAATTTTATACTTAACACCTTCAACTTATTTGACTAACTTAGCATGTGCAGCAACCAAAAAAAAAAATTTTGCATTTAATCGTTTGAAGCAAAATTGGAAGAGGAAGAGGATGAGTGTTGAAGCTTAAAAGTTGTTTTCTACAACTCTTTAGAATGAAGAAACACGTTAATATAGTAAAAGTTTAAAGGAAAAGTCTATTAATATCATCCCACCAACCACGAGTCAGCATGATTTAATCATTGTATAAAGACTTCACGTAGAGGATGGCATCTTTATAGAAGATGTAGCCCGTCATTGTATCTTCAGTTAATGTTGGAATTTCACACAATGCAATCACCTACCGTACATTCATATGCTCTACAACAAGTTATGTGGGCCAACACCTCTTTTGCATGAGGCAGCATTTTTGAAAAAGATTCAAAATCCACAAATATTTTATTAAATTATATTATTTAAAAAAAATCTCCCACAAATTTAGGCATAAAATCAGTCAAAATTTTTGTAAAAAAAAAGTCATTTTCTCCCATCTAAAATAAACCAACCAAAATCAAAATTCAGGTCTTCCCCAACAAATTCTTTCCCTTCTGTCACGGCGAGCCCAAGCTCCTTATGAAGTTCGGTAAATAAATCTCCTCCTCCCTCTCCCAGCTCCACCCCCACCCACCCACCCACCAACCCTCTGATTTTCTCATCTAAAAATCAGCCTCGACCATTATCCCACGTCCGCCTAAACGCAAAACCCAATTCTTAAAATTGAAAATTTTCGAACACAAAAATGAAGAGATTGAAGAGTTACTATATGCACTTGCGCCATCACCAAGCAATGGAGCGCAAATGGATCTTCCCTCTCGCAATTGGGTCTATAGTCTCTTTATTTCTTCTGTTTTTAACTACTTTCTCCTCTCCCGGTGGAACCCCATTGCTCCCTTTGTACCGTTCATTTTCAAGTTTAAGCTCAAGATTTGTTGAGCCCAAGCTACAACCAATTCCAGTTTCTTCTCTCCCTCCTCCTCCTCGTTTTGCTTATCTAATTTCTGGGTCTGCCAGAGATGGGAATATGTTGAAACGGACATTGCAGGCGCTTTACCATCCTAACAACTATTATGTTGTGCATTTGGACCGTGAATCCTCGGCCCAGGAGCGGTTTGATCTGAGTCATTATGTGAGGAAAAATCTGGTTTTTATCAAGTTTCGTAATGTGAAGATGATCGATAAAGCCAATCTTGTTACTTATAGAGGTCCTACTATGGTGGCTAATACTCTTCACGCGGCGGCTATCTTGTTGAGAGAGGGTGGCGATTGGGATTGGTTCATCAATCTCAGTGCTTCTGATTATCCGCTTGTTACACAAGATGGTCGGTGAAATGTTTGTTTTGTGTCTGAATGGATTCTTTTTAGCTATGTATTTTGTTTCGTTTGATGGTTTTATTGTTGGTTTTGATAGATCTTTTGCATACGTTTTCATATCTGCCGAGGGATCTTAATTTCATCGATCATACGAGTAACATTGGGTGGAAAGAGTGAGTTGGACTTTACAAAGTTAAAAACTTTATTTTATTTTTATTATTCTCTTTTATTTTTTTTTTTTTGCATACTTCTAAGATATGGGATTAATTGGTTGGTTAATGCTAAATTTGTAGGTTTCAAAGAGCGAAGCCAATAATTATAGATCCGGGGTTGTACATGTCAAAGAAGGCTGATGTTTTTTGGGTTACACAGAGGAGGAGTGTGCCTACAGCATTCAAACTTTTCACAGGTGCTGCTTTTGAATTATGCTAAATTCGTCCACTCGTTTCTGTTGATGACCCGATTTGGTTTTAGTTTCTTAGTAAATAACTATTTACTGATAAAAAATGCTAATGTTATGGATAATTTTATGATGTTGCTTTCCTGGATTTGTTATAGCCTAGGGAACAAATGATGAAGGGAAAAAAAAGGATCAATTTGGTTCAGTTTTCTCATTTTCTTTCAGGTTTTCTTAAATGACCTAATTGAACAAGCAATAAGCCTCAATTTGCATAAGGATTCTTAGTTTGTCAATTTCAGAATTTAATAGGGCCTGCCAAAATTCAATAACTTTTTTTACTGCATTTTGTTTTCATTCCTGGGATTTGTTTTTTGTGCTTTACAGCTGAACATCTTATTTCATCTTAAAGGTAAAAAATGGCAGATACTTATACATGAATGAATAGTTCAATTTGCTCCATTTTCTGTTGCTTCACATTAACATTTTTGTTGGTTAGTGATGTCTCGATATCTTGTAAAGGGAGAACTAGCTCACTATGATAGAATGAAGTCAGTTCTTGATAGAGGAGAATAATATTTATAGAATTTCTTCATCTGGATTGCTGAGTGAATTAGCTTACCTAACATATCAACGAGCATATTATCTATTACATTTAGGCAGAAATAACCTTATTATGGAGACACATTGGTTCTGATAGGGTATGTTTAAAAGCTGCTTTGATGTTACCAGAATGTACCAGCTTGGATGACATACAGTACATGTGAAGTGAACATTGTCAATATATGGCTTGACATGCCATTGCTTATTGTTTGGTTGATGATGCTATAAATAAGGAACTTTACTCAGATTATGAAAAAGAAATATATTCACTAGGGTTAATAAAATTCCTCACATACTTCAAGTTTACTTGGATACCAGGGTACGCAAATTTCATATACTCTTGAGGTATCTTGAGCCCCTTTGTCCTAGCGTCTTATCTCTATTATTGGTATGTGAGTGTATGCCTACCTGTCACTTTCTTCTCAAAGATACACATATTCTTATGGCATTGTTGTTGCCTATGGTAAAGAAAAGCATTAGGTAAAGGGAAAAGTAACAGTAAACAATTGGATCCCTGAACTGCATTTACATATCCTGGTGAGATTTTTTAATCTCTTGATCAGAATTTTTGTAAGGCTAAATATTTTAGGATCTGGATAAGCAATTAAGGACCTCATACCTACCTTTAATGTATGTTAAGCAGCTCTTATACTGGTCGAAAAGAAGTGAAAATTTTGGATGTTGGGTTGCATAGAAACTGAAGCAAATAAAGTAGCATGTCCAAAATTTGGCTTCACGTGTCAACTGCAACTTGAGATAGATAGACTAGAGTATCTTCTTTTTAGATTGCTTCGAGCAATGAATGAATGCCTGCATTATTTTTAATTCTCTGTTTGTTTCATAGAAAGTAACCTGCTTTTGGAAATATTTCTGAAGAATTTCTTCTTCTTCTTTTAATTTTTATCAGGAAAATGGATTATTTTCTATTCTTTGGTTAGAATATGAAAAATTACTTGAAATTATTTCTACTATTTTAGCACATTTAGACAATTAATTTTATTTCACTAAAAAGGATTATTGAAAGTTTATGCTTATTAGAATTTTGTATTTTAAGCTCTAAATGAATTTTAGAGAAATTTATACCAAATAAAAGGAATTTTTTCAAACACTGAACAGAGGTTGTCGGTCACAGCTGCCTGTATTCTCTGGTTGTTGGTGCATTCTCTGTTAATTTCATAGAAAAATAACCTGCTTTTGGAAATATTTCTGAAGAATTTCTTTTCTTTTCTTTTTTTATTTTAATTTTCTTATTTAGGAAAATGGATTATTTTCTATTCTTCAGTGAGAATATAAAATATTACTTGAAATTATTTCTACTATTTGGAGCACATTAAGATGATTAATTTTATGTCAATAAAAAGGACTATTAAGAATCTTATGCTTATTATAATTTTCTATTTTAAGCTTTAAATGTTTTTAGAGAAATTGATACCAAGAAACAGGAATTTTTCAATGACCGGCCAGAGGTTGCTGGTTTTGGCTACCAGTATTCTCTGGTTACTGGTGCATTTTCTTTTAATTCTCTGTTTGTTCCATAGAAAATAACCTGCTTTTGGAAATATTTCTGAAGAATTTCTTCTCCTTCTCTCTCTCTCCCCATGTGTGTGTGTGGTTTTTTTCTTTAATATTTTTTAAGGCAAATGGATTATTTTATATTCTTTGGTTAGATTATAAAAAAATGCTTGAAATTATTTCTACTATGTCAAGCACATTAAAATGACTAATTTTATTTCATTAAAAATGATGATTGATAACCTTTGACTTATTAGAATGTTCTATTTTAAGCTCTAAATGAGTTTTAGGGAAATTTGTATATATGAAAAAAAAGGAATTTTTTCATTGACTGGCCAGAGGTTGTTTTGCTGGTGTATTCTCTTTAATTCTCTGTTTGTTTCATATAAATAACCTGCTTTTGGAAATATTTCTGAACATTTTTTTTGTTGCTCAGGAAATGGATTATTTTCTATTCTTTGCTTAGAATATAAAAAAAGAAAAAAATTATTTCTACTATTTGGAGCAAATTAAAATGATTAATTGTATTTCGATAAAAAGGACTATTAAAATACATATGCTTATTACAATTTTCTATTTTAAGCTCTAAATGAGTTTTAGAGAAATTTATACCAAAACAAGGAAGTTTTTCAATGAATGGCTGGAGGTTGTTGGTGCCGGCTACCTGTATTCACTGGTTTCTGGTACATTCTCTTTAAATATCGGTTTGTTTCATTGAAAATAACCTGCTTTTGGAAATATTTCTGTAGAATTTATTTATTTATTTATTTTTTAATTTTCTTATTCAGGAAAATGGATTATTTTTTATTTTTCGGTTAGAATGTAAAAAATTACTTGAAATTATTTCTACTATACGGAGCACATTAAGATGATTAATTTTATTTCAATAAAAGTGACTATTAAAATGCTTTTGCTTATTAGAATTTTTTATTTTAAGCCCTAAATTAGTTTTAAAGAAATTTATACCAAAAAAAGGGAATTTTTTCAATGACCGGCCAGAGGTTGTTGGTTCTGGCTACCTATATTCTCTGGTTGCTGATGCCTTCCCTTTAAATCTTGGTTTGTTTCGTCAAAAGTACCCTGCTGTTGGATATATTTCTGAAGAATTTTCATTTTTTTTTGTAATTTTCTTATTCAGGAAAATGGATTATTTTCTATTCTTCAGTTATAATATAAAATATTACTTGAAATTATTTCTACTATGTGCAGCCAATTAAGATGATTTATTTTATTTCAATAAAATGATTATTTAAAAGCTTATGCTTATTAGAATTTTCTATTTTAAGCTTTAAATGAGTTTTAGAGAAATTTGTACACAAAAAGGAAATATTTTCAATGACTGGCCAAGGTTGTTGGTTCCAGCTACCTGTATTCTCTGGTTATGGGTGCATTCTCTTGAATTCTCTGCTTGTTTCATAGAAACTAACCTGCTTATGGAAATATTTTTGAAGATTTTTTTTTTTTAATTTTCTTATTCTTGAAAATGGATTCTTTTCTATTGTTCAGTTAGAATATAAAAAATGACTTGAAATTATTTCTATTATTTGGAGCAAATTAAGATGATTAATTTTGTTTCAATAAAAAGGACTTTTTAAAAAGCTTGTGCTTATTAGAGTTTTCTATTTTAAGCTCTAAATGAGGTTTACAGAAATGTATACCAAAAAACAAAAGGAATTTTTTTAATGTCTGGCTAGAGGTTGTTGCTTCCGGCCACTTGTATTTTCTGGGTACTCGTGCATTATCTTTAATTATCGGTTTGTTTCATAGAAAATAACCTCAGTTTTGAAATATTTATGAAGAGTTTTTTTTTCCTTAAATTTTTTTTATTCAGGAAAATGAATTATTTTTGATTCTTTGGTAGGAATATAAAAAATCACTTGAAACTATTTCTACTATTTGGAGCGCTTTAAGATTAATTTTACTGGATAAATAGCACTGTTGAAAAGCTTATGCTTATTAGAATTTTCTATTTTAAGCTCTAAATGAGTTTTAGAGAAATTTATACCAAAAAAAAGGAATTTTTTTATTGCCCTGCCGGAGATTGTCTGTTCCAGCTACTTGTATTCTCTGGTTACCGGTTGTTTCTGAGGGATATGGCTGATAGTTATTATAAGTTAGACAATTATACAAAATATTTTAATTGGGTGGAAAATTACTTTTCTATTTGAAACGAAGTCGTTTTTTAAGGGTTCAAGGAATATGCACTTTGATCTTGACAATTCATTAATTATTATGATCATGTGATTCATATTGATTGCAGAAAAGATAAAAGAAAAAAACTTCAGTAATGTGATTAAGAGATATATTGATCTATAGCAATTGACCTGGTTCTTGTCGCAACTGTTTTTCTCCTACTGAGATGTGCAGTATTATGTCAGAACTGTATGCTTGTTGAAGAATGCCTTTCTCCTACTAAGAATGCCTTTCTCCTACTAAGATCATATTGACAATGCCTTTCTATTTGAAGAATAATAATAAAAAAAAAATGAAGATAAATGCAATAAAAATTTGGACGTTATGAACCTTGGCATTCACACTGTATGCTTGTTGAACTGAGATGCTGGAATGGCTTTTAAGATGTTCCCAAACTTGCTTTCAGAAGTAAAATTCCAGTAGCTCAGTCCTTCAACTTTATAGCACATATTATTCAACAGTTAGTTTTTGATGCTTGATAATCTCACATAAATCTTTTGGGGTCCATTGGGATGTGCAAGTTCTCTTTCAAACAGTTTCTAAGAATTGTCATTGGGAGTAAATATATGTTTTTGATATCTGTATAGGTCAAAACAACTTTTTTCTTTATCTTTTTAAATTTGCAAAGCTTTTATGTTTTTGATGTAGGGATTAGATCTCGGCTTTGATCTTGGGTTTTGACAAACATAATTTCTGCTTTGTTATAGGCTCTGCCTGGATGGCACTTTCTCGGCCTTTCATTGATTACACCATCTGGGGATGGGACAATTTACCAAGAGTAGTACTCATGTATTATGCAAACTTTATATCTTCACCAGAAGGTTACTTCCACACAGTCATATGCAATGCACAAGAGTTCCGCAACACCACCGTGAATAGCGACCTTCATTTCATATCATGGGACAACCCTCCTAAGCAGCATCCACACATCCTTAACGTTGGTGACATGGAGAGGATGGTTAACAGTAATGCTCCTTTTGCAAGGAAGTTCCGACGTGATGATCCAGTGCTCAACAAAATTGATTCTGAGCTCTTATCTCGAGGTCCAGGTATGTTTACTCCTGGTGGTTGGTGCATTGGAAGTAGGGAAAATGGAACTGATCCATGCTCTACTCCTGGTAATACCACAGTCTTGAGACCTGGCCCTGGTGCTAAAAGGCTGGAGAATTTGATAAGTTATCTTTTATCTGCTGAAAATTTTCGACCAAGGCAGTGCAAATAGCAGAACTTGAGCAGCGAAGGTGCATTTACACGTAAATTGTTTAGCTTATGTCAGGAGAATAAGGATTCTACAATCATCTATGGTGCACTCTTTCTGGTAGTAACGGGGAAAAAGAGAATGCCGAAATTATACAAAACCCATCAACTACATAGTAGTGCTGGAAAGATGAATTTTGTGGGAGATCAATTGCAAAGCCAGCGTTACGTGTTCCCGGCGTTGTCAAAGTGAACACTTGTGATTAGGTGGCTAGAATTTTTTTTTTTTAAACAATATTTTCATGACCAAGCAATCCACCGTTTAGCCCTAGGTCTTGAGGGTGAAAGATGGCGAGTTGGATGAAACTTGGCAAGGTTAATGTTAGAGAGATTTTATTGAAAATTGAGAAAGAAATCAAAATTTCAGAGTTTTTACTGTGATGTCTTGTTTGTGTACTGCAGTATTAGTGGTATGGTCCAAGAAGTGTTTCAAGGTCAAAATTCTTGGGTTAGATGGTATAGTTTGTATCTCTTTTTTGTTTAATTTGTTTTTCTTGTCCCATTTTGATGATGGAATTATCTCAATCTGTCAATTCCAATGGTCTTCCAAGATGGTGTCATATCTATTATTTCAATACGAGAATATATTATTCATGGAGCGTGATGTTCTGTAGGCAAATACAATCTCGAACCATCAGCAAATGTCAGCACGAAAAGTATTACATTGAAAAATTTAGGTCAACTTCTATTTGGAATAATGCACATATAAATACTTGAACTATTCGAATTTTTGACATTAAATACTTGAATTTTTATTTCACAAATTTGAGAGCATTCAAACTTTGAGCAAAAGTAACTTGAGGCTCTTCATACAACTTAGAATTCTGTTTAATTGCAAATTTATTCCAAAAATAGGTGAAGGCTCTTAAATTTAATTATTTTAAAAAATGAAAAGGCCCTTAAAGTTTAGTGACTCTTTAAACATTTTTAGTAGTATGAGAAGATTCATAGTGAGCTTGAACTCCATAAATATGAGATTGAGTTCATTAGAAAAAAAAAATAGAGAGCTTAAACTCCATAAAAAATTTGAGATTGAGTTCATTAAAAAAAAAAAAAACAAGATGAAGTGATGCAGAATTTAATAGTTATTAGAATTTGAAATCCCAACACACAAGTTAGTAAGAACAACGACAAATAAGTGAAAACCATCCTACGAAATCTCTAACCAACAAATGCAATTTGAAATGTGGATTAAAGGAATAAGAATAGAATAAATTCCACAAATTAAACTTAACAAGTTAATTCAGCTCTCAGGAGAAATAAGAAAATAACAATTTTCTCACAACAGTTGCGGCAATTTTCCACTAAGTAGAGAAATAAGTGGAATTAAATAAAGAATTTAAGTAAAGGAAGAATTAAAAGTTGATTCAAAGTAATAAAAGAATAAATTTTAAGTTAATTAAGTAAAAATAACATTAGGAGTAAAATAGTAATTTTATCTAAAGTAGTTTAGCAGATGGAATTTTGTATAGTTATATCCACCACTAGGCAACAAAGTTGCTTAGTGTGCGGTTTGTTTTGACTGGACGCAGGGACATGTAAATTGAAGGTGAACAAGGACAACAATGTGGCATGTGCATGTAAAGGCCTTTGTGAATTATGTACTTTTGGGTGTATATAAGTTTAGATAATAAAACTTGATGTATGCATTACAGACTTAATGTACAAATTTTGACATGTAAATGAACACTAAATATTAGTGGATTTGATGAATTATATGTGATGAAATGTGTGTATTGTGTGAATGTGTTGTGGGTTGGTGTCATGCATGTAATTGGAATATTGGAGGTGGAGGTTGCTATTTGGGAGTGTGATTTTGATCATTTGTAGGTTTGGGTAGCATGAAATATAAGGCATCATGCTACCAAAATTTACACTATATAAATAGTAACCTGATGACATTAAGTGGATATAGAAATCGAAATGCTAATTCAAGCCATTGACTTATCACATAAAATGGAAAGTGTGGTTGTATAGCTATATGATAACAATAATAATATTGTATGACATAAGGAAATATGGATGAACAAGGGTATCCCATTTTGTGGTATTAGAGCAGGTTTAGGTGATCCTAAGTTAGAGTAAATGTATAAGTGTGAGAGTGATAGAATGGATACATGTACATGCCACATAAGAATGAGTGAATTTGAAGTTGAATCTTACCTATCCCTTTATGTATTTCAGTGATCTTTATGGCCTCTGGTTTTAGAAGAGCAATTGAGATGGCGAGTAATGCTAAGAGTGGGGCCTCCGCCACTCCTAGTCCAGTTGCTAGTGGGATGATTTCGGCTACTCAGTCTCATCAGCCTAGCCAGCATACGCTTCCACTAGCACCATAGGCACCTCCACCATATGCACCACTAGATTTCTTGTAAATGATGGCAGACCTATTATACTAGAGACTTCAAGGCCTAGCTCCTCCATAGCCATAGCAACAACCACCACCTCAGCCGTCCACAAAGCCAATATTGGAACAATTAAAGAAGCTCTGAGCCGAAGATTTTTCTGGTCGAGAGCAAGTCCACAAAAGCTAATGAGTGGCTAAATAAAATTAAAAGACTATTTGAAATCAACCACAGTACTCCAAAAGAGATGCTCGAAGGGACAGTCGCCTTATTTTAGGGCCCAGCATACATATGGTGGGATACCGTACAACGTTATACACCAGCATAGCAATTGATCTGGGACTTCTTCCTCCAGCAATTTAGAGACAAATACATTAGGAAAGAGTATCAGTGGGCCACAGAGGAAGCATTTATCCATTGCGCCGGGTAACCGCATAGTCTAGGAATATAACAGAGAATTTAAAAGGTATAATGCCTATATGAAAGACTATAATATACCACTTGCAAAGATGTGTCAGTTGTTCTAGAGGGGACTTCATGCTAACATCAGGAAGGCATTAGTAGCTCATGAATATACTAACAGAAGAGCTCTAGTTAAAGCAGCTACAAAAATTGAAGTAATAAATAAGTTACCTTCCTTGGCTATGTGGTGTCAGCGGAGGGTATTAAAGTTGATCCTAAAAAGTTTGAAGCTATCCGAGAATGGAAACCACCCAAAAATGTTGCTAAAGTCAAAAGTTTCCTTGGATTGGTTGGTTATTATAGATGTTTTGTTAAAGGATTTTCCATGATAACCACTCCACTCACCAGGCTATTACAGAAGAATACCAAGTTCGAGTGCACTGATTGGTGTCAAGAGAGTTTTGAAAAGCTAAAAAACATATTAACTGAAGCACCAATGCTTACACAACCCACCTTGGATAAACCTTATGTTATTTACAGTGATGCTTTCAGAAATGGGTTAGTATGTGTTCTCATGCAAAAGGGTAAAGTGGTAGTTTATGCTTTTAGATAGCTTAAAACTCATGAGAGGAACTATCTTACCTATGATTTGGAGCTAGCAGCCATTGGGTTCGCATTGATGATTTGGAGGCATTATCTGTATGGTGAGAAATGTTACATCTACACTGATCACAAAAGTCTGAAATACTTATGTACTTAGAAAGAAGTCAATATGAGTAGAGACGTTGGTTAGAGCTTATCATTGATTTACGATTGTTTGATTGAATACCATTCTGGTAAAGCAAATGTGGTAGTTGATGTTCTTAGCATGAAACATTTAGCAGCATTGACTGCAATGAACGTTAAGTTGAATATAGCTCAAGATGGAGCACTGATAGTTAAAATTCAGGTAAAACCTGATTGGCTACAACATGTGAAAGCTACCCAAAGGCAAGATGATCTGTTAGTCTCTATTATTTCTCAAATACAAGCTGGGAAGGACAATGAATTCTCCCTTGGTCGTGATGATTGTTTATACAATAAAGGAAAAATTTATGTGCCAGATATATAAAGTTGAAGAAGAACATCTTGACAGAAGCCCACAGTAGTCAATACACCATGGATCCAGGCAGTAATAAGATGTATCAAGATTTGAAAGCAACCTACTAGTGGCCAGGTATGAAAAGGGAAATAAAAGACTTTATGACTAAATGTCTGACATGTCAACAAGTAAAGGCTAAACACTAAGTTTCCTAGGGCTTATTACAACTTATCACCATACCATAATGGAAATGGGAACTTGTCACCATGGACTTCATGTTGGGATTACCATACACCAGGAGGCAACACAATTTTAAATGGGTGATAGTTGATAGATTAACAAAGTCATCACACTTAATACCACTGAAAAATGATTTTTCATTAGCCAGACTTGCCGAAATTTACATTAATGAGATAGTAAGGCTACATGGTGTCACCATCACCATCATTTTAGATAAAGACCCTCGATTTATATCTAGATTTAGGCAAAAGCTTCAAGAAACATTGGAAACATGCTTGGATTACAATACGACCTTCCACCCACAAACATATGGACAATCCGAGTGAGTGATACAAATATTGAAAGATATGTTGAGATGTTGTATACGCATGTTTGGCAGCAATTAGGATAAATATCTTCCACTATCAAAATTTGCATACAATAAAAGTTATCATTCTAGCATCAAAATGGCATCATTTGAATCAATGTATAGGAGAAAATGTAGGAAACCTTTATTTTGGATTGAGCTAAGCAAGAGTAAATTGGTAGGACTAGACTTAGTCAAGAAAATTGAGGAAAAAGTGAAACTATCAAAGATAACTTAAAAACAGCTATAGATAGACATAAATCTTATACAGAACTAAAATGAAAAGATATAGAGTTCAATGTGGCCGAAAAAGTATTCCTGAAAGTCTTTCCATAGAGGAAAATCTTAAGATTTGGTAAAAAATATAAGCTCAGTTCCAGATTTATTGGCCCATATAAGGTGTTGCAATGGGTCAGGCTAGTGGCCTACAAATTAAAGTTGCACTAGAATTAGAGAGGATTCATGATTTATTTCATGTATCCATGTTGAGGAGTTATCAATCCGATCCCTCACACGTTATCATGCCAAAGGAAGTTCAGCTGTGGCATGACTTGTCATATGATGAGGAACCCACGATAATTGTTACTAGAGAAATTAGAAAATTGAGGAGTAAGCAAATCCTACTTGTCAAAGTACTCTGGATGTGCCATAACATTGAAGAAATAACTTGGGAGCTAGGAAGCAATAAGACAGTAGTACCCCTAACTCTTCAATCCAGGTAAATTTTGAGAATGAAATTTTTTTATTTAGTGGGGGAGAAATGTAACGCCCTAAAATTTCATATGACATGCATAGTATAGTGTAGAGCATACATAGTAACCTTAAGACAATTATCAAAGTGATTGCAATAGTATAACATAGAGAAATTTATAGATGCTTAAGTGATAAATGTGCTTAACTAGAGAAATCTGAGGATGGATGACCTATTGGAAAAGTATAGTTAAAGATTAGGTGAGATAATATGAGTTAAATGAAGTCTAGTGGTACAATTTGAGAAAAAATTGATCTTATATAGGTCCCCAAATCAAGTAGAGAAGAATTTACTCAATTATCGCAAAAAAGGTTGATCGAAAGTTTGACTGAGCTCAAAAATATTTTACAGAGCTCTAAAAATTATCCGAATCACATAAACCCATTATAAATAGTATAAATGATCTTTTGAAAGTCAAAAATAAATTTTTTGATAGTTTCATAATTTTGGATTTCAAATTGGCTAAATTTTCCTTTGAACTGAAAGTATACCAAAAAGATATCTGAATGAGCTAAAATTTTAAAAACATGCTTTAGTATATGTTTGTAAGGCCCCTAACATGACCCTAATTTACTTTGCATATTTTTGTGTTTAAAGTAAGGGGGGTAAATTATCATGTTATTATGTTAATTGCATGAAAATAAAATAAAAGAGTATGGTTTAATATTAATTAAGGGTGTAATTGAAGTAAAAGGTATTAATTTGGGATAAAATTATAATTGTGGCATATTAGTGGCCAATTGTGAATAGAAGCATTTAATTCAAGGTTAATTTGAAAGAATGATTAAATGGATAGGTTAATGTTTGAAAAAGAGTTAGTGGAGGGGTTAAAGTCTATCATGCATAAAGGATTGTGGCATTTGTGTGGCATGCAAGATGTTGAGGGAGTAAAAGGGAAATTTTGCCACTTATATAAATAGAAAGAAGTTATTGGAATGTTGAGGTGGCTGTGTGAGACTTGGAGATCGACAATTGTGAGATAAAAACCAGAAAAAAATCATCTTCTTCATCCTTTTGATTTTCATTGAATTACCTTAAGCAATTTGATGATAATGTTGTGGGTTAATCAAGAGTATAGTGCAGTAAATTAAGGTAATTAAACTCTTAATGTAACCCTTCATCATCTTCATCTTCTTCTTCTTTTCACGTTGACTGAGGAAAATGTAAATGTGCTAGAAACCGATGATAACGATGATGATAATTGTGAAGGAGAAGAGGAAGGAAGAAGGAGCAAAGGAAAGGATATTGCTAGAGGTTGAAGATATAGGTTTTGTTAGCCAAGGTATGGGAATTTAGGCTATTCATAATGCATGTGAAATTGATTGCTGGAACTGGGTATGAGTTACAGAATTCAAAGTTACGTTTTGCTGGTTTTTAACGATGTGAGGTTGAAGAAGATTGTTCTTGCCGAGTCGTGAATGTCTTCACGAGTCGTGAACTTTTTTCCGACTCGTGAAGCTCTTCACGAGTCGTGCATCTTCTTCCATTGTTGGGTTCACTCGTGAACCTCTTCACGAGTCGTGAACATTAGTCCAACTCGTGAAGCTCTTCATGAGTCGTGAAGTATATATGCTTTTCTCCTCCACTCGTGAACTCCTTCACGAGTCGTGAGGTTTGCCCTTTTTGCTTCACTCGTGAAGCTCTTCACGAGTCGAACGCCCCTTCATGATTGAATTAACTACCTGGATTGTTTTGCTCATAAATTAAGCTACAAAATAGCAAATTGAGTGATTCTTTTTGCATTGAAAAATAAACTTCCATACCTATATTTCATATGAAGAAACCTAAACTTAAATCTGTCTCTAAGTACATGGAATCTAGGGTCGAATTCGTACTAGTTTCCTAAACTGCTCATAGAAATAGAATTTACTATTATTGCAGATTGTTGCTACACTTGATAATATGATTTTTAATAAATTGAGACAGATATCTGTTTATGTTATAGTAAAGTTAATTGGATAGAGCATATAATATGGCTATCAATGAAGGATTTATATGAATACATATGCATTCAATTGCGTATATGAATAAAGACTAGTGATGAAATATCTAAACTATACATGTAAATAGTTTTGTGCATGATTGTCACATGCCAAATTGATATATATATACACATGTAATCTTATGACATTATAGTACACATTTTGACATGTACCTATGCTATGAAATAGGGACTATAATAGTACGACCTTGGCATGTGTATATGCCCATGTGGAAACATGTTGATATTTTGTATAGCACATAATGTGAATGATGATAAAGGTATATATATATATATATATATATATATTGGTAACATGCTCATAAGAATCAGTCAACTATATGCGAATGTACCCACAGGTATGTACATTTATGATTATGTATATGAGTATATGAGCATGTAATTGCCCTATGAGATAGAAGATGTTTTGGCATGACTACAAACATGTGAAATGCTTAATGAGAGCATGATCAAGTATATGATATGATGATTATATGTCATGCATAAATGTTATGATGTAAATTGTAAATTCATACTGATTTGAATAGCCAAATGTATAACTTGGCATATGAAATGTGCATATATCTGATTATGCACCAGAGAACTCATAGTTTTAGAAGACTCTATATATGTGCAACAATATACTATGAATATAATATTAATATGTGAATTGAACACGACTATAGTTCTGCCTGCGATAGAGTTTTAGATGTGGATAGATAGGTGCCTATAGAGAAATTGCAGCTGCCATAGTTTGGCCCAATTGGGTCCATAGTATATATGATCATGTTTGGATCATGATTAGCCCTGTTTGGGTTGATAGGCGACCCCGTTTGGGTCTGCTTGACCGGTCTACAGTATAGTTTGGCCCCATTTGGGTCTATAGATCTGATATCTTCGGATATCCTTCTTTTGATACCGATGTGTATCCATAGTTCCTGTTATCCACTGATAAAGCTAAGGCAGGCTAAACGTTATTCATAGTAATGATCAAAATTAAACAGTTAAAGTTATTTGACTAAAGATTGATAGTGTGGATTACATTATTGGTTTACCCACAGGGATTATGTTTCATTTGAATATGTTCACATGAAAAATGGTCATCTATATGAATTATGAAAATGAAATATGTGTTTCTCTCTTGGGTACAAGGTTTATGTACATGAGAATATGCTTTATGCCTAAAAGTATATGTTATTATTGCCATGATATGTGGTACATGTTGTTTATAGTATTTATATATTGTATATGTATGTTTTGATAACCTTTGTGCGTGGTCATCCATCTTTAGTTATTTTCCCACTAAGCTTTATAGCTTAGCACGGGTTATTTATCCATGTAGGTACGGTTAGCAAGAATTTTGCTTAGGGATGATCTCTACATCAGAAAGGGCCAACTACCGACTGTTAATCTTGATGTAGGATGTATTTGTAATAGTATTATCATATGTTTTGCTTTATGGCCAGTTATGTTATAAGATGTATATAACTTATGAGAGATGTTGTAACTCACAAGTAGTAAAACTAAGAAGAGTATGCATGCATGTGATATACATAAGTAATATTTGTATAGTATAGTATGCATGATACTAAGTACGAAATGCAATACAGGAATAGACTAGTAGCACATATATAAGTATATGGACCGTATGACATGATTAAGGGCAAATTGATAGTTAAACAAATATATTGCATATACATGATTAATAGTAATCAAATTATCAGTTAAATAGGGTTTTGCTTAGAGGGTGCTACAATGTTATTGCACACTGGAAAAAATTTTAGAGTATTTTGATAAGTAAAACATCAATTTAAAAAAAATGGTTAGAATTGAGGTTAAATTAATTAATGGCTTTAATTTTCATATTTTAAACATGTAAGGACATAAATATCATTAAAAATAATCCATAATCATTTACATGCAGCAGTATAGCCAAAAGAGATGTAAAACCAATGAAATGATGACAAGTGGCTTAAAAAATAAGTTATTAGATCAAATAGTAAATCTTGGCCTTAGATTTTGTGGACTTAAGGAAAGACTAGAGGGGTCTAGAATCATCTATAATTCTGTATAAAATTTTACAAATAACCCCCTTATTCATTGAGAAATTTGAACCTAGCCTATTTTTACCATGCCATAATTTTTTTCTTCATTTCTTCTTCCTCCCACCATAATCTTAACCTCTAATTTCATCCACACACACTAGAAATCATCCTCTACATTCCAAAAATTAAATTAAAGCAAGAAGAGGCTTGGAAGTGAATGATTTTGAGTGAGAGAAGATTAACCTAATTAGGTAATTGTTTAAGTTTTTATTAGAATTAGTTGGAAATTTTGTTTTAAGATTGTAGAGCAAGATTAGTAGAGTTGTTTAGCATCTTTTATTTATTTAAATTCATAGCTAAAACTCACTAATTTCTCCCTCCTAACTTCGACCTAAAGAGGAAATTCACGAAAAAAACAAATACAAGGAGAAAGAAGAAGAGGAGAAGGAAAAATAGGTCATTCTCAAGCCAAAATAAGGTTAATGGATATAATTTACACTTAATTTCATTTATTATGTTGAAATTTACCTAAAATTTACATTATGTAACTAGATGAACTTAAGTAAAAATGAGAAATAATTCAAAGTAATATGATAGAATGATAAATTAAGATAATTTGAACATGAATTAATGAAGAAAATAATTTGGAAGTGAGTAACCTAATGGAGATTGAATTGGATATTAAGGAATAATGTGAGATAAGTTAATAATTTATGGCATATTTAGTTTGAAAAATATAACATGATATATGGAAAATGTAATGGAATTGGTTAAAATGAAAAATAATTAGTCTACATGATAATGTATAATTGTACATAATGATGTACCTAAGTAATGAACACGAGGATGAAAGGTCCTAGTGCTGAGGATCTAGCTTTTAGAAAAATAGAAGAAAAGATCAAAGCCAAGTCCATTTGAGGGTAGGGGGATGAACTTTAAAGATAAGAGTTTGGATGGAGATGAGCTATTGCCCTAAAGGTTTAAAATGCTTGGTCTACACAGGTTTGATGGTAACTCAGAGCCCTTAGCATATATCAAGTAGTACACATTGATCATGAAGGAGACTACTTTATCTAAAAAGAAAAAGGTTGAATAGTTTTTCTTAAGTCTGACTGGGCCTGTGATAGACTGGTATCATGAAATGGATAGGCAAACTAAAGAGGATTAATTGGGATCTATTGATGGAGAAGTTCCTTAAGCAATATGATTGTAACATGAGGATGGAGGTCATCATAAAGGATTTTGAGTTACTCCAGTAGAAGCATAATGAGTCCTTCCATAATTACCTTACCATATGGAGGAACAAGGTGATAGAGATGAAAAGGAAACCTAAGGTGGCTGATCAGATTAGGTTATTTGTCCAAAATGTAAATCCGTATTTGAGAGATGGTTTAAATATAAAGGGTCTATAGGAGTGAGAGTCCTTGAAGCATATAACCATAGAGGCTAAAGGAGAATAGTTAGATAGAAGAGTGAGTAGTGAGAATGCAAGGAGCAATTTTAGTAATAATAATGCTATCAGGAACAATAATAGCCAGAATAAAGTTGGAAAGAAGTGTTTGCTACAGAGGCTAGTCAGAGGCACTATTTTGACCTGGTTAAATCACTATCATGGGTTTTGAATAGGTTTGTTAAGGAAAGGAAACTTCAGCCTTTACCGTTGAGTCCTGCACAGAGTTAGGGATTACCCTACCATAAGGATGATTGGTACTATGCGTATCACTAACACATAGGGCACCTAACTGATTATTGCTATACTTTGAGGAATAAGATTTAGGATTTGATAGATAGTAAATAGATTTCAGATCTTGAAAAGAGATATAAGAAGAACAATAGAGGTTATAATGTTGTGCCCCCTTAGGTGTACATGATTGGGTCAAGCTTACCCGAGTGGTATGTGATAAAGGATTTGTATGGGAATGAGTATTTGGATGTTACTTGCTCCACCCTTGTTGAAGTAACAAAGCCAATTGAAGAAAATTAGCCAATTTCTATGATTGACTGTTGGGATACTCCTATAGAAAGTATGGAAGAAGGGACTTTGATTCCTATTGATATATGGAGTTTAACCAGTGAATGTAATGAAGAAGTAGAGAAAGAGTAGAAAGTCAAGGTGATCACAAGGAGTGGAAGAGTGGCCCCTAAGATTGAAAGGTAATTGGCTTCTATTGTAGTACCTACATAGAAGGAGGTTGAGGATGATAAGATAAACAAGCAATTGAAAAAACATAAGCTCAGATAGGTATTTAGGAATTATTACGATAATATCCCTCGTATAGACAAAAGTTTATGGAGGCTTTGAGCGAGTCTGCTGTTGTTACCACCATCTTAGTTGTTGGACTTGGTTAAAGGAGGAACTAGTAAGAATATAGTGTACTCTGATGCTAACTATCTATAAAAGGAAGGAATCATAATCGTCCTCTTTACATCAAGGCTCAGGTTAATGGTAAACACACAACTTGTGTGATGGTAAATGATGGTTTCTCTATTAATATATGCCCCTTGGTAGCAATCCCAACATTTGGATTAAATGAGAGCATGTTAAGTAAGTTTGACCTGGCTATCTCTACTTATGATAATTCTAAGAGGCAAGCTGCTAAAACCTTTAAGGCTTTAGTGAAGACATATCCTATTTAGACTAAAACTGAGTTTGTAGTTTTGCCTATTCTAGCTAATTTATACTTTTTTAGAGACCATGATTTCATAAGTTGGGAGGAGTGCCATCCATACTGCATCGAATGATTAAGATTTCCCATGAAGGTCAAGCATTCACTATCAATACTGCAAGGGAAAACCAAGTGTCGGTGCTTGAGATAGCCAAACAGCCGTTCAGTGAGTTCCATTTGGTGGTTATCAGTGATGAAAAGAATAAGGGCAGCTTTCCTGATAGCCCTCAAATTGCCAATATACTAAAGAAGATGAATTTTTTTTCTATGTACTGGTTTAGGAAAGAATTCCCAAGGGCCTCAGACTACCATAACTACCAAGGGTCAAAATGATAAGAAGGGGTTAGGCTTCGTAGGTTCTAGTAAGAGGGGTAAGAAAAGTGAAGCAATGAAAAGGATCCTTCATATTTCTCAGAGTTTCATGCCAGCTTTAGGTTTTTACTTGTATTATGGAGAACAAGCCTCATATGATAAGAGGTGAGTTGGTGTCGGGATTTGAGTTGTTCAATGATCTCTTTGATTAAGAATAAGGGATAATCAAGCCAATCAAAGATTTATGGGATGAATAGATTTTGCTACACCATTCTGCTTAGGACAAAGAAGTACAAGGAGAGGTTATGATAGATAAGTTGCTTGCCATCCAGTTGATAGGCAAAGAGAAGATAGAAGATGAAGAACCACCCACGACTGATCTAGAGGCTAGAGAGACATCTGATTTTGACAAGATTATAGAAGATACTTTTATTGATACTGTTTATGTTCTTAAGCTTTTTGATGAGAACAATGTTTGCTCTTTTGGTAACATTAATAAGATGAATAATTTTGCTTACTTGTGTGATGTTTCTTCTGATTTCGATATGCATGATCATGATCATAAAAAATTCATATTTGATATTAACTCAATCAACACATATTAATTTCATCTTGGAACAAATGAAAATCCAAAAAAAATTTTACTGGCATCAAATATAACTCCTGAAGAGAAAAAAATTTGAGAGAATATTGAAAAAATATGAAAAAGTCTTTGCTTGAACCTCTGAAGACATGCTAGGAATAGATTGAGAAGTCACTGAACATGCCATTCCGACATATCCAGGGTATAAGCTAGTTAATTAGAAGCTTAGGAGGCTTAGGCCAGAATGGGTTAAAAAGGTTAAAGATGAGGTCAGGAAACAAATAACGGATAAATTATCAGTGGAAGTCCAATACCCTATATGGTTAGCAAATGTATTCCCTGTGGTAAAGAAGGTTGGAAGAGTTAGGGTTTGTGTAGACTACAAGGACCTAAAAAAGGCTTATCCTAAGGATGATTTCCCCTACCTCACCTAGACATTTTGGTCGACAGTGAAGTAGCTTGTGCCATGTACAATTTTGTGGACAGATATGCCAGGTATAATCAAATTTTATATAGATAATGGATAGGATTAAAATAACTTTTATAACTGAATGGGGTACATATGCGTATCGGGTCATGCTTTTTGGGTTATAAAATGCAGGAGCTACTTATTAAAGAATGGCAACTAAGACACTTAATGACTTAATTTATAAATAAGTGAAGGTATACGTAGATGATATGATGATCAAGTCAGTCACTAGGAAAGCACATTTTGAGGTATTAGAGAATTTTTTCCAGAGGATCAGCTACTATTATAAGGATCTAACTTTGGCTTTAGAAGGATTTATGGTTAATATGGACTAATAATTATTAATAGAATGATGAATTATAAGTTAATGCTTTGAAAATTAGAAGTGTATACTGAAAAAAATTAAAATTAAAGAGCCATTTTACTAATAGGTATATAAGGTATAATTGGAATAAAAATTATTATTTTAGGGTTAATTGAAATAACAGAAAGTTAGTTGGGGTGCAATTGTAAATAAGATATAGAGGGGGGGGGGGTGTTAGGAGCAATTATGAAGGGTCGTAGCTGATGTCATCTTCAACTTAAACTTATATGCATGCCTTGTATTTAAAGAGGGAGTTTAGAGAATGGGTAGCCAGCCATTTCTTCAACAAGAAAGAAGAAACATCTTTCCCTCTCATTTCACTCTCATAAAATCTGTAACTTCTTATCTCTCTCTTAGCTCTCTCTAAAAGCTCTAATTCTTTCTCTTTTCTCTTTTGTAAATTTAACCCTTTTCACCCAAGAACATCATCTTTAATTCCATTTAGCATGCATGGATGAAGGACTAGATTAGAATAGGTATATAAGAATTTATGTTAGCAAGAAGATTGGAAGAAGAAGAAATGGTTGAAAAGAGGAATTGAAGACAAATTTAGAGTTGCATATCCAGCTTTGGGAATTCTACTCGTCTTGCTTGTGGATTTAATGTATGATATCATGGTTAAGATGCATAAAGGGTGTATTTTGAGTTTATTATATAGCTTAAAGATGAAATCTAAAGATTTATATCTTGCCTGTATATTTATGATGATGGTTAAGGAAGTAGAAATTTGTGTTGGTTCATTAGGAACCGATTTCTGTATTTTGATCATATTTAGAGTTATACAACTCTAATTTAGGTGTTTCTAGTTTATAATTACACCTAAAACATAGACCTATAATTTTGTAGAAGAAGCCTTTGTTTGATTCTGCCTTTAAGTATATTTAATTTTAGGTTAAATTTGGATGTGAACTGCTCTCCAGTTTCTATGAGCTGATGTTAGTAATTTAGATATAACTCATGGTAGATAGGGATAAATTATATGAGAAAATTTTTTTCATAAACTAAACATATAGGAGCACATATATTATAGAGAAATGTTAGCCTAATTTTGCACTAATTTTATTTTAAAAATTTTTAAATTGATATCAAAAATTGCATTTGTATTCATTTGACCCAGGGAGATTGAAATGTCTATATCTTGAGTTTTAGATTTGAAAATTAACTAATTAAAGTTGTATTAGAGACTAGACTTAAACATCTAAATTTCATAAGATAAGAAAAAGTCTAACTCTATCTCTAAAATGGTTAAAACTTAGCTTGAAAATCGTAACTATTTATAGCCCTGTCTTTAAGAATTATCCTTATTGTTTTAGCCATGTCTTAAGATTTAGAAACGATATTGAGGTGATTTTTGAGGTTCCTGAAACTAGAAACATATTGGAATAAGTTTGTAGAAGACCATTTTGGGTAAAACATTTGTTTGGTAGGTTAAAAATAGCTTTCAATGAGAACTTAGAAATCTATCTATACCCTATCACGACTAGTCCCTCATTGTTCCCTATCATGACTAGTCCCTATGGGCATGAGTCATCCCTCATTATCCCTAATCATTCCTTGAGGCATGACTTATCCCCTCCTACTTTCTGATCCTCTCTGTCACAAGTTGGCCCACTGGAATGACTCATCCCACCTTGCCTCTGTCACCACTCGTGCCTTATGTGTTGAGTTGCCCCTTCTCTTCTTCATTCTTCTTTCTCCTCTTTATTTGTACAAACCTTATATTATCTCAATTATGCTTAGATTACAAACTATCTAAAATTATTAAAATCAAAATCACGAATATAAAGGTAATAATCTTACCAAACTATTAAACTAAGATGTGCTATTTAAACTTAGAAGTTCAAGAATAACCATAGCCATTGGGACCAAAGAAAGCTCACACATTAACTCACAATTCTCATGACATTTTTAGACACTTATAGTTTTATAATTTTTGGTGTGGGTGCATTTTATGCTCCATCCTACTTTATTTATTTGAGAAATCTTAATGGGAGAATTTTATGCTCTATCCAATAAGATGATTTTGATTTTTTCTTGCTCTTTCTTTTCTTTTTTTTTTTCAAGGTCCTTATCCATTATTGAAGAGTGAGCAATATGTATCATGGCTATAGTTTTCCTAAGATCATAGAAGCTCTTAAAACACTAGGTTTGCATCATGCCATTCTAGATATCATGTATAGCTAAAAAATATACTAAACATTCTAAAAATTTGAAAATAACAATGAAAGATAGTAATAAAAACTTAAAACCTATACTACATGAAACTTAAGATTTTACAAATTGAACATTAAAAACAAGCTATTGACATAGCATTAAATTGTACTTCATCATGCCAAAAGAAACTTAAAGAAACTACTTAAAAATAAAGATAAAGGACAATTGTAAAAGCATGCATCAACTTAGCATAACAAACTAAATATAAAAACATGCAAAAATAAAAGCAAACATAAACAAACATATAAACAAAAACATATAACCATACAAACATACATCCTTCCCTTACACTTAAGCTTCACATTGTCCCCAATATGAACCCAAATTAATAAAAAGGAGAAGTAAAAGAAAATCTTCCTTGAGTCTTTCGAAGGAGAAGGTGGTGGAGAGCCAACAATATAGCCCACATGAGCTATAAATGTATCCACTTTGTACTCCATCTGCCTTTACCTTCTAGCAAGGTTCTTTTGCTTATTCTCCATCAAATTCAATTATTTTTGCATGGATTGTTTGCCTTCCAAAATTTACTCCCATATCCTAGAAGAACCACTAGAGGCACCATGAGATTGTCCATGGGAAGGACCATAATTAGGCCTACTAGCACCCTTATAAAATTAGGCTAGAAGAATTGCCAATGCATCATGAGTTTCTTCAACCAAAGGAACACCAAAATCCTATCCTTCCTCCTCTTCATTTTCCTCCTCTTCCTTTCATACTCTCTCTTGAGGTGGTGGTGGTGGTTGTTGTTCTAATCCCTTCCAATAAGAATGATAACATATGGGGATGAACCTCATTGAGCCATCAACCACTTCAAAGTCTATTCGATGAAAAATGTACACTCAAGAAAATGAGTTTTTTCAATTAAATCATAATCCAAAGCCTTAGCAATGATGGTCACTACATAACCATGAGTGATAAGACTATCTTTCCTAGAGGTACATGCAAGCATTTGATTATAGATCTAATAAGTCCAACAAACTTGCTTATTATTATGAATGCACCATATAAGAAACAACTCTTGATAAGTGATCCTATTGAATTTAGATTTGTTAAAAATAACACAAGTAAGGACCTTATGCAAAAGCCAAAATTTCAAGTCCTTAATAAACATAGCTTTACCCTTTTTAGGCTAAAATGGAGTTCTTAAATTAGTCAAGAAATTCCAAAAAGCATGCACATCAAAATCTTTAGGAGGATCACACAAACCATCCAACCTAAATCCAAACACCCTATATGTAAATGAATAAGTAGGCTTATGCTCATTGCCAAACAATCGAAATTGCAACACTTTAGAGTCATTTTCATTCACCTTTAAAGTAGTATAAAACTCTAACACTAATTTAATATAAGTAGGCTCATGCATATACAGAAATTTAGTAAAACCATAAGAACTTAAAAGATTGTTTAAAGTTTCAAGCATACCCAAATCTCTCAAGATGCTAGTAGAAAGATACTTATAAGCTAAAATTCCTCTAGGCTTAAGAGAAATAAACTTAGCACCTTCCTCATGAGAAGAAATGGAAAATAGGGCCATGTACATGGAAGTGAAATCTTCATCTTGAGAAGCTTCCTCTTGAGGCCTTGAAGATATAGATCCTCTAGTCCTTGGCATCATGAGCAACAAAAAAAAGAAAGACTTAAAAAGAAAAAGGAAAAGTAACTTGAAGAAGACCATGTGAAAGACAAAGAACAAAGAGAACTAACAACTTAAAAAGAAAAGAGTTTGAAAGAAATAAAAGAGAAAACTAAGATTAAGTAGGGAAGAAGAAGGAAAATAAGTAGTATTTATAGAGAAATGACTCCTTTGGGAATAACAAAAGTTTATTAAAATAAAGAAGATGGAAGAATAGTATAGGGAAAGAAATTTTTGAAAAGGGATGAGAAAAAGTAGGAGAGTTATGAGTTTTTATAGGAAAAGACATAACCATTTAGGGTTTCTCACTTCTTTTCAAGACAATTTGAAAAAAGAAACTGAAGAATAATGACAAAAATTAAAGATTTAAAATAAAACTAAAATATGGCATTTAAAAGACATAAAGTAGAGAAAATTTTAACCAATTTTTATTTGATCACCAGTCAGTACAAAGGGGACGATTTGTCATGACTTCTCTCTATAACGAGTTGGCATAAGTGTTACAATTTGTGACATATATGATTCTTCTTGAATTGGCACAATTGTTGGTTACGTGAGACACAATGGTCAGAAATTACTCAGCACACAAGTCAGCATCCAAGTCAGCATAACCTATAAGTAGGCATGAAAACTCTTTGTAACAAGTCACCACAAATGTTATGACTCATCACACTCTTCCCTAAAATTCAAAAATTCAAACTTTTAAAAACTTAAAGAAAAACAATTAGAATATTAAAAATAACATGTAAATATGAAATAATAACATAAAACATTCAACAAACATGCTTATATACATACTAAACTATACACATAAAAACAAATTTGTGTAAAAAAAAACTAAAGCAAAATGTGTAAAAATGAAAAAGTCTTAATAAACTTAAGAAACGGCCTCATTAGGTGTAGAGAGAGTAAGCAAATTCACCACTCCCATAGATGCACAAACAAAATAGTGCTTAAGGTGATGACCATTTACTTTGGAAACCTCTCCTTTATCATTCTTAATATCTATAGCCCCAAACTTATACACTTTAACAACTTTGAAAGAATGAGACCATCTAAACTTGAGCTTACTAGGAAATAATATAATTCTTTAGTTATAAAAAAGCACCAAATCACCTTCTTGAAACTTTTTCTTTAGAATATACTTCTCATACCACATCTTGGTACAATCCTTATACAACTTAGCATTCTCATAGGCATTCATCCTCAACTCTTCTAATTCATTTAATTGAAGTAACCTCTTCTTACCGGGCTTACTTCATATCAAAATTTAGAGCTCTTGTTGCCCAATGGGCCTTATGTTTAAGCTCTACTGGCAAGTGAAATGACTTGCCATAAATAAGTTGATAGGGGGTAAAACCTATATGTGTCTTAAAGGCTATTCTATATCCCCAAGTGCTAATCAAATTCAGCCAAGTTATTCTAGTTTTGCATACCCTAGGTGCTAACCAGATATATTCAAGTAAAACTAATTTTTCATGCCCCAGGTGCAAATCAATCTTCATCAAGCCATCTTGATTCTACATGCCCTAAAAGCTAATTAGATGCATTCAAATAGCCTTGATTCTGCATGCCCTAGGTGGTAATCGAGCAAAACCATCTTTCTTTTCTCAATTTCACATGTCTCAAGTGCTAATTAGATAAGTGAAAACTCACCACCTTTAATGTAGTTAGTCTTAAATCCTGATTTTGCATGCCCTAAGCATTAATCAAGAATTTTAAGTAACCAACCAAAAGATTCACTAATTAGGTATGTATATTTTTTATTTGTACTCTAATTTTTTTTTCACTTTAGCAATAATGCACCGGCTTTCTAAAATTAGGGGCAGCTATAGACATCATGACCTGAGGCAATCTAGATTAAGGTTGCCCGATGATGAGAATATAATATGTTACTAATAGTAGATTTGGATCTCGAGGCCCTGATCATGAATTACGAGTATTTTCTCAAATATTTTCACGAATGTCCAAGTATTTGAAAATGTTTTTAAGAGTTTTAGCAAAGTATGCGTAAAAACCATAGTTTGGACCTCCAGTGGTGATAGACGGCCATCTCTCACTTGAAGGGTGCCTGTTTATAGGTCCCTCCTACCTATACAGGCTAACCTAGAGGGAATTTTAAGAAATTCTGGATTAGTGATGAGGGACGACCACCCCTCATTGAGGGATCACCATCCCTAGCTCGAAATCTAGGTTTTCTAATATTTTTTGGATTTGAAAAAATTAATTTTTTTTCTAGAGATTTTCTTCCAAATTTGGAGGATTTCATCTCAAGATTTGGAAAGTTTTGAGTTGGATTTCAACTCAAACTCTTCCTTAGGTATAAAAATAAAAACCTAGGATTTTTAAGGGGGAGGAATCATTTTCTTAAGAGCCAATTTAGAGAAGAAGAAAATTCAAAATTTCTCTCTTTAAAAAATCTATTCCTCTAGCAAATTATTGCTGAACACAAACACTCATAAAATGAATTTTATACTCTTTTTTAGAGTCAAAGAGCACGAATGTAACACCCTTATTTCTATACTTAGTTTTAATCCTTATATCCTGTATCATTAAACATGCTTTGCTGTTCTTTTATGCCCACAATAATTTTTTTTTCTTTTCTTTAAAACATAAAACCAATACATGAACTCTACTATTAAAACTTTACTACATGCTCAAAAGTCTCTTTGAACAAAACAAGGTTTACAAATTTTAAAAATTTATACATTACATCCTTATCAAAATAAAAAAAAGATCTTGTAACTAAAATAAACTCAACAATAGACTATACTTTCCATATACAAATAACTTTTGATCTCTCTCTTGTGTTGGCCATCCTATTGCAGATATTATCCCTGAGAAGAAAATCCTTTATTGCAACCTATACTGATAAAACATCCGTGCTAAGCTATAAAGCTTAGTGGGGAACATGAGACATGTGTAAAACCTCTTTTAAAGGTCGTCAAAATGCAAGCACACATACAAGCATATCTTTAAGCATGTAACTTAATCATTTGACCCATATTCACATAAATCTCTAAGGCTATATTATCTTTTATTATACTTTACTATCCACTATCAGTTATATATATATATATATATATATATATATATATATATATATATATTTCATTTGGTTTTTGAGTTCTCGCTCATAAAATTATTCCATTTTGACACTGAAAATCTTATACATCTAGTTTACTTTCTTGGTTCCTATATACTTATATCAATCTATTTTAATGAATAGACATTTTAAATCATAGATCTTTAAATTAATAAACTATATCTTACACCTATGTATAACATATTCCATGTATCATATATTTTTTCACCCGCTTGAATAATTATTATCGCCATCAAACTATTATATCATTAACTTGGGTTCATAATTTTTTTATATTAACATGTACTAAGTCCCACATATTTCTTTTATCATTTACACAACGTTTAATAATTAACTTGTGTATTTTTACTAACAAAGCATGCCATACATTTAAATTTATATATCTTGCATTTCTAAGTACATTAACACTTTGATGTCTTCTTAAGGATTTTATGATGTAATCATAAAATACTCTTCATTCTATACCTTGATTTTCCCATATACTATTCTTTGATGTATTTTAAAATAACATGTATTTATATATGTAAAATAATGTAAGAGGCATATGACTATAAAGATCATGTAAGGCAAGAGACAAATAATTATAAGGAACATATTAATAGGAAATTAATAACCTGAACTTGCATCATGAATTTCATAACTTTTATATATAAAGATTCATGCAAAGCCCTTCACAATATTAAGCTACTTACATATAACTATAAAGGACATATTCCACCAATTATGTTTATTAACTAGGCATTAATAATGCACAAGTTCATTATGCATAGAGATTATAATTCTTGTATATTCATGTGGTGCTATGTACCATGAATGTACATATATAATAGGTAACCTCCATTTTATATCATGCTTTCCATATGCAATATAGAAGTTTCATATAACAATAACATGTAAATTAAGATAAGAATTTGTCATGAATTTTATCCTTTATTTTATGTGATGTTTTTCTTAAATTTTAATTAGGCTTTCTCTTTTCTAAAGAAGTGGATAACGAGTTATATGGTGGCACTCAAAGGTATTAGGTCACACGAAGGTACCAAACTTTCTAACCGATCAAGTAGATCCAAACGGGATTGGCTACAACCCAAACGAGGTTTTTTATAATCCAAATGGGACCATGTATGTTTAGTTGCCCAAATAGGGTTGACTACAACCTAAATGGAGTTGAAACTATTTGATGACCCAGACAGGGTCAAAACTATCATAGCTATAATATACCCTTATAGGCATGCCTATTTATCCACACCCTAGACATAACGCAGGCAATTAAATCACTTTACTTTATCCTTTATACTTTGCTTTATTTTATT
This sequence comes from Excoecaria agallocha, assembly GCA_037975025.1. Taxonomy (NCBI): domain Eukaryota; kingdom Viridiplantae; phylum Streptophyta; class Magnoliopsida; order Malpighiales; family Euphorbiaceae; genus Excoecaria; species Excoecaria agallocha. The sequence goes on along the minus strand of CM075810.1, from coordinate 57,784,260 downwards.
CAATCACATACATATGTGTATATGAAAACTCATGTATAATTATTTCCAAGGTAATCATATCCATGTTCATGTAACACTTTCTTTAAACATGTGATCATGTTCACTATTGAGCATTACTATTATATACTTTGCTCTTTTTCACCACACACACACACACGCATGCACGCGCGCGTGCACGCACGCACACACACACACACATATATTCATGTATAACTATGAGCAGGATAATCAAAAGCATATACATGTGTATGAATGACTTTCTATAGCATTATATCATGTTCATGATTAAACATCTTTATTCCATGCTTTACTCTTTTGTCATCATATACTTATAGGTAACATACATACATATATATATTCATGTTCATTCACAAGCTTTCTATGTATGTCATATCATGCACACTTTGTGAATAATACTTTACTATACTTGAAATATGCATCAAAGCATGTAACTCTTTCACATAGAATCTTATATGACATTTCAAGTAATTGTACAAGAACATATATCATTATTCTCATATGGTTTAGCATGGCAATTGATACGCATAATATATAGGCATGTACAAGTTATCTCAACTAAGTAATATGTATAGTAGTTTATATATTTGTTATATGACATGCTTCATCAACTGTTTATGCCAATTACTTTACAAAGTAATATTAGCATATATTTTTAAACATACACTTCATATGCTCTACTATATGGTAACATTATATCTTAAATCTCCTGCATTGTTTTGTCATCAATACTTAATTTCCTTCTTTACAACATTTATTATATATATCATTATGTAAATCACATGTTTAGTGTCACAATTTACATATAATTTATGTTTAAAAATGTTCTAAAAATATTTAGAGAGGTTTAGAAAAACTTTGGTGACCAATTGGGGCTTAAAAATCAAGTTTAAGTGAAATAAGGAAGGGTCATGGTCATTACAAAATGTGTATTGACCGTGACATACATTCTGTATAGAGGCAGACTTCCAATTCCATCTTGTTTGCAATTTTTAACCCTTTTTACATCATTTTTAGGTCATGTGGCCTTATACAAACCTCTTCCTTTGTGTTTCTAGTTTCTAAAATATTAAAAATAATCTCAAAATAATATATAAATCTCAATATATTTACAAATTACTAAAGACTATTTCCATTTGACAAGGCTACTAATTGTCTGATTTTCAATCTGTTTTTTGACAAAACTAGGAGCAGCATTTGACTTAGTCATCTTCATATAAAACCTAGATATGGAAGCATATATTATAACCCAATTGGATTTAGTCAATTTTCTTCTTTAAAACTCAAAGTATTAACAAAAAACTCCTAATAGGTCCAGCAAACTCAAAGATAGATTTGCCAACAAAAACAACCTGTATTATCACTATTTTGAAAATTCATAGAATAAAATAGACACAAAATTAGACTAATTTTTCTTCATAAAAGTTGTGGTCCTATGTGTATAATTTAGAAAAATTTTGTATCATAGAAATTCAACCCTTCTACCAATAATTATATCCAAAATACTGAAGTCAGCTCACTGTAATGGGATAACAGCTCACATCTAAATTCAACTCAATATTAAAAAAACTTAGAGGCTAAACCAAACAAAGGTTTCTTCTACAAAAACATAGGTCTATATCTTAGGCGTAATCATAACTAAGAAACACCCTATTTGAAGTTGTATAACTTAAAATATACTCTAAAAATAGAAACGAGTTCATAGTGATCCAACTCAGACTTTTATCAAATGAACACATGCAAAGTATAAATCTTTAACTCCCACCTTTAAAAACCATATTACCAATTAAAAATACATCCCTTACATATGTTAATCCATAATTTAAAAATTAATAATCACATGCAACATGAAAAAAATTCCCAAACCTGTCATGAAGCCTTCAATCTTCTTCAAAACTCCTCTTTTTCTCTCTATTTTTACTTTTCTTCTTCATCACAAAAAATTCATTCATAAATTCCATAAAATCCTTTTAAATAAAACTTTCCAACCCAAGCAATAAAAGATAAAGATGAAAGGGATTCATTACCTTCACAAATCCTACTTCAAAACCTTAAATCTCTATCACATGCAATAAAAATCTTTAGAATATAAGAAGATAACATGTAAAAGATTTTAAGAGAGAGATGAAGAAAATTTGAGTTTTTCTCTTCCATAGCTGGCCATCCCTTTATTTATACTTGTAAATATGGGTTTTTTTTCTCTCCAACATGTAAGGCACCAAAGTGTAAAGGGTTAGAAAAATCTCCTTTAGCTTCTCCAATTATTTGCATGTCAAAAATGTACCCATCTCACTTCTTTATTTCACAATTAAATCACCTCAGTTACTTTCTCTTATAAAATTAACTCCATCTAATCCTTCTTTTAATATTATCCCCAAGATTTCTATCCTCTTTTAATTTAACCAATAAAAAAATTTTCTCCTTTTAATTATGCCTTTATAAAATCATACCTTATAATTCACATACACAACACATCATAAAATTACCAATTAATCATACTTATGTCCCAATTGATCCTTTAACTATATTTTATTCCAATTATGCACACTTATATACCACAATGCTAATTGACTCTTTAACTCTCTATCACATAAGATCATTAATCCACAAGGTCTTAACTTTTAATAATTTATCTAATTAAGCTTGATTAAACATTATTAACATGATAATGCCATTGAATTCTACTAGGGTCTATTTTGGGTCCTTACAATGGATCAGAGTAGAGATCTAAACTACAAGAGTTATAAAATCAAAATATCTTTTAAGGGTAATATTCTAGGCTCCTTCTTACTTTCTCTCTCTATAATTTATTCTCATGTTCACATGATTATTTAGCATTGGTTTATTACATTTTTTATTGCTATATTGGAATGATATGCATCTTTATTGAGGTGTGATTTATTTTTAGATTCGTTAGAGGCATGATAGGTCCTTTAAGATTCCACCATTATTGAATATGTAAAACTTTTTCTTTATTCTTTAAATTCTATATTTTCATGGTTTTAATATAATTAATGTATGATTATGTGTTTATAGCGTGATTAAACATGATTTAGAGTTTAAATATTGCATGTTTAGGGTTAGAAGTCTATTTTGAGTGTTTTTTTGCATTTTTGGCCATAATTTTGCATTTTTGATTCTGACCAGAGGTGACAAATGGGAAGACAAATTGACGAATGATCATCCATCACCTGATGTACAAAACATAACCAATCCATCTTTTTGTCCCATCCTCACTCTCTTGTGGCCATCCCTCGCTTGTGTTGGGCATCTGTGAGAGTATTTTAGGGTATTTTTCTTGTATATTTTATGTTTTTTTATATATTTTTGTATAATTTATTTATTTCTTATGATATTCGAGCATTTGTTTGGTCCAAATTTTCTTTTATATTATATGATTCTATACTTAAATCCATTCTATTTGTATAAATCCATAATTATTTTTGCTATGTTACTTGATCATACTAATTCCTATGTCTTTTTGTGATTATCTTCGAGTATTTAATGTTGTTGCTTCAAAGGATATTTTATGTGACTTTTTACTTGGAAAGTCATGCACATGAGGTGTTCACCTTTGATTCTGTTTATTTCCTTTAGTTATTTCATTTTTGGATTTCATTATTTATTTTTATGTTATTTGTTTATTTGGTTTCCTTTATTTGAGATGTATTCTTTGGGAATGTAATAATTAGTAAAAAAGGATTCTTCATGCATGTTAAGAGGAAAAGACATGTAAAATATTTTCTATCAAATAATTAGATTTTTTTTTAATAAGGATCAATGTCCAATTGTTAGCCCAAATTAACATAATATGTAATAAAAGACTTTTTGTAAATACGTATGAGGGAACCAATAATGCCAAATTAATCAATAGCCCATTTTATGTATGATATTTACTTTCACTTTTGTATATTAATTTTCTTTTGGATGATTTTCCTTTGTAATAATTTTTAAGTAGGGTTTTTATTTTAACTACTTATCTATTGCTTCATATTTGATTGGGATGTTTACTTAATTTTATTGCTAATGCATTGTGTGAGAGAGAGAGAGAGGAAAGGGGATTAGTTTTAGAACTCAATTATGAAATAAACACCTAATCAAGATGCTTAATAAGAGTGATGTCCCAAACACCAATCTTTGTTTGGGCATCAAAAAGGTTAAGATTCCTTTCCTAATGTTCTATTGGGTGACGACTTCATGACGCCTACCATTTTGGGCCCATTAGTAGATGCCTTCTTAAGTTGACTACCAACCATAGACTAGGCTTAACCTTGCTTTATGGAGAAGTGGCCAATTTATTAATTAAATGAGCCTTGTCCGATCTCAAACCCTAAAAGCGGGCCTTAAAGAATTTGATCGAAAATGAGCGGTGGCTTCAGCTCGCATCACAAGGACCATAGGATGCTTTTAATTTCTTAATCTAATTGCCTTTAGCCTTATCCAACCTCTTTTTCAATCCTTTAAGAATCATTTTTTTGGTGACTTCTATTATCCTATTGCTTTGAGGATGGGTAATTGAAGTAAATCTCAGGTTGATATTTAGACCAGACCAAAAGGATTTAAATGTTGCATTGTCAAATAATTTGCCATTAACAGTGATGAATACCCTTGGTAAGCCATATCTACAGATGACTTCCTTCAAAAAAATTATTCACCCTTTTGGATTTAATTATGGATAGTGACTCAACTTTAATCACTTGGAAAAATTATCAACAACTACAACTAAAAATTTCAATTTTTGCTTACCTTGTGGAAATGAGTCCAGGATGTCTAATCCCTATTAGTTGAATGGCTAGGAGATTCCAATCAATTGCTACTTAGATGCTTGTTGCCTTATTATTTTTCCATGGATCTGACATTACTGGCATCTTTTGACCCTTTCTTGAGCATCTTTGAAAATGTTTGGCCAAAAATATTCAGTTTTTAAGACTTTTCTAGCTATCTCCTTGCTCACTTCATAACCCTTTCATTTTTAGGTAATTTTTTTGAATAAGGTATCAAATGATCAGAGTCATTTATGTGTTTTTCTTTTGATCTATCTCCATTAATTCAAGCTTATCGAGGGAAGGTTAGAGCATTTTTGAAGCTGTTTCACCTTTTTCAATCAACTCTTCATCTACAGTAGCAATATCAGTGAGCTGATTAGCTAGCCTGGTTTTTTCTCTAGGTGCCTTTTTTAAACTTTTAGTTATTACAACATTCTTCAGCTCCTTAAGCTCCATTATGACCTTGGCCAATTATTTCTTCATTTTCTCCCTTTTGATTTCAAAACTTCTAAGCACTTAGCTTATCATTCACTGTGAAATGCTTTTGATCATGATCCTTTTTAGTCAGATAGTCTTAAACAGCCCCAAGCCTTGTAATAGCACTTCATATTGGGCAATGTTGTTAGATGCTTCAAAGCTTAACTTTATTGTGTGCTTGATAGTTATGCTAAGAGGGCTAATAATCACAACGCTTGCACCTCTTCTTCAGCTATTTGAGGCTCCATCCACTATCATTTCCCAAGCTACTTTCTCAGGTTCTTCAGCTTTTCTTTCTCTTGTAAATTCTACCATAAAGTTTACAAGAACTTATGCTTTGATTGCATTCATAGGCTTATATCTTACATCAAAGGATTGCAGTTTAATTGGCCATTCCACCTTCTTGCCTTTCAAGTTGGGCATTTAGAGTATTTTTCACTATGGTTGGTCTTATAAAACTTAATGATAAGTGATTTAAAATAATGCCTTAGCTTTTGGGCGCACATCATTAATGCAATGATAAATTTTTCAGTCAATCTCTTCTTCAGTTATGGTCTTTTTAGCACCTGGCTGACATAATAGATCGGCAATTGCTAGCTTTTTTACTCTCAAACCAGAACAACTACCACTACATCTCCTAAAGTAGATAAGTACAAATAAAGCTTTTCATTTAAGACCAATTAATGGTGGGTTTATTAAGAATTACTTCAACCTTTTGAATGGCTTTTTTATGAGGGATTATTTATACCTTTAGTCTCACTAGACTATATATAGGATGAGTAGAGTATCATTCCAAAGAGAATGGGGTATATTTCGTATTGAAACCACAAAGAGTAGATGGATAGGTAACGAATAAAATAAAGGTTATGTATTTAACTAAATATCTAAACTACTTTGCATAGATTAAATCAAATTTGATTAAAAATGACTTAAATGATGGTATGAATATTCATTAGAAATAAAAGAAGCAATTCATTTAAGAACAAGTATAGGCAATTGTATAAATAAAGTGATTGGAGAATTTGGTCAGGTTTCTTTAAAGCAATTCCCATTGTCATTAAAGATATTTTCATTTAGAGTCTATAAGCACTATCTTGTTATTATAGAGATAAACAAAAATTATGAAGCTTAGTGCCAATTCTTTAATCCCTTAAAGAGAATTCCTTATCTCTAAGTGAATTCAACACTTTAAGTAAATTCATTTGTTTTTCCATCAATAAATTCCAACTCTCATTGCGAATAAATTGACTAACATGGAAAATATGGTGATCAAGCATAAATAGAAAATCAATACACATAAATTGATTTAAATCATACTTTATTCATAATAAGAGTAATCATGTTCTTAGACAAATACTACTACACATTTCTAATGTACAAAGGAACCTAGTCAAATTATATACTTGAATTAAAGACAAACAAGAGGATAAAAGAGACATTAGAAATTAGGGAAGAAAATTAAACACTCTTCAAAAATTTTCTTCCTAATTAGACCTTCTAATTAATCTCTTGTTCCTTTGGCTTTGTTCCTTTGTCATCATCTAATAAAAACTAAGTAAAAATATTTATCCAAAACAAAAGCTATATATCTTTGCAAAAACTAAAAACTAATTGATTACCTCTTTTTCGATATCTTGGATCCCTATTTATAGAGAATTCCTCTTTAATCATGCATCTTCAGATTAGATGTGAAGATGGAAGGTTGTCATGAAAAGGCCCGATGAAAACACTTGTTGGTTGATAAAAAACAGGTTAAAAAGTTATGTCATTTGGAAGCAGGTGCTTATACTGAGTTGTGAAGGCCAACATGAGTCGTGATCTACCAGCCTCTATGTCACTCGTGTAGCTTTTCACGAGTTATGTAGTATGCCTCTTGCCTCTTTCCTTCTTGTTGACATGAATCATGCTTTGTGTGTGACTCGTGCTCTGTGTAAGTCGTGCACCTTGTGTGAGTTATGCTTTGTGTCACTACTCATGCAGCCTTGCCTTCTGTAATACTCGTGCAATGCTTCATGAGTCGTGCATTACCTTTATCAATCATTCCTTTTTCCTTTTTGACCCAAATTTACCTAAAATACAAGCAAACACATAAACAAGATAAAAAAAATACATAAAATATAAATAATTTAACATACTTAACTACCTAAATTAAAAAAATATACACTAAATAATAAACTATTTTATATGGTATCACTTTTGGCAATCCTTATCCCATGTAAAGGTATCATTCTTCTGTAATTTTTAAAGAAAGAAGTGTAGCATTTGGTTGAGGAAGAGATGAATCTATCTAAAGTTATGATTCTCTAATTTAGCTTCTGAATGTCATTCACATTGACTGAGGGCTATATGCCCAAGATGGATTTAATCTTTTTTAGATTGGCTTGAATCCCTCTTTGTGACACCATAAAGCCTAAGAAATTTCCTAAAAGCACTAAAAAACCCTTTTCTTCGGGTTTAGCTTCATTTGAAATTGGTTAAGAACGGAAAATACACAAATTAATTGCATATTTTTTTAAGGCTATTGCTTTTTACAATCATATCATTTACATGTACTTCCACATTTTTGTAGATATGCTCCTTGAAAATTTTATACATTAGACACTGGTAAGTTGGTCCTACATTCTTCAGTCTGAATGGCATAACCTTATAGTAAAAGGTGCCATCGTTAGTGATAAAATTTGTCTTCTCTAGATAAAGCAACCATATCAGGATCAACATAAGTGCCTAATAAGGTGTAGATTGTGTCACAAGTTATGGCATCAGTAAGTTTGTGAATGCTCGAAAGTGAGTAACTGTCCATAGGGTCTGCTCAGATTAGTGAAATCAACACACATCTGTAGTTTTCCATTCTTCTTCTTTATGAGCATAACATTTTCCAACCATTCAGGGTCCTTCAGTAGCTGATTGACTTCCTTAGAAATGAACTTCTTCTAGTCGGGTGCATGCCTTTTTAACTATTGCTACATAAGTGGGAAACATAGGTCTACAATTAGTTTATATGTTATAACTTTTGGGTCTCTACTTAGAATATCCTCAAGCTTTCAAGTGAATGAAGCTTGGTTAATCATCAATATCTACATCATTTCATTCTCTACACTTTCTAACATTATCGATCAAATCTGAACATTTTTTCCCTTGGCAAGTTCCCTGGTGGTTCGTTCTCCTTCAAAATTCATCCTTAGCGAATCAACCCCTTCTTTCTTCTCAATTTCTAGTTCTACTACTTATTTCTGATTATACTCCTTTACATTTGTGATGTAAGCTTCCGTAAAGGCCTTTTGATTTCCTCTTAGGATTACCACTTCCTTGCTAATAGGAATTTTCATAACCATATACCAAACACTAGTGACTACTCCAGTTTTGAATAATATAAGCCTTTCAAAAGATCGCACTGTATGCAAAATTCATGTCTATCACCATTAAATTTGTTTCACATTTATGCATTATAGTTTCATCACCAAGCTCTACAAACAACCTAACTAATCCACTCATTGGGATAATGGCATTGCCAAGTTTGATCAATGTGGTGGTGCATTACTTTAACTCTTTTACTGGTAGCCTCATCTTTTGGTAGACCTCAAGAGTGAGGATATTGATTATACTTCCATTATCAACTAAAATTCTTTTCAATAAAAGGTTGGTAATGTTTGCCTCCACTATTGAAGCATCCTCACAAAGGGAATTTTAAGTCTCATGTATCTTCAGGGGAAATAGTTAATGGCTATAGCCTTTCTAATGCATTTGAAAAGTATACGCTCTTCCCTTTCTTCCTCTTAGAGATACTCTCCTTATAAGATGATCCATTTGCAATTATATTAATGACTCTTAATCTCTGCAGTAGCCTATTGTAGTCCTTAGGACTTTTTCTTTCATTATCATCATCATTGGAATTCAATTGGCCTTTACTTTATAAGGTGGTTTGCAAGAGCTTATCGGTGCTAGGCTTATAAATCTTTTTAGGAAGCCTCTTTGTAGGAGTCTTTATGAAATTCATAATATTTGCTCTTATCCCTGAAGGCATAGGACTGATCTGATATATTCTTTTGCCAATTTACTTTTGTATGCTTCTCCTTGATCCATATTAGAACTTATGATAGAGGAGCATTGAACGGGGTGAAATGTTTAGCCACATTCCTTGTATGGTATTGGAATCTAGCATATTCATTCTCCTTCTTCCCTTCATGCTTATTTAAAGAGCTACCCTTTTTAGGACTTTTATTTCTTTTCTCGCTCCATTTGATCAATAGGCTTTTGTTTTTTCCATCATTCCACCCAATTAGTTGATTCCTATTGGTGTCCAAGAGCCTTCCATTTTCCCTCAATGAATCATCTAGTTGGATGAACTGGATTTCCTTATCTATCAGATTTGTGAATTATATCGGTGGGCGAGTGGTGATGGAGTTAAATAGATATGAACATCTTGTGTTCCTTGCTAGAGTGTTTGCTACTATGTTAGGATGTAAATTCTTTATCTCTGAGGTCAAACCTTAAAACTTTTGATTTAGTCTCTAAGATTTTCATTGGGTCTCCGCACTAGGTTGCATAAGTCATTGATAGACTTGGGAGTTATGATTTGCATGATGAATTTTATGATGAAAAAATTTTTGAGTTGCCTAAAGGTGTGGATTGATTCTGAAGGTAGATCATGGAACTAATCCAAGGCATCACCTATAAGAGTCATTAGGAATATCCTACAAAATACCCTATCATCGAAAACACACACACACACACACACACACACACACACACACACACACACACACACACATATATATATATATATATATATATGAGTCAAATATTCAGAAATATGACATTTTGGATTAGATTTACTTTTATATCTATGAATTTTTATCTATTTGAATCCACTTGATAATTTTACATCCCTAATCTTTTGATTGGAGAGTGACACTTTGTTCTCTTCAAAAACTGGCTTTTTCAAATGGCCAAGGCCAAATTTTTTGACCTGTTGTAAGAACCATTGTTCTTTCCCATCCAGCATGTCATATTTATTCTTCTCCTTCACCTTTTTCATCGGTGTTCTTTTAGGAGTACACATGAATCCCAAGTTATCATTTATCCCCAGTGAAGGGGATCGCCTTGAAGTGAACATCGAGTTGTGTCTCCTCTTAGGTGTGCACATGATGTTGCTAAGATCATCATATGTGTCACCTAGAAAAGATCACCTTGTTACGTTGGAATCAACATCATCTTCGTCATACATCTTCCCCTTTCCTTTCTTCGATAAGATTTTTAGAATTATGAAGGGGCGCCTATTTTGCTTCTCCCCTCTTCAATCCTTATCCTTGCATTTCTCGGCCTATGCATTCTACATTTTTTTACCTCCATATCCCTATCAAGGGTTTGGGGTTATTTGCCCTTCTTGATTGTCTGCATCATTTGCTTTGTGAAGTCTCTCAAGATAGCCCTAAGATCTTTCATTGTCATTGGTGTAGAGTTTAGCTGCACAATGAAATCATCATTAAACATCGACAAAAGATTGTTAGAGGGGGATTTTATTGGAGGTCTTTATGGAGATCTATCAGACTCTTTCTCAATTTGGGATCTTAATAGCCTTCCATTTCCATTTTATTAATCCTTAGTTCTAGATTTTGAGTGTTTCAACATGGTTGCTATTGTTCCTCTCAATGAAAGCACTAAATGGTAATATAGGGAATATCGGATTGAGAAATATCTTGTGACCCAATTAGATTATGAGTAAGCTAGAACCTACAAAAAGGCTAGCCCAGTTGGACGAAGCATTAACACTTCTAAGCTTAAGTTAGTAATGGACTTAAAGAGAGAAAGTAGAGAGAGTCATAAAAGTGTAATACCCAGAGCCTTTAGATGATTAGGCTATTTGTAAGAGATAAGGGTGGAGGCCTACCATGTGGTGATACTTGAGTGGAAGTGGTTGGCAGGCATAGGTTATAGCCATATAGTGATTTGAATGTCCATACCTTATTGAGTATGTTAGTATGACCAACACAACATGGCCTATCAGATCGATCTAATTAAGTGGCAGCTGACAGGTCAGATGGGATATCTTGCACATTTGATGATACTCCCCTTATGTAAGCTTGTTGGTTTTGATGGAATAGGCCTTATCCTTTTAAGGTAATATGGGCCCAAAGATAGTATGTATTATCACTATAAAAGCAACTTTGAATCGAAATTAACTAATGACTTGTTGGGGATAATAAAGAATAAAAAAAACTATGCCATAATTGGCTTAGTATAAATAACCAAATGGGACCTGAGTATTTAAGTCATCTGAACCAATAACAAAAAGCAAATATACAAAATTTGGTTGAAGAATAAAGCTAAAATTAAAGAAGCAACAGACCATACAGGTGTATGATACAAGACCCATATGGCATTGGAAATTTGAAATCACACTGCCTCTTTCAGAAGCATACACAGATATGCATTTACATATCCTATACAAGAATACTGTTGAAGCTATATCAACGTGTGATATAGTTTGTCAAAAATAAGTTCTTCAAAAGTTGATCAGTGGACTTCTAATTGCTTTAATGGTTTGCCTATCATCGTTTGATGCTTGTATGATGTGAATGAAGTGCCCATCTTTATCATTAGCCTTCTTATCTTTAAATGCAAAGCTTTCTCTAAGAAACTTCTTCACAAATTTGGCATATGCATATTTAAATATCTTGGTTCTTTGTCTAGTGATTAGACCACTTGGAAAATTTTGAAATACCCTTTAACTAGTTTGATAATTAAGCTGGATGCCAAATATTACATATCACTCCTTGATTGTAATACCCTATAAGCTATCTATTTCGTATTTTTTACTTTTCGAGGCCTATTTGACCTCAATTTCACTTCAAATTTCAACCCTGAACTCACCATAACCAATTCTTTCTGATGGTCCAATAAAATATTTTTGACTTTCGTGTGTACTTTTCGGCCCAAAAAATACTATTCGCTATTAGAAAATACTATTCACGATTGATCTGATATTGAGGCCATTACACAAATGATTGGAGAATCTGGCTTACTATCCCTAAGACAAATTCTCATTATCAAATAAGGGTGTTCCCATTTAGAATCCATAAACACTCTTATGTCATTATAGAGATAAATGAAAACCATAAAGACCTATGCCTATTCTGTAACCCCTCAAAGTGAAACCCTTGTCTTAAAGTGATTCCTATCCTTTAAATAAATTCAATTGCATTTGAATGAAAATGCCCCAATTCTCATTGTGAAAAAATATATTAACAAGTTACATATGGTGGTCAAGCATATATAACACATCAAAATACTCAATTGAATCTAAATCATTCATGCATTAATAAAAATATAGTTATAGAAATCAATTCATTCCTGCAATCCTAATTAACAAAAACTAGCCTGGATAAATTATGTTCAAAGCAAGCAAATATAAGGAAGAGTTATAAACATCAAACAAAATAACTAAAGAAGAAAGAGTAGAAATTGGTTGATAACTCCTCTATACTCTTCAAAAAGGTATTTGATGATTGAATGACCTTTTTGAATATTTCATCTGCCTTAGACTATGCTTTCTCTTCATAATCCTTTTTGAACTGTATAGTTAATTATTTGGTAGTTTTTTTCTTGCTAAAATAAGGCCAACTGCATTAATTTATAGGCCTTAAAGTTTCCCAATTGGATGCTTTTAGAAAAGGGTGTAAACTTAAAAAGGTACATAAAAGGTTATATTAGTTAGCCATGGTGATGTCTAGGCACACTGGTGCCGATTTAGGTTATGTTGATATAAAAAAGCCTCCATCACTAGTGGAGACAATGGGAACAACTCAACATAATTATCCTTCAATCATGACTTGGCACAATAGGGCACGAGTCGACATGGGAGTGCTTTATAATGAGTCAGCATCGAGTGGAACGAGTCGGCACTTCCTTAAATCTTCCTTTTTGTTCTTCAACTTGAACCCTTTAATTCAAATCTTCCAATTGGACTCTAAAACACTCATTTGGATAAAAAAACAAAAAAATAAAAGAAACCAAAAGTGAATTATAACATAACAAAATTGAACAAACATATGAATAAAACTCAGGAAAATGAAATATAAATAACTAAAATAACTATGCTATATTGCATGGTATCAAGTTCCTCCACACTTAAACCCTTCTTGCTTTTAAGTAAAATTCTAAGGTCAAGGTAAAAGAACTGTTAGTGTAAGCCCTAGCCCCAATGCATTATTATAAAACTCTTAAATTAATAAATGAGGCATTTATTTTATCTATTGTACTCCTGTGCATATCAATTGATAGAAATATCCAAGAATGTAGTTTCATTTTAAGTTATCATATGTGAGGCACATGGTTGTAAGACCTTGAAATAATAGAGACTTCATTCTAAATATCCTTAGTTAGTCATTGTTATGGGAATAAGAAATGAATTAAGACTAGTATGCTCTCTCTGATAAGATGAGTTCTGTCTTACGGATCATAAGTACAAGAGTGTCAATCAGAGATCATAGATACATGTTTAGAACATGGTATCTAGATTCGATTCGCTTATGAGAACACTGTTTGGTACTAGTCATAAGTGTTCCTCATTTGCAAGTTTTGCATCGGAGTTCTTAGACCTAAAATCTCTATAAAACTCTTTATGAATTACTATGTACTTTGACATACACCTAATGTAATTGTAACAGGGTGACAAGTATGGGTATGCTTGGGTATGCACTAATTCATGTTAGAGAGCATGAGAGAAGTAAAGGGATTACCCTTCTCAATAAGAGAGAAAATATTATCGGCCACTTGATTAGTGAACTGAGAAGTGTATGGCCATACTGAAATGAAATAATGAGTATTCATTATTTATCTAAGAGTTCAATGTCATTGAAATATCAAGAAAGGAATTAGTATATATAAGGATGACTAGTTCCATGCCTTATATTAATTCTGATATTTAAGGTTAAGGGACTATGCAAAATTGCATTAGGTCACTAAATGCCATTTGCATTTTCATTTAATTTGGAATGCTATAATAACTTGCTAGAGAATATATATAGCTTTTGGATTAATTTATTAATTCATTGCCAATATTAAATGGACCTATAGGATCGCACACAAAACATTGGGCTTAAAATATTTAAATAGAATATTGGGCATTAATTTGGGCTTTTATTTAAAGTTAAATTAATGTGTGCAATGGGTATTAAAATTGCTAATCGGACCTTGGTCCACGAGAGAAGAAATTCAGCCCACAAGGTTTAATTTTAATTAATTAATTATCTTGGATTAATTAAATTAATTGAGTATTAAATCCTAATAGCATTTAAATCAAAATAAAACACCTAATTAGGAGAGAGTGTAGCCGAAATTTATAGGAAAAATCCTAGTGGAATTCGGCATGTGTATAATTCCTAAGTTAGTGGTGGATTTTGATTAAATGTATTATGCCATTTTAAATTAATTTAAATGATTAGTTATTGCATAAAACCACAATACTGATTTAAATTAACCATTCTTATTTTAGTGCTTTAGATGCATTAAATCTTGATTTAAAAATCGTTATTGCATAAAACCACAATACTGAAATTTTTTGTTTTCAGTTTTTTGCATTATTTTAGTGTAAAAATTATTTTATATGATTAGTTAGTTATTATAATTATTATGACATGTTAATATACTGTCCTAAGATGTTCTTAGAGCTGTTCATAGTTTGATTTAATTATAGATACCTGATGGTACATGTTAATCTTGAAACTAGGTGCTAGTTTGCATGATATGTATTTGTTTGACAACTAGTTTTCAAAATTAAATGTACAAATGTGTTTGGCATGTTTTTAAGTGATTTTTAAAGATTAATAATAGGTTTGGACATATTTTAAAATTGGTTTTAATTCTGGTCCATGAAGATTTAATTGATTAATTTTAAAATCACTTAAAACTATTACTAGTTTGTGTTTGTTGCATGTTTAATCAACATTGTTTGTTTTATTTTGATTGAAATGGAAAAAAACATTTAGATAAGATCTTAAAAAAACCTTAACTCAATTTTTATGACCTTATTTAAATTATTAAATGGCTTATAAAATCATTTTAAGTGTTTGTGCATTATTGTGGCATTATATGAGCATTAAACAACTAGTCTCATTGTTGTTTGTTTGTTTTTGTATGAATGCCGTGTATGATATATGTTCTTCATGATTTTATGTTTTAATTCATGTTGGAACATATTATATGTATTTTTAATGTTTATGGGCTGTATGACATAAAATTAAAAATGGAAAAAAAAATGGAAATTATACTAGAGTTGATTTATGGCACAAATCTAACTAGTTTGTGTTTTGGGCTTTTAAGAGAAGTTATTCAATAAGAGGATTTAGTCCATTGGGCTTCGGCCTAGGCTCATCATGGGGTTTTCTCTTAAAAGTTCAAGTACACAATTTCCATTAATGGGCTTGGCTAAATTAATTAAAATAGGACTTTATTTTATCCATGAATGTTATGTATATTTATTTGCTTGTTTTGTGTGATGAATGGATATGCATGGTACATTTATGGGCCCTGGATTTTTATAATTAAATATGGCTTGTATGCCATTATGTATTATTGTAAAAGTTTCATTTATTTCTTAGTATAGAATTTATTTAAAGACTTTGTAAATCAAGACGAAGCCCACCGAAGTCGAGAAGCCCAACTCGTAGATTCTTATGTAATAGTATAAAATCTTAGTTGTAGGTTTTGGGCCCATGTTTGTCACACTTTAATTTATGCAATTATATATATATGCATGTTATGAATGGATGACAAAGCGTATGCCATGTAAGCCGTAATAAAATGAATCCCTAAAATAGTAAGTCAAAAAGTTGCCTTCCTAATTCGAAACATGTCAAGGCATCGATCATCGATCACGTAAACTAGGAGTCCTAGATGTGTCCGATTTTCTTTATGAGGCATGGGTTGTGAATGTAGGTTGGACTTAACATGGAAAGGGATGCCTAGACCTAGGAAACTAATAAATGGGTTTGTGCTATAACATCTTAAGATGTTAGCCCATTTGATGCAAGAGTCATGTACGAAACATGATTGAAAATTTCCTACCTAAGTAACTTAACTTGTTAGGTGTACAAGCTCAGCTTGACTAATAAGTTATTGTGAAAAGTGGATCTTAGCCCACATTAAATCACTAACGCGAATTATTTAAAAGGATATTAATTTGGTTTGTGGGGATATAAATAAGACCTCATTTAATCTAGATAAGTTTTTGTTATAGATTGAAAAATGGCTTCTTCAAACAACAACTTTTCATTGCGATCGGTCCTAGAAAACGACAAACTAAATGGCACCAATTGTATAGACTGGTCTCGAAACTTGAGAATTGTTCTTAAGCAAGAGAAGAAGTCTTATGTTTTAGATGCACCCTTGCTCGAAGAACCTGCTAGGAATGCCTTTGCAGTTCAAAAGGAAACTTTTGAGACTAAGAAGTTTGACTCCAATGATGTGACCTGTCTGATGGTAGCTACTATGGTGCCTGACTTGCAGAAGCAATTCATGGACCAAGAGGCTTGTGTGATCATGGTGCACCATAAGGAGATGTTCCTAGATCAAGCTCTTCACAAGAGATTCATGACAACAAAGGCCTTAATTTCTTGTAAGATGATTGCGGGTACTTCTGTTAGTACCCATGTACTCAAGATGAAAGGGTATCTTGATACTCTTGAGAAGCTTGAGGTACAAGTCCTAAAGCAATTGGCTACTGACTTGATATTAGGTTCATTGAATGATGATTATGATCCATTTGTTATGAATTATAACATGCATGCAATGAATAAGACAACCATCGACCTTAATGGGATGCTTAAGAATGCTAAAGAGAACATTCGAAAGACCAATCTTGTACTTATGGTTCAAGGGGCATTAAAAAGGGACCCGCTAAGGGAAAAGGAAAGGGAAAGGCAAAAATCGAGTATGACCTGGCTCGGCTCAAGTCAAATGGGAGTGCACCTCAGGCCCAACCCAAGCCCAAGGCGCAAAAGCTCAAGGAGAGCGAGAGCACATGCTTCTATTGCAACAAATTAGGGCATTGGAGGAAGAATTACACTCTCTTGAAGGAAGAACAAAAGAAGAATGGAGTCAAGGCATCCAGTTTTGGTATTTTTGTTGTTGAAATTAACCTTTCTATTTCTACCACTTGGGTACTGGATACCGGTTGTGGTTCTCACATTTGTTCAAATGTGCAGGGGTTAAGAAATAGGCAGTTACTTGGGAAGAATGAAGTGGACCTTCGTGTGGGGAGTGGAGCACGAGTTGCTGCCATAGAGATACTTTACCTTCTGAACTTTTTTTAGAATTGAAAAATTATTATTATGTGCCTGCTATGAGCAGAAACATTATTTCAGTTTCTTGTTTGGATATGGATGGATTTGATTTTGTAATTAATAATGGCAATATTCATATTCGTCACCAAGGCATTTCATATGGCAATGCCATATTACAAAATGGCCTTTATATCATTGATCTACAAAACAAAGAGTCCATATACAACATTAATACAAAGAGGGTTAAATCAAACGAATTGGACCCTACTTACTTCTGGCATTGTCGTTTAGGACATGCAAATGAAAAATGCATTTCAAGACTCCATAAATCTGGAGTGCTTGGGTCATTTGACTTAGAATCTTATGACATATGCAAGCCATGTTTCATGGAAAGATGATAAATAGTCATTTTAACAAGAAAGGTGAAAGGACTAGTGACTTATTGGAACTAATACATACCGATGTATGTGGACCATTAAGTACACAAGCTAGAGGTGGTTTTAGCTACTTCGTGATGTTCATAGATGACTTTAGTAGATATGGCTACATCTATCTAATGAAGCACAAGTCTGAAACTTTTGAAAAATTCAAAGAGTTTAAGAACAAAGTGGAAAACCAACTTGGCAAAAGCACAAAAGTAAGTCGATCAAATCGAGGTGGCAAATACTTAAGCCAAGAGTTTGATGGTCATTTGAAGGAGTGTGGAATTGTTTCACAACTCACTCCTCCTGGAACACCACAATGGAATGGTGTGTCTGAAAGGAGAAATCAAACTCTATTGGACATGGTTCGATCGATGATGAGCCAAACTATTCTTCCTATCTCTTTTTGGGGTTATGCATTAGAAACTGCTACGTGTCTACTGAACTATACTCCAACTAAAGTAGTTGAGAAAACACCATACGAGGTATGGACTAAGAAAGAACTTAATATGTCATTTCTTAGGATTTGGGGCCGTGAAGCACATGTTAAGAAATTAACATCTGACAAACTAGAGTCCAAATCCATTGTCACCTTATTTGTGGGTTATCCCAAAGAAACAAAGGGATACTACTTTTACTCACAAGCCAAGAACAAAGTATTTATTGCTCGCAAGGCTATTTTCTTGGAAATTGGAATTCCTTCTTAAGAAAGATAGTGGGAGTAAAGTAGAACTTTTTTGAAATCAAGTACCATAAACTCCTGTAGAGGATGAGTTGGAAATGGGATCAAGTTCACAACCAGTTGTGGAATAGGAACCCATTACACAAGAACCTAGAAGGTCCGGTAGGGTACATCGGGCGATTGAGAGATACGAATTTCTAATCATCGACAGTGATACTATTGAGTTAGTGGATCGTGAGGATCCAAATACCTATCGAGAAGCTATTGAGAGCCCTAACTCAGAAAATTAGCTTGAAGTAATACATTTTGAGATGCAATCAATATACGATAACCAGGTTTGGACCTTGGTTGATCCACTGGAAGGTGCTAAGGTAATTGAATGCAAGTTGCTATTTAAACTCAAAGCTGACAAGACCTACAAAGGTAAACTAGTAGTAAAAGGTTTTCGACAAACTCATGGTGTAGACTATGATGAGACCTTTTCACCTATAAGCATGCTCAAGTCTATTAGGATCTTGCTTGCCACAGCTGCATATCATGATAATGAGATATGGCAAATGGATGTCAAAACTGCTTTCCTCAACGAAAATTTACTTGAGGATGTGTATGTGACACAGCCTGAGGGTTTTGTCAATCCCAAGCATCCTAAGAAGGTTTGCAAGCTTCAAGAATCCATTTATGGATTAAAGTAAGCATCCCAGAGTTGGAATCTCCATTTTGATGAAGCGATCAAGAATTTTGACTTTGTCAAGAACGAAGATGAGCCTTGTGTGTACAAGAAGGTTAGTGGGAGCATAATAGTATTCCTGGTCCTATATGTGGATGACATCCTTCTTATTGGGAATGACATCCCAACATTGCAAGAGGTTAAGCAATGGTTGGGGATGTATTTCTCAATGAAAGACTTAGGTGAAGCCGAGATAATACTTGGTATTTGAATATATAGAGATAGATCAAATCGTCTTTTGGGACTAAGTCAAGAAAAGTACATAGACAAAGTGCTAAAGCATTTTAGTATGGGAGACTCAAAGAAAGGGTATATACCTTTGGCTTTGGGAGTTCTTTTGACTAAAGAACAATGTCTTAAAACTAAAAAGGAGAGGGATAACATGAGCAGAATCCCATATGCATCTGCTATTGGATCTATCATGTATGTTATGTTATGTACTAGGTTGGATGTTGCTCATGCACTGAGTATAACAAGTAGATTTCAACAAGACCCTAGCAAAAAGCACCGATCTACTGTAAAGGGGATTCTAAAGTACCTGTAAAGGACTAAGGATCACTTCTTGGTGTATGGTGGTCAAGAAAAGCTCATCATACAAGGTTATGCCGATGCTGCTTTTCAAACCAGCACTCAGGACTCAAGATCGCAATCTGGATTTGTTTTTATTTTGAATGGTGGTGTTGTCAGCTGGAGAAGCTTAAAGAAAGAGACCGTTGACGACTCAACTATAGAATCTGAGTATATTGCAGCAAGTGAGGCTGCAAAGGAGGCTGTTTGGATTAGAAATTTCATTTCTAGATTGGGAGTGGTCCCAAGCATCCTAGATCCATTACAAATTTTTTGTGACAATAACGAGGCCATTGCATAGACTAAGAGCCCCGGTCACACCAAAAATCCAAAAACATACTCAAGAAGTACCACCTATTCAAAGAAATCATTGATCGTGGGGACGTCAAGATTAGCAAGATAGCAAGTGAAAATAATGTAGCAAATCCATTAACGAAATAGTTGCATCCAAATCTGCACGAAGCTCATTTGAGCGCATTCGGTTTAAAGGCTATGCCCAATTGCGACTAGTGCTAGTAGGAGATTGTTAGTGAAAGCCCTAGCCCCAATGCATTGTTATAAAACTATTAAATTAATAAATGAGGCATTTTTTATCTATTGTATTCCTATGCATATCAATTGATAGAACTATCCAAGAATGTAGTTTTAGTTTAAGTTATCAAGTGTGAGGCACATGGTCGTAAGACCTTGAAACAATAAAGACTTCATTCTAAATATCCCTAATCAGTCATTGTTATGGGAATAACAAATGAATTAAGACTAGTATGCTCTCTCTGATAAGATGAGTTATGTCTTACGGATTATAAGGACAAGAGTGTCAATCAGAGATCATAGATACATGTTTAGAACATGGTATCTGGATTCGATCCGCTCATGAGAACACTGCATGGTACTAGTCATAAGTGTTTCTCATGTGCAAGTTTTGTATTAGAGTTCTTAGACCTAAAATCTCTATAAAACTCTTTATGAATTATTGTGTACTTTGACATACACATAACATACTCGTAACAGGGTGACAAGTATGGGTATGCTTGGGTATGCACTAATTCATGTTAGAGAGCATGAGAGAAGTAAAGGGATTACCCCTCTCAATAAGAGAGAAAATATCATCGGCCACTTGATCAGTGAACTGAGAAGTGTATGGCCATACCGAGATGAAATAATGAGTAATCATTATTTATCTAAGAGTTCAGTGTCACTGGAATATCAAGAAAGGAATTAGTACATATAAGGATGACTAGTTCCATGCCTTATATTAATTCTGATATTTAAGGGTAAGGGACTATGAAAAATTGCATTAGGTCACTAAATGCCATTTGCATTTTTATTTAATTTGGAATGCTATAATATCTTGATAGAGAATATATATAGCCTTTGGATTAATTTATTAATTCATTGCCAATATTAAATGGACCTATTGGATCATACACAAAGCATTGAGCTTAAAATATTTAAATAGAATATTGGGCATTAATTTGGGCTTTTATTTGAAGTCAAATTAATGTATGTAATGGGTATTAAAATTGCTAATTGGACCTTGGTCCATGAGAGAGAGAAATTCAGCCCACAAGGTTTAATTTCAATTAATTAATTATCTTGGATTAATTAAATTAATTGAGTGTTAAATCCTAATAGCATTTGAATCAAAATAAAACACCTAATTAGGAGAGAGTGTAGCCGAAATTTATAGGAAAAATCCTAGTGGATTTCAGCATGTGCACAATTCCTAAGTTAGTGGTGGATTTTGATTAAATGTATTATGCCATTTTAAATTAATTTGAATTTAAAACCTAAAGGAATTTGAATTAATTTGATTCACTTAATTAGGAAGTGATGGAGGCTGAAAATACTACCTAATTCAAGGGGATTTTGGAATCCATAATATTTCCTAAACCTAGTGGTATAATTTAATGAAATGATTTTTCCAAGTTAGGTTTTTCTCTCTCTAAGCCGCCACTCTCAAGGGAAAAGGACTCTTCCTTCTTCTCTTGGATTTTGGGCAGCCATTGGTGAACCTTAGAAAGAACAAGATTAGGTCTTGTGTCTTTAGTTTAATACCCATTGCCAAATACACCAAGATTAGAGCTAGCACTCTAAGTTTTAAGCCTTCCTTGCAATTGTGTGTGTGAGCATAGAGAGGAGTGGCGTGAAGGCTATTTCTTTGGCATTGGTGATCAAGATCTAAAGCATATAAGTTCATCCTATTTGCTGGTCATCATCAAAATCAAGATTTGAAGTGCATTTAAGATTGTAAGTTTTAAAACCCAAAAATTGTATGTTTTCGATTCTTGTTGTGGATTGCGTGGTATGTATGATCAATATTTTTATTTTTCTGCTACGTGATCATTATTGATATGCCATGTTATATTCCATCAAGAACTAGCAAAGTGCTTTTTCGCTCCAAAATAGATATATCTTGCCCTAAGAATCATCTTAAATATGAAAGAGTACTTGAGAAAAAGATAGTTAACAACTAATTTCAAATGTTCAATAATGGTAGAGGAGACAAGTCACATAGCATATATAATAAATTTAGCATATAATTTTTTTTAAAATATTAAAATCAAAATCAAGAACATAAAGGCAAGATCCTAAACAAGCTATTTAATGAAGATGAGCAATCTTTAAGCTTAGAAATTCTAAGAACACACATAGCCACCGGGACAAGGTTTAAAGATATGCATTAACTCACAATTCTCATGGAATTTTTAAACATTTTACACTTTTTCTTTTAAGTTTCTTTTCAATTTGGTGGGTACATTTTAGGCTCCATACACTAGCAATTTTCTTGTTTGTATCATTTTTTCTCTTTTCTTTTTTTTTTCAAAAAAATTATGTGCCCTCATCCATTATTGAAAAGTGAGTTACATGTATTATGACTATAGTTTCCCTAAGGCTACCTAAGTCATTAAAAACTAAACTTGAATGAATTGACATCCTAACCTTAAGCATAGTTATAAAAGTGACTAAATATTGTCTAGACATTGAAAATAATAACAAGAGATAGTAATAAAAACTTAATGAATAAGCTAGATGAAACTTAAGATTTTACCAATTAAGCATAAAAAGCATGCTATTAACATGGCACTAACATGTACTTCAATCATAAACAAAAGAAGCTTAGGTAAAACTATACATAGGTGTAGAAAAGATAAAAATATGCAAAGATATAGGATGACACACATGTATGAAAAAAAACAAACAAAAATAGGAACATAAAAATAAAAATATAAACATGTGTATAAACACAACAAAAAAGACATAAACAAAATGAACTATCCCCTCACCCACACTTAAAAATTAAAATTAACTTTAATTTATATGATAAAAGGAAAAGAAAGACTCCCCTTATTCATCTAGATGAGATGGCAAAGGAGAATCAACCATATAACTAGCTTAAAAGATAAAGGTATTGATTTTTTGCTCCATTCTTTATTGCCTATTATCAAGCAAGTGGTTTATATTCTCCATGGAATTTAATTGGTGTTGCATTATCTATTTTTTCTCCAATACTTGTCCCATATGTGTGATTGCCCATAAGAAAAGCCACGATAAATATCATGAGAAAAGCCACTTACACCTTTATGAGGTAGGGCTACACTACATGAAAAATGCAAACTAGTGAGGATTTAAATGATAATTTTTCATTGTTAAATTAATTTAACGAGGACAAAAATTTTGCAACAAAAGTCATCCTAGCTGAAATTTGCGACGATTTAATCCTCGTTAACTTTTGCGATGATTTATTCCTTGCTAACTTTAGTCCTTGCCAACTTTTGCGAGGATTTAGTCCTTGCTAATTTTTTGTAGTGAGGACTAAGTTTTCTCTAAATTTTGGCAAGGACAAGTTCCTTATTAATTAAATTTTAGCATGCATGTTTGTGATAAATATTGCTCTCGCTAAATTTAACATGAGATTTATCCTCGCTGAATGTTGATATGAACTTTTTGATTTTCTTAATTTAATATGAAAATTTCATTATTTAAATAACAAACTAAAAAATAACAAATTTAAATTTACTCAATATTTAATATAAATAAATATATATATTAATGAATAAATTATTATTTACAAGTGAATAACATTGCTAATAATACATCCAAAATAATATAGCATATATAATAGTAACAATGAAAAGTCATAAACAATTCATAAAATATCAGCTACTTCTATTCGTATAGTTGCATAGTGATTGATTGCAAATAACCAAGATCTTCATCCACAATAGAATTTGCTGGCTTCTACATATTAATAAAAGAGAACTCATTCATACGAAGATAAATAAGAAATTTAAAGCAAACTTTGCACTTAGAAATAATTTCATACAAGAAAAACAATTCATAAATTTCTAGCATTAATTGTTTTTTCATAGCCTATGAAGCATGCTTTCAAACCATGACATTATTGTCCATGTGAAAAAAACAAAAATATATTTACAAGCAAATGTATCTTCATGTCTATAGTGTTAGATATTTGAAACATTTGCTCATATAGAAAGAAAATAGGCAGCTTGCCATAGGTCTTAAAATTCTCACATCCTCTAGGAAGGCCCAGAACCACTCATATAACTATAAATATATAAGTTTAAGGAGAACAAAAAGAATGGATTAAAACAATTGGATTTAATTACCAATGATAAATATTTTTGTAGACCGATGCTTTTTACCGGTATAGAAACCCATCATATGTGGCCAAGCATCTCAAAAAATCACTAACATAAAAGTAATGTACTTAAACTTACTGTATAAATAAAAAATTAAACCATATGATCAAGCAAATTCATATGATCCAAGTTCACTTGAACTTAAGAATATAAGTAGGCCATAATCAATGAAAACAAATCTAAATTGCTTCATTTAAAAAACTAACACACATTCAGCCTCACATGAAGCAATATGAAAATCCAAGAATCATTGAAAGCAATTGTGAAAACTAATCCAATTTCAGCATAAAAAAAACTAAATATCGCCAAAACCATATATGAGATTGAATAAAAAATCTATTAGTTGAAGAAGAAATAACAACACAATCATAAAAAAACACAAGACATCAAGATTCTAACTATAACATCTTAATTCGCTAGAAGAACATCAAGATCATTTTTGTGGTTAAAAAAATGTATGACAACTTAAAACACTTGAAAACAAAATTGCACTTAACATTATGAAGTAACCAATATAATAAATGACTCTTTTTTAACTAGAAATTAATTACATGGTTAAAGAAATTAACTAAAAAGTGGTATTGATCTTCCATTTATCATTATCAAAACCTGCAGGGCATAAATAGATATTGGACACATAAAGCTTTAAGAAGTATCTACATCAAAAATTATCTATAACATAGATTGATGTGCTATATATTACTTGGTGTTGCTATATTCTTAATTTAATAGTAACCAATATTTACAAACCTCGACATTGGTAGAATTTGAGTACTTTCCTTTAGACACTGTTTGTTGGCATTTCGAAGCTAAATCCTTTGATATAAACCTAGTTCCATCTATAAGTATTGTTAACTTTCCATCTTTATCTTTAACATCATTACCACTAGCATGCTGAAAATGAATTATGTAATATAATTAAAATATTGCATATTAGGTAGTAAAAAAAACATATAAAGCTCAATGACATCAGCATAAAATTAACAAATCCCATTTATAATCATACCTTGCATGGAACATCACAATTTTTTTCAATGTGTATGCTAGATAAATCAACATCCCCACATATAGTCTTTGATAATATTAGAGAAAACCTATATTCCAAAGAACAATAGTAATCAGATAATAGATGAATTCACCTACTCCTAAATCGCATGGTAAAACTGAATATGCAAGTCTATCAATGTCTATAAAGTTCGGGTAACACATTGTGAAGGCAAAGCTTGAATGCTAGGAAAGACAACCACAAAAGAAATGAAATGGAAGTTAATAGGGAAAAAGTAGCATTGTGTAAAAAAGAAATAGATAGGTAAGGCTTAAGTTATCAAACCAAAACCAATGTTCAAAATTTTATAGAGAAAAAAAAATAAATGTTACTTGCACATTGCATGGTTAGTTGATTCCCTCAAAAAATCTATACAAAGAGTAGAAAATTTAGAATTCCAATATAATTAAAAAAATTATCATAATAAACTTCAATGTAAGTCATGCTACCATTAGTAAAACTGGAATGAAAAGAATGTTACCTTTACTATCTTTATCTAATTTAGAGACAATAAGATGACCATAACAATCCATACTTCCGAATGCCAAGTATCCTGGACCTGCAGATGATTTGTTAAAAGTGTTGACTTCACTAATAAGAGCATCCTCTAATGGTAATTTCTAAGCTTATCTCTGCGAAAAGGACAGTTGAAGATCATTATAAGAAACTCTCTTACAAATAGATAGTGTACAAATCTAAGTATATACCTAAATTAAATAACAATCACTATTCACCTTTTTCATTAATTTTAAAGTTAATAAGTTAATCTCTAATATTAGCCAAATATACACCCAAATTAAATAACAATCACCACCTGTACCTATCAACTTATAAGTATTCTTTAAAATAAAAGTAACAAAAGCAGGAAATAATTCTAGGAGAAGATTCCACTTGTGCATATGGTTTCTTATAAGCACAACAAGACAATAGAATCTAGATGAGCACATGAAGAGACAGATTCTAATGCTACACATTACGACCAAACAACTAAATACTAAATGTTGACAAAATCCTTTGTGATATGAAAATATAATTAAAATAACAAAAAAGATCATGTTATCATAAAAGTAGATTACAAAAGTTTTCATGTATAATAAATTTGAAAGAGCTCAGATATTTTTTCACATTTCATTGGTTTCAAATTGGCATATAATATCCATATACTATGACAACTAAAAATGCAATGGGTGTTATAAGGAGAAATCTTTTAATTAGAGAAGATTGTTTTAAATATTGAACCGATATCATGATAATAACATCTCATATCGCCAACTACAACCCATGAAGCTAAAAATCTTGATTTGATATGAATAAATAGACAAATTCATTTATCTAACCCATAATTAAAATTTATTTTTCTTCTAATTGTGGTTCTTGAACAAAAATATCAAGTAACAAAATATTTCTATTTACAACAATATTCATTACTTATATGTGTGTGTGTGTGTGTGTGTATATATATATATATTCACTTTCAAATAATTTTATGATCAATTAAATTTAGACATTCAACTGCATTATATTGAAATATTAACTTGAGTCAATTATAGAGCTTTGGTGGGTTTAACAAAGACCCGCATTGAAAAGAAACAACTACACAATTTCGATGAAATGCAATCTAAATTTTGAAATAGCAAAATTGGATGGACTTTTCATTAATGAGAGACTGATAATTTTTTTATACTCATATAGTACATTATGCTAACACAAATAAAACATAGAAATCTAAATTAATATATATATATATATATATAAGGGAAAAGAAAAAAACATCTTTATCAAGTTTTTAGAGACTTGTTAATAAACCAAAAAACATCTTTAATACT
Source organism: Excoecaria agallocha (assembly GCA_037975025.1). Lineage (NCBI taxonomy): Eukaryota > Viridiplantae > Streptophyta > Magnoliopsida > Malpighiales > Euphorbiaceae > Excoecaria > Excoecaria agallocha. Next base: position 57,756,785 of record CM075810.1, on the reverse strand, counting down.
TATACATTAAGACTATAATACTTAGGAATAAATTTTGCTATGTTAACACTTTGCATCGCATCTATCTTAGAAACCAGAATGACCAAATACCAGCACATAAAATAGATAAATAAGGACATATTTGCATGTGAAGCAGCTAAGTACATTACACATTACATATTAAATGTTATCCTTTTACCTCATGCAGTTGTCTTGTGTATCAACAACACAAAGCAAATAAAAATATCTGAAGTACATGGAGCTTAGGCACACTCATGGAAAATGAGACTCATAGTTATTAAAATGCTTATAAGTATTTGATGTAATATCTTCAATTTGAAAGTGGTAGTTCAATAATAAAATGCAAAATTTGATAATAGATTAATATTAGAACAAATAAGTTACAATGGAGATTTTTTAGCACAAGTCATGCAGGTTGTAGTAAAGAGCACAAATAAACATGGTAAATATGGCAAAGTTATCTCGTTATATATTGGTTTAACAAAAAAATCAAAAGTAATTTAATAATATAATTATCATTCTTAATGTTGACCTTATTGCCATTTATTTATTAATTATTTGCATAGAACATTTTTTTTCAACCTAAGTTGTATTCTTAAACAATACTTACATTTTAAAGACCACCCCATGATGAAATTAGTTTGATCTTGATCTTTAATTCTAGCCTTGTAATTGATTATGAGATGCAACTACTGCAACAATAGATGGCTGATGATCAATCAAATTAATCTTTGTTGTACAAATAAGAAATTCTAATGAAATTCACTAAATCAATAATCATATTGGAGAAAAAATGTTTGCAACTTGTTGAAAAATGAATTACCTTTTATAACAGCAAAAATAAGCTCTGACAGCTCCATAGATTTACATACTTAACTCATGGGGCCATATAAATCTACAATAAAAACATAATTGAAATGTATAAAATGACAACTAATTTATGAGCTCCATCAATATTATATCAAAGATAGAAATGTAGAAGCCAAGCCACTCATCAAGTTCTTAATGCTATCAGTGTAATTCCCAATTCATATTGCATCAGCTTTTAAGTAACGATAGAGAAAAAGTAAAGATGAGAAAAAACTCAAAGAAAAAAAGTAAGAAAATGAAAATAGAATGACCAAAACATTCTAAAAGGCATAAATAAACAGGTGTGGTGACAATTAAATAAACATAATAAGGCCAAGACAATGTCAATAGTGGCCCATCAATTGAAACAAAGAAAAATCCATTGAAGTTACTATTTTAGGATTTTCTTATTTTCTTTGTATTTGGAGTAGAATACTTGGATTGGAAGCAAATTAAGGCACTTGAAATTGTATTAAACAATTGCTCAACAAATTTGAGTACGGATATGGTAAAAGTAAAATTGATAAGTAAATTGAAATAGCAAAGTAAAAAAATCATAAATTAGCGAGGGTTATGTCCTCGCTAATTAGTTAAACCTCACAGATGATATAAAATGAACATTAGTTAGGGAATCATCCTCACTAAATTGGCAAGCACCATTGTCCAAGCTAATTTAGCGAGGGTTATATCCTCACTAATTAGTTAAACCTCACATCTAACACGAAATGAACATTAGCTAGCGAATAATCCTCACTAAATTGGTGAGGACAAAGTCCTAGCTAAATTAGCGAGGATTAAGTCCTTGTCAAATAGTTCATAAATCTAATGCCAAATTATTTAAATGTTAGCGAGGGATTTATCCTCGCTAAATTAGCAAGGATTTGTTTCTTGCAAAATTAGCGAGGATTAAGTCATCGCTTTATGGTTCATATATCAAATTCCAAATTATTTAACTGTTAGCGAGGGATTTATCCTCACTAACCTGGCGAGGAATTGTTTCTTGTAAAATTAGCAAGGATTATTTCCTTACTAAATGGTTCATAAATCAAATGCCAAACTTTTTAACCATTATCGAGGGATTTATCCTCACTAAATTAGCGAGGATTTGTTTATTGAAAAATTAGAGTGGAGTTAGTTCTCGCTAAATGGTTCATAAATTAAATTGCAAAATATTTAATAATTAGCAAGGATTTGTCCTCGCTAAATTATCGACGATTTGTTTCTCACAAAATTAATAAGGAGTAAGTCCTCGTTAAATGGTTTATAAGTCAAATGCCAAACTATTTAACCATTAGCAAGGGATTTGACCTAACTAAATCAGTAAGGATTTGTTTCTTGTAAAATTAACAAGGTGGAAGTCCTCGCTAAATTGTTCATAAATCATTCAACTCATAAATTAAGAGTTAGCGAGTGTTCCATGCTCGCAAAGTCGTCACTATTTTTAATGCGAAAATTTAAGCTCCCAAAATTAGCTATAACAAAATTTATTTATCACTAAATTGTCGCAATATCTATTTTCCCACTAGCCCCTAACAATATTTGTCATAAAAATCATTTTTTGCCGCAATGTTATCGCTAAATGGTGCATTTAGCAACAAATTTCATTATCTTTGCTAATTTTTATTGATATTCTATAATTTTTGTATAGTGCTAGTATAATGGCCAAAGTATGGTGGTGTTTCTCCTTATGAGGCACTTAAAATTGCTTTTTATCAGCATCATCAATTTCCTCATCTTTAATCTCCTCTTCCTTTTATGGTGGTGGAGGCACCAAACCTTTCAAATAAGACTAAGAATAGGTACAAATGAATCCCAATGAGTCATCCACCACCTCTCTACATATCAAAGTTTACTTTGTAAAAAAGGAATACGTGTCATATTATCAAGGTTAACATCCAATGCTTTAGTAATAATAGATATAACATGTCTATAAGTGAGAGGGTTATCCTTTCGTGATATAATAAAAACAATTGATTGAATTCCATTTAAATACATATGATTAGCTCCTAGGGCATGCAAAATTAAAACAACTTGATGAAAACTTATTAGTGCTTATGGCATGCTGAATTAGTGATACTTGAATATATCTGGTTAGCGCCTAGGGCACAAAGAGCTAGAATAACTTGGTTGAATTTGATTAGCACATGGGACATGCAGAATCATATTATTATTTATTGATGTTTCCCTCAAGAAGTATGTTTTATTCTCTCTGAAAGTATTCTAATGGGGAGTTTTTTTTTGTGAACATGCACTTGTTAAGAGTTATTAAGAAGCTGAAAGCCTTTTTTCCTGGTGTTGGTGTAGCTTTTCAAAATGCATGTATTTCACTTCTTTTGGAAAGACATATATATATGCCCTCTGATAAGAGTTTGCAGTACTTATTGTGAAACATGTTGATATTAGTGAAATGCTTATTAGATTTGGCCTATTTGAGCCTCGTTTTTTTTATTATCTTTTTTCTTATATTTCATTTGTTGTTATATTTTATCATTTTATCACGTTGATGCATTTTGTTGTTAGTTTTATTTTTTTCTTTCAATTCTGAGTGATAGATAAAAAAAAAGAAAACAACTATAAACATAAAATATATGCAAACTAAATAAATGCATTTTTTAAATTTTATATACATCAAAGTATCAGAATGAAAGGTGAACTCCCTGAATAAAAAATGGTCTACTAAAAGGAACCCTAGTGCTCTCTAAGGTAAGCCAGCCTTAGAGGTGTTATAGAAGCTGGCGGTCTGGTTAGTGCCATAGCTCGAGGTGCTGCTGGTGGCTGCTTTTTTGCCTGCTTGAAAGTGTATCTGAAGCCTAGAAGCTCTAATGTCAAAGACTATAATATCTATGCTATCACACCTACTAGCCTCTTTGAACCCTACCTTGCCTCCAGGATTGCTCTAGAAAGGCTCTCTAAATATCTTATCATATCTTCCTTCAAGTACTAGATGTACCCCCTCAACCACAGCTCATCTGACACTAGGAACCTTAGTCTCAATATGAGTACATTAATCTCTAAGCTGAGTAAGAGACTCATCAAACTTACGACCTGTAGTCTCTATACCTACACTAAGACCTTGTAACTCTATCTGTAAAGTTTATACAGTAGCTGGAAAATCCTGCAAATATTGAATTGCTATAAGAGTTGCTTGTAGCATATGCTCCTGATGTCTACTAGCCTTTTTGAAGTCTACAAACCTCATAAAAATGCCATCAGATAGGGGATCTAAAGGTGCCTAAGTTGGTGATGATGGAATAGGTGCTGAAGGTGCAGTTATTGTAAATGACCTCGGGTGCTCGTAAAGTAGAGGAGCTTAAGAATATGATGCTCCTAGATGTTCGTATAAGGAAAATCTCCTCATAGCAGGCGAACTCTGATGCCTAATGGGAGATCTGAGATGTACTCGTGTTTGTGGCAATCCACCTAAAAGATCATGTAGGTAGATCTTCATATTGAGTTCATAATTTGAGTCTAGCCCTAGCCCATATGTCTCTTATAACTCATGGTGCAATAGCCCAAAATTGTAATTTTTATAAATAGTATTTTACGGGCAATAAATAGTGATATCGGGATAATTGTAAGGACCCAATTGTTAATTACTTGTAAAAAGTGTATTTTGGGTGTAATTACATTATAAATATTGCATCGAACCCCATCACAATTTTAAGGTTAAATGTACTTACACCAAAGAAATCTAAAGATGGAAGACCTTCTGGGAAGTTCCCGAGCTAAAATTATTTTATTTGATATTTGGAAAATAATGGTCATTACTAGGCTAAGGATGAAATATGTTTGTGATCGATAAATAGAAATTATATATAGACAGGTTTATGACTTCTGGATTGTATAAGTGTAGTATTTAGGTTTGATCATGTCGAAATAATTGTTATATCATATATATATATATATATTTATATATTTATGAATGTTATTTATGCTTTAAAAAAGAAAAAAATATTGTATTACCTAATGTAGTGTGATTTGTAATGGTCATACTGATGTGAAATCCGATCACTATATGTACACTATCGAGTGATAAAGATGTTACATTTAGTGGTATTAGAGCATGATTTAAGTGATCCTATGATTAGAGATAGTATGTTAAGGACAAAGTGATACATATACATGCCATGAATAATAATGGACAACATAACTAGTTGGGAATATATAAAGAGATATAAGGATAGTTTCAGTTTACTAAACCATAAAAATCATAAGATATGAAAGCCAATGGAATATAAATGAGTTGGGCTCAAAAAATTGAATATCCTCGAAGTGATCTCATATGTAGAAATTGCTACTATGATGGTAGTCTAAGAGAAAATTTTGAGGATAAAATTTTTATAAGTGGGGTAGGATTGTAATGCCCCTAAAATCATAATTTTTATGAATGGTATTTATGGGCTATGAATAGTGATACTTGTATAATTGAAAGGACCCAATTGTTAATTACTTACAAAAAGTGTATTCCAGGTGCAATTACACCAGAAATATTGCACCGCCTCGTATTAGGATTTTGAGGTTAAATGTGTGCACACTAGAGAAATCTGAAGTGGGTGACCTATTAGGAATTTCCTGAGCTAAAAATATTTTATTTGATATTGGAAAAATAATAGTTGCAACTAGTCTAAGAATGAAATTTTTAGGGAGAATGAGGTCAAATAGGTCCTTAAAACTTAAAAATAAGAAAAATTATGGTTTCGGTTCAAATAGTAATCAATTTGATCGACTTCTAAAAATTATTAAAATTTCTAAATCCATCCTAAATTGAATGTAGAATTATTTGACAATGAAAAATAATTTTACGATAACATCAAAAATTGGCTAATTGGATCGATTTTAGTGAACCAGATTAGAAACGGACTCCGATTGAGCTAAAAATTTTAATGTAGTCTAAATTATATATTTTAAGAATTGTGGAATCATTTTTATGAATAATTGAGCTTGGAATGTGGGAGATATAAATTAGGGAAAATAATGGGTAATTAATGCATTTGGGCTTAATTAGGTTAGCCCAATTGGGTGGACTAAGCCCAAGCCCACTTAAAAGGCCTATATTAGTCTAAAATATCAGCCAAACTCCATAATTCTCTTCAGCTTTCTCTCCCTCTCATGGCAGTCGAATGGTATCCTTTTCAACTTTTCATGATTTTCCCTTATTCTTCACTATAAAGTTAACCAAATTTATTCATCCCAAGTGATTTTTAGCCCCTAAATTGTAAGAACCCAAAATAGGCCCTAATAGAATTCAAGGGCAATTACATTTTATTAAAGTCTAATTGAGTATTATTGGATGAATTATTAAGAGTTAAGATTTTTATTAGGGCAAAAATGTTATTAAGTTAATATTAATTATGTGATAAATGTGTGAATTATATGGTATAACTTTTTATAAGGGCATAATTAAATTATTATGTTGGTATAATAAAAGTCAAGGGTGTTCATTATGTGACATGCAAACTCTTAAGGGACCAAATAAGGAATTTTACCTTGTTGTTATATAAGCTAAAAATGTGATGAGAGATGGTGTGTGAGAGAGTGATGTGTTAGAAATTTTGAGAGGAGAAAACCATAAAATACTTCCTCTCATTATCTTTCAAAGTCTTTGAATCTTTCAAGCAATTTAAGTGACAATTCATGATGGTTAATTAAGGCAATTAAGTGTATAACTTTAAGGTAAATAATCTCTACTGAATTTCATCATCATCGTCTTCTTCTTCTCATTTTGGTTGAGGTAAGTGCTGAAAATTTTAATTGATGATGATGATGATGATGTTTGTGAAGGAGAAGACGAGGGTAGAAAGAGTAAAGGGAAGGAAATTGCAAGGGATTGAAAACTAGGGGGAAAAGTCAGCTAAGGTATGGGATAAGGCTCCTCTTGTATGCATGTGAATGTTAATTATATCATTAATATGCATATGTATGATAGATTGAATAATTGGGTTGAGGTATGAAATTAGGATTTGTTACAATTGGTTTTACATAAGGAATTGAGGAAACTATTGACTGTAATTTAGTCATAAAAATGAGTTAGGGACCTTAAATTAAAATCATGTTAATTTCAATAATTCCACAAGAGTTATATGTATAAATGTGTAATTGAAAACTAGCACTATTTTGGTCTCTAAATTATCCTTATATTGATTGAATATTAGGTGCATTAATAATTTCGATTTTGAATAGCTTGGGGTAAAATCTTCATAATTGATTTTACAATGATCAGAATTACATGAGATTAATTCCTAATTAAAATATACTTCAAAATATACAATTTATATGAAGAAATCAAAGTCTAATAATGCATATAAGATTGCCTAATTTTCACTTGAAATCGGAAATTCTGTGTTGCCTACTATAATGAACAGCATTTAGTAAATTCCACATATCTTGAGTTCTAGAAATAATATTATAGATATTTTTGATGTTTTAGAAACTAGAAACATAGGGGAACAAAGTTGTAAAAGACCATTGTTGCTGAAAATGTCGTTTGGAAGGTCTAAAACGTTGTACAAATTGAAGTAGAAAAACTATTTCGTAGAAATTTTCCTTAAGACATCAGTGGCAGTCGCGGCCAAGAAACTTTTTCTCAGCCGTGGCCACCTTCTAATGTCAATTTCGGCCTTTAGACATGGCAGGGCCTAATTGTTTCAGCCGTGGCCTTTTCCTTTTGAAGTTTAGTGCAATTTTTAGCCTCATTAAATACCAACACTCACCCTAACATTTGAAATACATCTAAAACATGTTAAAACATGTAATTTAATTAAAAATATGACATTCATATGTGAGTTTAGAACACTTTAAAATATATATATGAGAGTATTATGTAACATGAAAATGTGAGATTAATATAATGACTTGTAGAAACAAAGTTGTAAAGATACATTGATACCATGTAGATAGACCTTCATTGAAGTAGATTAATAAATAAAAGTATGAAGTTATGATATTATCATTAATCCTATATTTATGATAATGTGACTATGATATGATGTGTTGCCTAAAGATCATATGTTCAAGAACAAGTTCATGATGAGAGGTATGATTAATTATCGATACTTGAATTACTATATGAATATATGAATGTATATTTAAACACTGGACAATAGTGTACTATAATAAGATTATATGCATGTGCAATGTGTAAGATATAAATTCATACATGATAGGTAATATTAAAAATGCTAATTCTTTACTTGTATAAAGAAATAATTTGATTAGTAGAATATATGTGTGCATATATATAGATATGTATGATCTTACATGGTTGGGTTCGAAGCTTGAAAACTATTTTAGAGTAATGATTCAAAGAATATGTTAAAGTGAAATATATGAATATGTCTTTACTTAATTGAAATGACATGATTAGGCAATGTGCTATTACATGTTAGCATGCTATAATACAAATCTACAGTGCTATAGACTAAATTATAGAAATCTTATTAAAGCATATAATGGTAATGTTATATGAGACTATATATATTTACATGAATATGTATGGGTACAAATGGCATTATATATATATAGTCTTGACATACGAAATAGATTACATGATCGAATAAGATTATAAAGTATAAAGTGGTAATACCCAACAGTGAGTATATTTACAGGTTTGCAGAAAGTTACACATGAGCATGTGTATGAGTACATTGTTTATAGTTACCCAAGAGTATACATGTTCATATAAGAATATGAATGAATAAATGAAAGATAAAGTAAATAGATTTTATTGCTTGCATTAAGTCTAGGAAGTGGATAGATAGGAAGTGGATTTTAATTACTATTTCATATTTGTAATGTATGTTCATACCATCATTTAAGTCATCTTTAATCTAATTTCATTAATATATGCAAAGTAGTTTAGATATTTATTTAAATACATAATCTTCATTTTATTCGCTACCTATCCATCTACTCTTTGTGGTTTCAATACAAAATTTACCTCGTTCCCTTTGGAACGATACCCTACTCATCCTATACGCAGTCTAGTGAGACTAAGGGTTAAATAAATCCCCATCAGATTTTGGCGCCGTTATTGGGGAACGGTTTACATGAATTTTTATTGATTGATACATAGTAATAAATGCTTTAGGATCATATGATATAAATTAGTTGTTTTGATATACGAATTTTGTATTGTGTTTATTGTATTCTTTGTAATTAGAGTTTTTGTAATGATCTTAGACTCAAAGTATTTGTGATTTTAACAGTTAATTTATTAAATTCATCTCTTGCACAATAATCTTTTTGTTTAGGATTAGTTTTTTTAGTTTAGATTTTATTTGTTCTTTGGATTATTCTTGGTTATATTTTAACCTAGGGTGCCTTTTTTTTATTTTTACCCTGGCGAGATGCCTAATTTTAGCAAGGCTATAATTTTTTTTTATTTTCAACCTGCAGGGCATTTATTCTCTTCTTTTCATTTTTTAGTCTTTAGCCATAGAACCTTTTTATCTTATCAATGTTCGTAGGTTCTCTGAACTCATTATCATCACTGTCTAACAAAATAGTTGCACCCTTGGATAATATTTTATTAAGCAAAAAAGCTCCTTCCCATGTATGCCTAAATTTGCATCAAATATCTGGAATACCTGGCCTCATCTGCTAAACATCGAATCTCCTTCTTTCAGTAGGTGTTTCATAACTTTCTTTCCAAAGAAGTGAGCGAGCCATTTCTGATAAACTTATTGTGATAATAAGACCTCATTTTGTCCCCATATAGCAAGTTAAGTTGTAACAACCTTTGGCTTGCCTATTTTGCTTTCGATAGCTAAGCTTTTAGAACTACTCTCAAAGATTGATGCTCAATCTCTACTGGTAGCACTACTTGTGTCCTATAGACTAAGGAAAATGGAGTGGCCACTCTTGATGTTATGGCTATGGTCCTATAACCCCAAAATGCAAAAGGTAGTTTATTAACCTAATTCTTATAAGTTTGAACCATTTGGGCTAGAATTCTCTTCACATTCTTATTAGGTGTTTCAACCTTTTTGTTGCTTGAGGCCTATAAAGAGAAGACTTGTGATGTTAAATCCCATACTTGATGAGCATCTATCTAGTTTTACTTAAAAACTATAACCTATTATCTGATACCATATGGTGAGGCAACCTATATCTGTATATTAAAATCTTCTCAATAAACTTAGCCATGTCCCGTGCATCCACCTTCTCAAAAGATTTTTTTTCCACCTATTTGGTGAAGTAATCGATGGCTACTATTATGAGTCTATGTCCATTCAAAGTGGATGGATGGATCATTCCCATAATGTTTATTCCCTATGAAGTGAAAGGTCATGGTGATGTGAGATTGCACAATTCATAAATAGGTAGATGCCTCAAGTTTGCATATTGCTAGTATAAGTGGCTTTCTTTGACATACTTGGAACAATTAGTGTCCATTGTGATCCAAAAGAAACCTTGCCTCATGATCTTCCATGCCAAGGCTAAGACTTTTGCATAAGCTCTGCATACCCCTACATGTACTTCCTTAATGACCTTCTTTGCTTCCTTTTCATCCAAAAATCTTAACTGGATCTATCTTTTGTAAAGTACTCCTCATATGATGTTGAATTAGGCGGACAACTTGTGAATCAATCTCTAATCCTTTTCAATTGCTTCTTTGGGAAATATTAACTTTTCTAGATAATTCTACAAATCAAAGTACCAAGGCTTTTTGTCACCTACCTTAATATCCATGATCTGTTTCTTCTCAAAACACGGCTTGTCAGAACTTGAAATCAACATAGCTTTATAACTACTCCATTTGAATTATCCCAAACGGACACCAAGGTAGCCAAAGCATCTGCCAGCTATTTTTTTCTTTAGGCACATACACAAATATACAAATCTCAAACTAACTACTCAAAACCTTTAGGCACTTAAGATAGGGAAAAAAATGCTCTCCTTTTATTGACCATTCACCTCTTACTTTATAAACCACCAGGGATAAGTCCATAAATACTTCTGTAGACTTTGCTCCTGTCACTGGAAAGGCTACTAGCTCGAAAATACAAGCTTCATACTCTATTTGAATGTTCATGGCTTTATAGCCAGTGGTAACATCTTTCCTCTTGAAGTGATCAAAATTACTCCTACTTCTGCTCCTTTGCTATTCACAGCTTCATCAAAGTACATCTACCAACCCTAAAATATTATGGCTGTAATATTTTCATCGAGGAATTCATAGATCATCTCTTTTCCCTTTAACAGTCAGTTAGCTAAGAACTCTGCTAATGTTCTTTCTTTGATGATTTTCCTGGTGATATACTTTATATAAAATTCCTATACGAGAATCAACCACATTCCCATCTTTCCTAGCAGTAAAGGCGTTTCTTGCAAGTATCTAAAAGGGTTATCATTTTTCACGGCTTGTATTCTATAAGAATGGAAATAGTTTCTTAGCTTTATTGATGCCCATATAAATGTCAAGAAAATCTTCCCAACTTCTACATATTTTGCTATTTAGGGGAGAAACTTTTTACTAAGTTTATAATTGTATACTCAATCCCAAATTCATCCTCTTATGCCATCATAGCCCCTACTAAACTATCTTCTATTGCTAATATAACATTAGAGGCTAACATGTTTAAGACTGTCTTAACACTGGTGGATGTAGCAAACATTCCCAAATAGTATCAAATGCTTTCTGACATTCCTTATTCTAAACTACTGGCTAATCTTTCCTAAGCAGCTTGAAAATTGGTTCACAAATTGAAGTCAACTTGGCCGTAAACCTGCTTACTTACTGAATCTTAACTGGGAACCCTCTGAATTCTTTTTCTTTCTAAGGTTCTGGCATCTCCTTAATGGTTATTACCTTGTCATAATCCACCTTCATACCTCTCTGGCTCACCACATGGTCTAAAAGCTTACTTAAAGTAACCCCAAAGATATATTTCTAAGGGTTGAGGTGAAGATTATACTTCTTAATCCTCTGGAAAAACTTCTCTAATGCCTCAAAATGTCTTTCCTTTGTAATCAACTCGATAATCATATCATCAATGTAAACCTCCACTTCCTTATGAATCAAGTTATCTAGTATCTTTATTTCCATTCTTTGATAAGTGGTTTTTGCATTTTTGAGCTTGAAAGGTATGACTTGATAGGTATATGTACCATATTCAGTTATGAAAGTTGTTTTGATCCTATCCACTAAACTGTATATGTCACAAGCTACTACATTGTCAACCATAATGTCTAAATGTGGTAGGAGAAATCGTCCTTAGGATAAGAATTGCTTAGGTCCCTATAGTCTACATAAACACTAACTCTTCCAACCTTCTCTACCATAGGGATTGCATTTGCTAACCATGTGGGGTATTGAACTTCCACTAAGAATCTAGACTCTATTTTCTTCCTAACCTCATCTTTAATGTTGTCAGCCTAGTTTGGCCTAAGCCTCATAAGCTTCTATTTAACTAGCTTATACCTTGGATATGTCAAAATTGAATGTTTGATGACTTCTCGATCTATTCCTAACATGTCTTTATAGGTCCAGGCAAAGACTTTTTCATATTTTTTCAATATTCTCTCAAATTCTGTCTCTTTTTAGGAGTTATATTTGATGCTAGTAAAATTTCTTTTGGATTTTCATTTGTTTCAAGATTAAATGAACATGTGTTTACTGAGTTAATGTCAAATATAAATGTTTTATAATCATGATCATGCATATCAAAATCAGAAGAAACATCAAACAAGTAAGCAAAATTATTCATCTATTAATGTAACCAAAAGAGCAAACATTCTTTTCACTAAAAATTTTCAGAACATAAACAATATCAACAAAAGTGTATTCTCCGATCTTATCAGCATCAAATGTCTCTTTAGCCTCTGGATCAGCCTTGGGTTATTCTTTATCTTCTACTTTCTCTTTACCTTTTAATTGGGTGGCAAGCAACTTCTTTTTCATAACCTCTTCCGGTACTTCTTTGTCCCAAGAAAAATGGTGTAGCAAAATCCCTTCATCTAAAAAATCTTTAATCGATTTGGTTATCCCCTATTCCCAATTGAAGACATCATTAAACAGCTCAAATCCTAGCACCATCTCACCTTTATCATCTAAGGCCTATTCTCTCCACAATACAAGCAAAGACTTGTAGCTGACATGAAACTTTGAGAAAAATAAGGGATACCTTTCACTGCTTTCCTCTCCTTACCTATCTTATTGGAACCTGCGAAGCCTAACCCCTTCTTATCTTTCTTATCATTGGAAGTTATGGTAGTCTGAGGCCTTTAGGAATTCTTTACCAAGCCAGAACCAGGCAAAAAATTCATCTTCTTCAACATATTAACCACTTGAGGGCTATCAAGAAAGCTTTTCTCATTCTCTTCATCACTGATAACGACCATATGAAACATGTTGAATGGCTATTTGGCTATCTCAAACACTGACACTTGGTTTTCCCTTATAGCATTAATAGTGACTACCTTACCTTCATAGGGAATCTTAATCATTTGATGCAATACGGATGGTACTCCTCCCAACTTATGAAACCATGATCTCCCAAGAAGCACAGAGAAATTAGTTGGAATAGACAAGACTACAAACTCAACTTTAGTCTTAATAGGACCTATCTTTACTACAACTTTAAAGGTTCCAATAGCTTACCTCTTTGAGTTCTTGTAGGCAGATATTGTTAAGTCAAACTTACTTAACATGCTCTCATTTAATCCAAAAGCTGGGATTGCCACCAAAAGGCACACATTAATATAGGAACTGCCATCTATCATCACACAAGCTATGTGTTTACCATTGACCTAAGCCTTGATGTAAAGAGGATGATTATGTTTCCTTCCTTCTATCGGAAAGTCAACATCAGAGTACACTATATTCTCACCAGTTCCTCCCTTAACCAAGTCCATAAACTCAAAGGTGTGATATGGTTGTAGTAACAATAAACACGCTCAAAGCCTTCACTTACTTTTATCTATGTGAGGGAGATTACCTCAACAAGTCTTAAATACCTCTTTCAGCTTATGCCTTTTCCAATTGCTTGATCATCTGATCATCCTCAAACTCCTTCGCTGTAGGCACTATAATGGGAGTCGATTGCCTTTCAATATTAAAAGCCACTTTTTAACTCCATGTGATCGCCTTAACTTTCTTCTCTTTCTTTACTTCTCCATCACATTCATTGGCTAAACTTCAAATATCAATGGGCGTCAAAGTTCCTTTGTTTTCACTTTTTGTAGGAGTATCCCAACAGTCAGTTATAGAAATTGGTTGATTTTCTTCCACTAGCTTGGTTAATTTAAAGGTGGAGTGAGTAGTTGCCATGTACTCATTCCCATATCGATCCTTTATCACATACCACTTACGTAAGATTGACCTAATCATGTATACTGGATGCGATATAACATTTTAACCTCTCTTTTTTTTCTTATCTCTCTTCTTAGGATCTAAAATTTGCTTACTATCTATCAAATATTGAATCTTATTTCTCAAAGTGCAACAATAATAAGTCAGGTGCCCCATGTGTTAGTGGTATACATAGTACCGATCCTTTTTATGGTAGGGTAACCCCTACTCTTTATAGGCATTGACAACAAAGGTTGAAGCTTCTTTTTCTTAACTAACCTATTCAAAACCTATGACAGCGATTTACCCAGGTCAGAATAGAGCCTATATAGTGGACACTTCAACAGTCTTTCTAGCTTTTTTATACACACTATTATTCCCAACGTCCTTATTATTGCCAAAATTGCTCCTTGGACTCTCACTACTTGCTCTTTTAGATAAGTATTCTCCTTCAACCTCTATGGTTATATCCTTCAATGTCTCTCAGTCCTTTAGACCATTCATCTTTAAACCATCTCTCAAATATGGACTTACGTTCTAGATAAATAACCTAATTTGATTAGCCATCTCAGGTTTCCTTTTCATCTTCATCCTCTTCCTTTACCTGGTAAGGTATTCATGGAATGAATCATCATGCTTTTGTTGGAGTGACTTAAGTTCTTTCAGGGTGAACTTTACCGTCATGCTATAGTTATATTTCTTAAGAAACTCTTCCATTAGCAAATCTTAATCCTCTTTAGTTCGTCTATCCAATCTGTGATACTTGTTTATCACAGGCCCAATCAAACTGAAGCAAAAGTATTCTACCTTCTGCTTTTTAGATAAAGTAATCCCTTTCATAATCAATGTGTATTGCTAGATATGTGCTAAGGGGTTTGAGGTACCATCAAACCTAGGTAGATTGGGCATTTTAAACCTTTAGGGCAACAACTCATCTCCATCTAAATCCATATAATTAGGGTTCATCCCTCTACTAGTAGATAACAAACTAGACATGGCATTAATCTTTTCCTCTATTTCTCTAAAAGTTAGATCCTTACGACTAGGACTTTTTATCCTCATATTTATCACTAGAAGGATATATTCTTCATTCTTTTTTTCCATGAAATTATCATCAGGGTTTTGCCACCTTTCCCTTTTAGGTAGGTCTCAAAGCACAGTAGCATCAGCTGCGATAGCATTCCTAACATGCATTAGCTTCATTGTCTCACTAGCAAGGGCTACATATTGAGTTTTAGCATTAGATGGTACAAAAGGCACATCCCATCTATCATAGCCAATATTAATTCCTTAAACTCTTACAGATGTCTATCCTTTCTTTAATTTAAGTCATCCCTCACTATTAAAGGTCCAGTAGGAGTAACATTTAACCTTTCCCAAAGAAGGGAAAGCTAATAGCAATGTCATCAATCACTCTTCCAGTCTCATTCCCCCTTTTAGCCTCATTTACCCTTTTTTATCCATGCTTAAATTGATTTCTTGGCTATTTTCCAATAACTAGCTTGAATCCCATTCAGAATTAACCTTTAAACTTGAATTTGGTCTTGATAATCTAGATATGGATCTTCAAACCAAGTGCTCATTTGACCATCTAAACCACCTAGACGAGTCATGATGGCTAAAAAGTGAAGCGTTAAGAATGATGCATGAACATGGTATATACATGATGCATGAATACAATACATAGTTTGGTTAGGAATCAATTACAATAACACACAATCATAATAATAGACTTCTAATCTTATTACTCCCACACAAAAGGTTACATAGTCTTTTTCTTAGATTAGTTTAGCCCATAGGTCAATAGGGTACCCAATGGACATGTACGATGCATGGCAAAAAATTGGTAGCATAACCTTTCTAATTGAAAGCATAAGCATATGGGTTTTGACCATTACGTATTTTGATGAACTTTTACAAATCTGTTTAGGCCTACTGGTATATGGTAGCCTTTATCTGGTACCCTCTTAATTTGTTTGAGTTTAGTCAACACATAAAAGGCCACATAACAAGCAAAAGTTATTATGGTTATACAACCTACGAAAAGTTTCTATTGTCATTACATGGGCTTAAGTTAAGGGTGATGAAACTTTAGGGCTACCCAAGCATTGTCTTTGCCAATTAGTCTAGCTCATCAAGAGCATCGGTCATCATTTTATGTACCATTTGGTACTAAACATGGGCTAGTAGGTCTCCTTGGCACCTTCCTACATTGAGTGAATGTAAAGCATTCTTTAGGATAGCACTAGGGATAAAAAGGGATGCCTAACTTAATTATAAAGCTTTACAATGAATGTAACAAATACAATTTAGAAAAAAGATAGAATTAATAACAAAACTTAATTATAAAAAATTTAACTAGGATGTTTCTCGAAGTAAGGTTTCTTTGGTGCCTTGTGCAATCACCACTATGATGTGCACTAGAGCTATCACTTATTTTTTATCATGTTTTTAGAGGCTCGCTTTTAGGGTCTAAGATTGAAGGAGGCTCGCTGAACTCATAAATTGGCCACTTCACGATAAAAAAGGTCAGACCCAATCTATGGTTGGTAGTCAACCCATAAAGTCATCTATTAATGGCGTAAAAATGGTAGGTGTCATGGAGTTGCCACCCAACTAATTGTTGAAAAATGAATCTCAACCTTTTGATTCCCAAATAGAGATTGGTGTTTGGGACATCACTCTTATTAGGGATATTGATTAGGTGTTTGTTTTATAATTGAGTTTTAAAATTAATACTCTTTCCTCATTCACACAATGCATTGGCGATAAAATTAAGTCAACATCCTAATCAAACAAGAAGTAATAGATAAGTACTTAAAATAAATACTTTACATAAAAATTATTATATAGGTAAATCATCCCAAGGAAAAATAATATACAAAAGGGAAAATAAATGCCATACATAAAATAGGCTATTGAATAATTTGGGAATATTGGTTCACTCATGTATATTTACCATTTTTTTGACATTTTAAGCTTCATTCCATTTTTTCAAGTAGTTTTCTTTCACCTGACGTCCATTTTTTGAGCCGTTCACATCTATGGGCTCCTTAAAATGAGACGCATTTCAAGGAGCACCTTTTTTCCATTATCTCTTTGTTTTCTAACCTTTTTAGTCTTGAACAAGTAAAATTTAAAATTTTTATTATTTATTTTCTCCTCAACTCAGAGATGTTCTTGTTTTAGTTGAAGTGAATGTTTTCATTAAGGTGTTATCAAGTCGACTATCACTATAGTTCTTAAGTTCCTAGTTACTGCTAGTATCTTGAGGGGAGTTAATATATCAATTTTAACTATTGTAATTTTTTAGAATCTTGTTTGCATCTCATTAATAAGCACGACAAATTAGTTTTAGTCGTTATAGTATATCATACTTTACAATGCATTATATGTTAGGAGTTAGTTAGTGACTAGGTGCTATTTCACATTCTGTGGCTAAGGGGGAGGTGCAGTGGAGAAAGGCTTTTCTTTAGACTAACAAAATGAAATTAAAGAATTGAAAGAAGGTAAAAAAGGAAAAATTATAGTCTCAACTTTTGATCATAATGATAAATATATCAAATAATTCATGTCAATGCTATATTTTTTGGTGAAGCATGACTAGAACATTGGCATGCATCACAATGGTAACTCCATTAGGGACCAAAGAGGCCTTGATCTAAAAAACATCTTGGTTATGTTATTTATAATTGGGTTTTGTTATTAGTCTTTCCTCTTTTCTAAACTACATTCATCTTATAGCTTTAGAATTAAGCTAGGCATCCCTTTTTAACCCTTGTCCTATCTTGAATCATGCCCTACATTCACTCAATGTAGGGAGGTGCTAAGGAGATCCACAAGCCCAAGTCAAGTACCAAATTATATAAAATGGTGACCCATCGATTGTTATGCTCGTGATGAGCTAGACCTATTGGCAGGGACTATGCTTGGATAGCCCTAAAGTTTCATCACCTTTGACTCAAGCCCATGTAATGATAATACCAACTTCCCCTGGGTTTTATAACCATTACAATGTTTTCTTGCTATAAGAATCTTTATGTATTGACCAAACTCAAGTACCAATCAAAGGCTATCATGCCCCGATGGGCCCAACCCTATCCATATTAGTTAGTCAAAATACATAATTGTCAAAATCCATATGCTTGCTTTTTCAATTAGAGAGGTTATGCTATTAATATTTTTCCATGCACCATACGCATCCATTAGGTACCCTATTGATCCATAGGCTAAACCCACCTTAGAAAGAGACCACATAACCTTTTGTGTGGGAGCAATAAGGTTGGAAGGCTATTGTTATGCTTGTATGTGGTTGTGATTGATTCCTAACCCAACCATGCATCACATTCATACATCATGTATATACCATGTTCATGCATCATCGATCACACATCATTCTAACCCTTTGCTTTTTCAACCATCATAGACTCATTTAAGTGGTTAAGAGGGTCAAATGGGTGCTTGATTTGGAGATCCATGTCCAAACTATCAAGACTATATTTAGGTTCTGATCTAGGTTCAAAGGTCAGTTTTGAGTGGGATTCAAGTTAGATATCAAAAAATAATCGGGGAATCAGCTTTGAAATGGAAAACAAAAGGGTGAATAAGACTAAAAAAGACAATAAAATAGGGCGATCAGTTGATAACACTACTATAAGGTTTTTATTCTTAAAGGAAAACTAAATGCTACTCCATTCGAGACTTTGATAGTAAGGGATGACTTAGATCAGAGAATGGATAGGTATTTATAGGTATTTGAGGAGAGGATGTGGCACCCTTATCCTATACTTAGCTATATACTTTATCATGTAGTCATTTAAACATACTTTACCATAATTTATAGATATCTTATAAGATAACTGAAATTATCAATTGAAACTTAACATTTAAGTACTTCACTTACATGAGAGTTTCTTTCAATATTCCAAGATTTACATATACAAAACATCTATAATATTACAAAATATTCAACACAAATAATCTTTAGGAAAATAGAACCCCAAAGGAAAATTATATACTTTCCAACAATCTCTTAGACTCGTGTTGGTCGTCCTATAGTAGATATCAATCCTGGGAAGAAAACCTATCCTTGCAACCTACACCGATGAAACACCCGTGCTAAGCTATAAAGCTTAGTGGGGAACATAAAATATGACAAATGACCACACACAGTAGTCATCAACAATGCACACATCATGCCTCAATTATAATAAATGAATAAAATTCAACATTCATATCAACTTATGAAAACCATAAAATTCAACGGTAACATTTACATTGATGCTTCATTCACCATGTATAATAATGTAAGCTCTAACATCCTTTGGCCTTAAATTTAACCTTATATCATATGATTAGTTTAATTAATACTATTTAATATTAAAAAGAAGCTTATCAATCAAGTATATCAATTATACATTATAAAACATACTATACTTACATACCAAGGTCATAGGTCTTAGATTTGCATACATCATATCATAATGACAAATACACATTAATAGGTGTGCACATACAAACATTGTGAACACACATATATATAATCATAATAAAAATATTTCAAAAACAATGGGTGTTATAGTATAACTCTTATAACCTTTAGTATGGATTATGCTTATGCAATTATGATAATTATTGCATTTATTTAATAATATACTACCCTTTACCCTAATATAAGTTTCTTCATAAAACATAAATTGTAAATTAATACAATGCAAGTTCATTATTTAACAAGATAGCATATATTTTTTATACTAATAATATTGTTTTCATATTTTTACTGTGTGGTCTTTTTGTAGATGCACATTCTAATCACAATAAAATGAATTCTACACATGAAATGGTATAAAGTTAATTAAGAACTTTCATGCTTTATGAAACTTTAAATTCATCAATAAACTTTTCTTAACCTTTATACTTAAGCCTGCCCTATTCTAAAGAGGTGGATAATGGGCTATACGGTAGCACCCGCAGGTACAAAAATGATGATTATAATGGTGGCACCCGAAGGTACAAATAAGATACCTGGAGGTGTTAAATGGTGATCCCTTATAGGGACAAAACTGTATGATAAATTGGTAAAGCGGACCCAAATAGGGTCACACAAATAACATGGACCCAAACGGAGTCAAACAAATAACATGGATCGGTCAAGCGGACCCAAACGGGGTTGGCTACAACCCAAACGGGGTTGTTCAAATCAACTGTAACTTTTAAACCAAAATAGGGTCACTGTAACTTTTAATTTCAAGTGGACCTAAATAGGCCAAAACTGTTCAGAAGCAGCTGCAAGGTACCCTTATAGGCATGCCTATCTATCCACTTCTTAGACTCAATGCAGGCAGTATAATCTCTTTAATTTATCTTTTCTTTATTCATTCATATACATGTATACACATGTATATTCTTATATAACTATGTACAAGGTAATCATATACATGCTCACGTGTAACTTTCTATAAACATGTGATCATATGCACTATTGGGTATTGCTATTTTGTACTTTGCTCATTTCTCATCATATATATATTGATGTTCATACATATATATTCATGTATATATATGAGCATGGTGTCATAGATATATAAACGTATAAATTTTTTATAAACATGTTATCTTGAGTACAATTAAGTAGTACTATTTTGTACTTGTAATCCCTTCAAATCAAGTAGCTATTTCACATATGTAATATGATGATACATAACATCATGCTCTATCGGGCTTCTTTAATCAATGATGTGTATGATCATGTTCACAACAGGTTAACCTATATGCGTACATATATGTATGACTATATATATACAATCACTTATAGTTATACAAATAACTGTAAATATTCAATATGCACATATATGTAAATATATGTTCATATAAGATGATAAGAAATCTTTGATAGTATACACATGAATATGCATGATGGCCATATTTTGTGATTTTATTGAAAATTTTATGGAAGTCATTATGGATGATTTCACAATTTATGGCCATGATTTTGAGTCTTGTTTAAATAATCTTGCATTGGTTTTAAAAAGGTGTCAAGAGACTAACCTTGTTCTAAATTGGAAAAAATGTCATTTCATGATTAGAGAAGGAATTGTCCTAGGGCATAAAATCTCTGAAAAAGGCATTGAAGTTGATAAAGCTAAAATAGATGTGATAGAAAAATAACCCCCATTGACTAATGTTAAGGGCATTAAAAGTTTCCCTGGTCATACCGGGTTTTATCGTCGGTTTATTAAGGATTTTTCTAAAATAGCCAAACCACTTTCTAATTTGTTTCTTAAATATGTTGCATTTAACTTTGAAGATAAGTGTTTGCAGGCTTTTAACTTGTTGAAGGAAAAATGAGTAAGTGCACCAGTCACAACATCACCCAATTGGAGCTTACCATTTGAAATTATGTGTGATATAAGTGATTATACAGTCGGAGCAGTTTTAGGATAGCGGAAGGAGAAGATTTTTTATACCATTACTATGCAAGCCATACACTCACTAGAGCTTAAGCCAATTCCACAACCACGGAGAAAGAACTCTTAGTGATAGTCTTTTCTTTCGAAAAATTCAGATCTTATCTCCTGGGGTCCAAAGTTATGGTGTGGTAAGACCATGCGGCATTGAGGCACCTTTTTGTGAAGAAGGATTCCAAACTAAGGCTTATTCAATGGGTTTTACTACTTTAAAAATTCAATGTTGGGATTAAGGATAAGAAAGGAGCTGAGAATTTCGTAGGTGACCATCTATCTAGATTGGATCATGCTAGCATTGAAAAGCGAGAAATTTTTGACCTATTTCCTGATGAACATATTTGTTCTTTTTATACTTATGAAAATTCATTTCCATGGTATGCTAATATAGCTAATTTTCTTACAGGTGGTTATCTTCCTAAGGAGTTTACTTGGCAACAAAAGAAAAAGCATATAGCAAATGCCACACACTACCTTTGGTATGATCCATACCTCATCAAGATTTGCTCGGATCAAGTACTGAGATGATGTGTTCTGGAAAATGAACAAGAGGCTATCATGCAATAGTGCAATAGAGGCAAAGTTGGAGGCCATCATGGACCTAATCGAATGGTACAAAAGGTCCTCTAATCAGGTTTTTTCTAGCCAACTTTATTTTAGCATGTCAAATCTTTCATTGAAATATGTGATAAATGTCAACGGATTGGGAATATTTCTAAAAGAGATGAAATGCCCATGAATAATGTGCTTGAAGTAGAAATTTTTGATGTTTGGGGAATTGACTTTATAGGGCCATTTTCGAATTCCTGTGGTTTTGAATATATTTTAGTGCTTGTGGACTACGAAAGTAAATGGGTCGAAGCCATAGCAACTAGAACTTGTGATGCCCGAATAGTGATTGAATTTATTAGAAAAAATATTTTTACTAGGTATGGAGCACCAAGAGCTATAATAAGCGATGGAGGCAAATATTTTGTCAACCATCAATTTAGAACTTCACTTAGGAAATTCAGAGTCAAACATAAGATAACTACCCCATATCATCCTCAAGCAAATGGACAAGTAGAGGTGTATAATAGGGAGCTGAAATCAATTCTAGAAAAAAATAGTTAGTAATTTAAGGAAGGATTGATCTCAGAAATTAGATGAGGCTCTATGGGCCTATAGAATTGTATTTAAAACCCCTATAGGCATGTCTCCTTATAGGATTGTCTTTGGAATAGCATGTCATCTTCCAATAGAATTAGAGCATAAAGCTTATTGGACTACAAAATTTCATATTTTTGATTTGAGAAGTGTTGGAGAAAAGAGAAAATTGTAGCTCAATGAACTTGATGAAATTCGACAATGGTCGTATGACAATGTAGCTTTATATAAGGAAAAAACCAAACATTGTCATGATAAACACTTAAGGGTAAAAGATTTTGTTCTTGGTATGCTAGTGCTCTTATATAATAGTCATCTTCGTTTGTTTCCAAGAAAGATGAAATCTAAGTGGCTCGGGCCTTATCAAATTGTGACATGCAATGATCTTGGAGTTGTAACAATCAAAAATCCAAGAGATGGTACTGAACTTAAGGTAAACGATCACCGGCTGAAACCATATCAAATAGGACAACAAGAGGTTGCTGAGGCAACCATGGTTCTTTAAGATCACTAAAAAGCAGTTTAGATAGTCTAGCTGAAGGCTCTAAACTCATAACTTCACTCTTCTCTATCTATTATATTTATAGTTTATTTGTAAATTTTGTGTGTTTTTGTGTTTTTAGCAGTTTCGATTCATGAATCAAATAAAATAGTGGTTTAAAAAGTTTTTCAATTACAGATGCTTTGACAAGAAAATAAATGGTTTATTCGATTTTCAAACAACTGTGTTTTCAAATTTAAAGAGGAAAAATCAAGTTTTAATAACAACAATGAGTTTTGAAGGTTTTATGAAGTACACAAGTGTTTGAAAAATAAAAGTTAATTTTACATGGAGTAGAAAATTTTTTAAACCAATAATGTCCCATGAAAATTGGCCAATTGAGAGAGTCCCTACATGCCCAGGGGACTTACACAAGGACTTGTGCAGCCGCGGGTTACTTTGCCCCTGCTCTTGCGTGCCCATGCAAAAGCAGTTTATTTCGAAGAATGCCATCACATGCTCACGTATTTTTCCACCGTCAGCCTCACTCACCTGCATAAAGAGATACTACCTCAACCCTCGCCTATCGTATACCCAAGTGAAAATCTTCTAGTGGCTATGTTAAGGGCCACTGTTCGTCTGCCTCTCCCATGCATGCCCACGTGTGGGTGTGCCTACGCCCATGCGTGGGCATGTGTTAGGCCACTGTCCTTGCATTTTATTCAAAACCCCATAATTTTTTTCTTTCATTTCCTTCTTATTCTTTCACTTGTTCTCTTACACTCCCGTTCATTCCTTACCCACAAACACCTACATGGCCATACACCACCACCCACCACGTTGTCCCTCTTCTTGAATATTTCTCTCTCCTTTCTCCATTTTTCATCTCTTTTCCATCATATTTCTTTCTCTTCCTTGGGCATTTACGGTTCACACACTTCACTCATATTTTGTGCAACAATTGTTAGGTTCTTCATTCTCAAGTAAGTACATCATCTTTTACTCTCCTTCATGTTGTTTCAATACCATGTTATGCCATAATTTGTTTAAATTTTAGCCTATACACTTACATTTTTAGGTCATTTTTCACATGAGATTTAGACTTTATGCTAGTTTCTTTGCAAATGTGATTTGTTGTAGATCTAATATGCATGTAATAGATGTTTAATATTCAATTTGGTAGAGAATACACTTTATTAAGCTTTTCAATTTGGCTCTCAAACATGCGCACATTACATGTTCGATGAAATGTCTCAATGAGTTTATCTTTAGTTTAATTTACTTATAACTCTTTGGTTGACATTCTTTTGTTCAAAATTATGAATCATCACCTCTCCTATGTATTGCATGCTTGTTTACATGACCTTATCAATCCATGTTGGGCTATATTTTTATTTATCCATTGTGACATTCTCTTATTTAATTGTCTTGTATGCATGATTGAGTATTAATCTCCTCATTGTACTTTCATCAAAATGTGCTTACATTGTTATCCCCCATTAGTTTTTTCGCACAATAGGTATGTTTTAGTCCATGGTTTGTCATGTTGTACTCACATTACTCTTTTAATTTTTAAGTGGCACCTAAATGGACCAAGAATCTTGATGTTGCAAGCTCCTCTGGAATCCATGTTCCCTCTATGTGGACCTAGCTAAGGTGGATAAGTTTGATTACTTCAGTGCTTGTACATATGTCCAACCAGCTTATTTGAGCAAGTACTTCCTCAATAATCTTACTGGAAATTTATAGGATGAGGTACTCCAATTGCTTCAACGTATTGGGTAGTATGATTTTACAGATAAGAAACCAAAGGTGTATCCAAATATGGCACAGGACTTCCTATACTTGTTTGAGTGCTATTTTAAGGGTGATGCTGATGCAGGTACTACGGGATTTAATTTGGGAAAAAGAGGATATTTATTGACTTTTAAGCAATTCTTAGAAATTTTGGGATTTATGCCGGATGTCCCTATGGAATTGGCCAATGTATCTGCTGAGGATAATTGGGAGAGAATCTGAGATCCACTACAACCCAATGAGCAATAGAGAGGGGGTAAATGTAAGGTCCATGCTTTAAGGAATCATGCAACAAGGATAATTCATCAATTTTTGACAAAAAGTGTTTACAATAATCTGACGAATGCAAGTGCGGTCAATGTTTCTCAAGCCATGGCATTTTGATGTATGGTAGATGGAATTTTCATCAATGGAGCATTGATCATTGCAAATAAAATTTGGGAATTACAGAAAATGCTGGATAATGTCAGCAGCATCTCCATTGGCTGGATCGCTATGATTTTGGTTGATACAGTTTGACACCCTGCCATTGGAGATCCAATTGCAGGAGACCTACCATGCATTGATAACAAGATGGTCAAAAGAATGAAAATTATGATTCCTAGGCCACATGGTCATTGGGCGACATGTTAGGAATATTTATGAGAAAACAACATTCGAGTTGAGGAACAACCAAATGAACCAAAAAAGAGGACACTGCACCAGCTAAAAATCAACATGTAGATGAACCAGCAACACCTGAATGGGAAGGTCTGTTTAACCAATTAAGTAGTCGAATGGATGCTCGGTAAATTCGACTAGATCAAATGTAAGAATGACTTGATACATTGCAAGATACACTGTTAGATGTTAAGTACACCAATTTTGGTAGCGGTACCCTCCACCTCTGCCTCTACCTGAATAGTTCTTCATTTGCCATGGATAACAAAATTTTAAGGAGGGGGTAGAGCATAACTTTGTTTAGGGAGTTGACTTTTAACCTTCTTCATTTTTATTCATAAATCGGTTATACGTTTTTTGTTTTGTGTTTTGTTTTGTTTTGTTTGTGTTTCTTTAATATTAGTAAGTCAGTAAAACCTATTAAAAACTTATGTAGTTCATTTTTTCATCTAGTTTACATGAGAACTTAGTTACCTTGGTTTCCTTCAAAACTATGAACATGTTGAAATTGAATATTAAAACATGCATTTTTAGAACCTTTGCTTGGTAGTAGAGCAAATAGGTTGTTTGATGAATCTTTAGATAGTTTAATCTTCAACTTGATAAATATCTGTTGGTTTCCATTTTTTTGAAAGCACTTAAGACCAATTTTGAACTTAGAGGAAAACAATGCAATGAAATAGTAAAGTAAGGAAATTTAGAGCACTAGAACCTTCCTCTTCACCCTTCAAAGCATATAAGCAATTCAAACAACTTGGAATATGATCTAGGCAATAATTTTTCTTGTTAAGCTTTCTAAACGACCTTTTTCATGCCTTTGTGAAATTTTATCCTTTGTAAGCCAATTTGAGCCTAAAAAGGTATGCTTAATGCATACCATTAATGTTTTCTTATTGCACTCAATATTTTACCATATAACTTAAAAAGCTTTATCTTACCATATAGATTTGGCCACTTTGGGATTAAATGGAGTTATGAGAAGTTAATATCTTATTGGGTGTAGTGAGAAAATTTTAGCATGAGTTATTTATGAAGTCAAGAAGAAAATTTTCCTTATATCTACCTTTAATATTATTTAAGTATCTTGTAAATGCTAGAATCGTGTGTTAAAAAAGGAAAAAAAAACAAATTGAGAAAATGAAAGCTAGCATTTATGAAAAAAAATCTAAGTGTGGGGTAGTACGAGGAAGTTAAGCAAAGTTAAGCAAGTTTAAGGAAGTTAAGAAAGTTTTTTTAAGTTATGCATTGATCAAGTTAATGGGATTAGTAGTTTATTTTCTCTTAGAGTGGCTATTCTTTTTTATTATCTTATATTCATTCTTTGATAACCATAACCTTAGCCCTATTACAACCTTTGAAAGACCTATGTGATTTTAATTTTTTTTTAAGTTGTTTAGTGGAGATGACCTTCAGATTTCGGTGCTAAAGGAGAGGTTTATGGTGTATCTAGAGTTTCAAGCGTGAAACCGGTTGTATGCCTATGCATTCATATATTCTACACTTCACTATCTAGTTGTATTGATGTTTTGATTTACAAAATACTTAAAATGATTAGGTCATGTACACACTCACGGGAATTAACTTATATTATCTTGATTGAAGTTATTCTATTTAGAGATTAGATCAAGTGCTTTTGTTAAATTCTAAGCTTAGTTATAAAATGCATAATTCTTTGTTCGAAGTTTGATTGTTTTAAGGGTTGGATTGTTCTAATTTGCTTAAGGGCAAGCAAGGTTTAAGTGTGGGCTATTTGATAAGTGTGAATTATATATAGTTTTTAGTATATTTTAAGAGTTTTATTTAGTTAAATTGGTTTGATTTCGGTTAATTTTTAGTTAAATTGTTGATTTGTGTGTTTTAGAAGCTAATTAGAAGTTTTGGTGCTTTCAGGTATATTTTGCTAAAAAAATGACTTAATTGCAAAAAGGCAAAAACTTTTTGGGCCAAAACTATGAATTTGGGAAATTCATGCAAGCAAATGTTCGTGACGTCCAGTAGACTCATGCTTGGCAATTTGTCTTTGTGCCTAGAATCATGCTTGGCCATGCATTGAAGAAATTGGAACTTAATCGGCCGTGTGTTTTTTTTTGGTGTTCTTCCATAATTGGCCGTGCATTGAAGGATTTTCCTTTAACTAGCCATGTGTTTCATTACTTATGTGTTTGCTTTGCTATGAATTTCGGGTTTTTTTCCTTGCTTTGCCTTGTGATGTTAGCTTTAGAGAGCTTAATTGGTCATGTATCATCTTGTGCTTGCCTGGCCGTGTGTGCCATTTCCAAGGGACCTTGCTTGGCCGTATAACCCTACAAGAAAGGATACACGACAGTGCATCTAGTAAAGAGGAAATTCAATTGGCCGTGCATAATTCACTCCCATACAGTGAAGGATTTCTAGACTTCCCGATTAAGAAGAATTTTCTTCCAAATTTAATTCTGGAAGTTTAGAAGGATCCTACCACTAGTTTTGCCTATAAAAAGAAGTTTGAAGCACCAAAAAAGGGAATTAACCATTAATCAACATTAGTTCTCAAAAGTTTAATAGTTTTTAGTTTTTATGTCTTTGTTATTTTTATTGTTTTCTTTAAAGATTTGTTTTAGTTTTCAAACATGTCTAGTGAGTAGTTTTCCTTAACTTTTGCTAAAGGATACTTGAATCCTTAACTTTTACTCTTATGACTTAAGCTTGTGCTTCAATTTAATGCAAGTTTGATTATTTTTTAGTTCTTAAACACAATCTTATCATTATTTAACTAAAGATTGGTTGTTAACTTGATTAAATATTAGTTAATAATTGGTTTTTGGTTTAATCATTGATATGCATGTTCATAGGTTAAATTTTTTTGGTTAATACATGATTATAATCTTAATAATCATGTATCATCTTGTGTTTTGCCTTGTGATGTTAGCTTTGCTATGAATTTTGGGTTTTTTTCCTTGCTATGCCTTGTGATGTTAGCTTTGGAGAGCTTAATTGGTTGTGTATCATCTTGTGCTTACCTGGCTGTGTGTGCCATTTCCAAGGGACCTTGCTTGGCCATATATCCCTACAAGGAAGGATACACGACAGTGCATCTAGTAAAGAGGAAATTCAATTGGCCGTGCATAATTCACTCCCATGCAGTGAAGGATTTCTAGACTTCCTGATTAAGAAGAATTTTCTTCCTAATTTAATTCTGGAAGTTTAAAAGGATCCTACCACTAGTTTTTCCTATAAAAAAAAGTTTGAAGCACCAAAAAAGTGAATTAACCATTAATCAACATTAGTTCTCAAAAGTTTAATAGTTTTTAGTTTTTATGTCTTTCTTATTTTTATTGTTTTCTTTAAAGATTTATTTTAGTTTTCAAACATGTCTAGTGGGTAGTTTTCCTTAACTTTTGCTAAAGGATACTTAAATCCTTAACTTTTATTCTTATGACTTAATCTTGTGCTTCAATTTAATGCAAGTTTGATTATTTCTTAGTTCTTAAACACAGTCTTATCATTATTTAACTAAAGATTGGTTGTTAACTTGATTAAATATTAGTTAATAATTGGTTTTTGGTTTGATCATTGATATGCATGTTCATAGGTTAAATTTTTTAGGTTAATACATGATTATAATCTTAATAAGATATAGTTTTGTGTTAATTGAAGTAAGTTAAGATTAAGAAAGGTGTAACTAAGAATAGGTGAAAGTTAAGTTATTTGAGAAAAAAATTTAATAGACATCTATCAGGACTAATTCAGATTTTTATGCTAAATGTTGAATTGTTTTGAATAAGAGAATTTTAATGCTTGGAATGATAATCTTGAGTTAAAGTTATCTAGCTTTATTTATTTGCATTTTTCATAATCACTTGTGTTTCTCTTTTGATTAAGTGATAATAATATTGGTTATGGAAGATAGTCCTTTAGTGAAAGTTGTTTTTTAATATTGATTTTGGCCTCAATTAATTGCTTGCTTTTATGTTCAATTATTTCAAATATTTTATTTTAGTTTTAGTTTTAAAATTTTGTTTTTAGTTTTTAATCTTCAACCATCACAACTTTGGGATTTCTTTTCTATCTCCTTCACACAAATTATGTTTTAAAGTTCAAAATCATTCACGTAAAAACAGATTTATCTTGGGTTCAATATTTTGGGGTCATAATTATATTTTCCTATATTACTAGCCGATCTAGTACACTTGCTAGATACCGGTCATCTAATACATGAGGACAGTAGGAGTAAAATTGAACTTGGTGAAGTTCAAGACCCGCAAATAGAAATAGATCAATCGATTGAACCCAAGACTAATTGTTATAATGATGAGATTACAATTGAACCTAATTATACACAAAATCCTAAAAGATCTACTAGGATGCGTTTTATCCCTGTGAAATATGGATTTCACATTGATTCAGATAGAGGCATAACTATAGTAGAGGACAATGAGCCTACAAGCTATTAAGAAATTTTGAATAGTTCAAAACATGATTTATGGCTTAAGGCTATCCAGTTTGAAATGGACTCCATGTATGAGAATAAAGCATGGACTTTAGCTCAACCACTTGAAGGGATAAAACCCATAGGGTGCAAATGGGTCTTCAAAAAGAAGACTGATATGGAAGGTAATATAGTTACCTATAAAGCTTGTTTAGTAGCAAAAGGCTATCTCAAAGAGAGGAAATTGATGATGATGAAACAATTTCTCCTGTAGCGATGCTTAAGTTTATAAGAATACTTTTAGCCATTTTAACTTATTATAATTATGAGATATTGCAAATGGATGTGAAAACAACATTTCTAAATGGAAATCTGACTGAGGATGTGTATATGAAACAACAAGAAGGGTTCACATCAGGAAATGGTGAAAGGGTATACAAGCTTTAAAGATCCATTTATGGATTAAAGCAAGCCTCTAGGAGCTGGAACATACGATTTAATGAGACAATCAAAGAGTTTGGCTTCTCACATAATGAAGATGAACCTTATGTGTATAAAAGGGTTAGTGGGAGTGCAATTGTCTTTCTAGTTCTATATGTGGATGACATATTGATCATGAGAAATGACATTTCTCTTCTCCAGTCTGTTAAAATATGGTTATCTAAGCAATTCTTCATGAAAGACCTTAGAGAAGCATCCTATATTCTGGGAATAAGGATCTATAGAGAAAGACCCAATAGGTTGCTAGGTCTTTCTCAAAGTACATATATAGATAAAGTATTGAAGAGGTTCAATATGGATCTTTCTAAGAAAAGGTTTATACCCATGGTGCATAACAAACACCTTTCTAAGTTTATGCATTCGCAAACACTAGAGGATAGAGAGATCATGAATAGAACACCATATGCATCTGCAATTGGTTCTATCATGTATGCTATGTTATGTACACATCTAGATATAACATTTTCTTTATGTGTCACAAACAGATTTCTTAAGTGATTAACAATGTATTTGCAATTGTTCCTTCATGCTAAACATACTCACTCTCTACTTCTCACTGTCAGATTTTTGCATAATATTTTTCACATGGAAAAAGACATTTTTTTAGGAAACTTTTCTTCTCAACAGTTGATACTTAAGATCTTAACTATATACTATAAAAATTTCAAGTCATTTTGATGTATATCCCAGGAGTTATAACATAAGAAACACCTACTGCTCCAATGACCCTCCAAATGTAAAAGGGCTACTATTTTGGGAATTTTTTAGGAGAGGCGAAATTTCATTATCTTTATTTCTATAACATTTGTAGGCACAGAAATCCCGGTTCTATTCCAACTATAATCATCAAATTCGGAGTTTAAAAACTCAACATATGATCAAAATAGTCATTGGAGGTCAATCCAAGTTTCTGGACAGCACTTTCACATTAATGCCTAATATCTTAATTCAAGTCAATATACTTATAAAATTCATAATGAACACAAGTATTAATGCATGCAAGAAATAATAGTTCCCAAACCTGGACATGCAACTCAAATCTTCTTCAAAATTCTCTCTTTTTTCTCACTATCTTTTTCTTTAAAGATCCTAATTTTCTTCTTCTTTTCCTTTCACAACAATTTTATCCATTAACACAAACTTCCAACATTTAACTCAATCTACTATCAACCAAACCAAGAAGATAAAGAAGAAGAATTACTAATTAATAAGCTTACCTTAATGATACTTACTAACTTCTCTTGATTAATTAAACATGTATGAATTTCTCTTCAAAGATTTTTCTTAGAGAAAGATTAACTATAGAATATACGAGATGAGAAGAAGAATAAATTTCTATAACTGTCTCTTTAGAATGTCGACCCCTACCACTTCTCTTTCTTTCATGTGAATTATAATATGTATATAGTGGCAAGGTAAATTTCTTTCTTGTGCAAGTATCCTTAGACTTGAGATCACCAAGGTTATCTTAAGTAGCAAGTGATATACTTTGACTCAATAACTAATTACTTTTAACTGGGAGTGAATATAGTTAGGAGGTTGGATATATCATAACCTACTTGAAGATAGTTGAGTAATCGATAAAGGATTCACCATCCCAGAATTATTAAGGAAAGTTATCTCTCATGATTCTATAATTGCTCTTTTCAGAGAATCTCTAGCTAGAGTAATATGCCAAGATGGATAGGGATCCATGAATGGAATTCTAGGAACAATGGTTAAATTAATAGAACATACATAATTAGATTTATATGAGTTGACAAAAATCCATACTCAGAATCTAATTGAGATAAGAGTGGTGAAAGAAGTAATTGCACGATAACTTTTCCTATGGAAGGGTACAGTTAAACCACTTGACTTTCTTGACATTTGGGTAGTCATGATGCCTAGCTAGAGGCCGCTCATGCTCTGTATAATAGTGTATCATAAATATCAATAAGGGATTGATAAAATGATTTAAAGAAGTTTAAAACATATGAGTTTTGAATATAACTCATAATTACATATTATATTGTCAATATGGACAGGAACCCAATAGGTCACACACATATAGAGTAAAGGATAAAATGGTAAAATGACAAGGATAATAATATTTGATATTATTATGGGAGAAGAGAAATTAATAACAGAATAATTAATTAAAGAGTTTAATTAATTATAATCAAGTAGAATTGTTCGCATAACTTATTAGAAATGATCTGTAAAATGGACTTAATTATAATATTGTATTTCATAATTAATTATTATTGGACTATAAGTGTTATAGGGCTAATATAATAATTAATAGATCTATTAGAGAATTTAAAGAGGCCCAGAGAATTGGTTTTGGCAAAAAAAAAACCCTCAAGAGGAAGGGTTACACGCCAAACCCAGATAGAAGGCCTTAGAGGCCTAATTCTTGGACCAAAATAAATTAAATATATTTTATAAGTGTTATGGAGCCTACATATTTAATTTGGATGGATTTGGAATTCATTTTGGTGATTAAATTCAAATGTATGCATAAAGGGCATAGTTTATGAATTTTATGCATAGTCCTTTATGAAATTATTTAAATTGGATTTAATTGGGCCCAAATAAATTATTAAAAATTCCAAAAGCCCATTTAATATTTCTCTAGTAATTTTAAAGAACCCAATCCCATTATGAAGTTGGATTTTTAACCTAGTTATAAAAATCCAAGTTAAAGGGATTTAGGATTAAGTGAACATTAAGAGAAATGAAAATTCTCTCTCATTTCTCTAACCCTAGCCACCACCCTCATTCCTTGCTAGCATAAAGGAATTTCGGCCAGCCTTGTAGCTCCATCAATCTTGGTTCATTTGATCCTTCTCTAGTGTGAATTACTAATTGGACATTGTGGTTTGCGACAACCCAGTGAGATAGAAAATCAACTGTTCAACAAAAAATCAAAGATAATTTTTATTATTTTCATTAATATTTATATTGTAAATTCATGGCAAGATCAGATCTATTGGTTAAAAATTTTAATTTTCACTTATACATGTGATGTATGTAATCGATAATTCCCAACAGAATTGAAGAAGAAATCAATCATAGCATAAGAGAACCTACCTAGGCCGAATTGTAACATATGTTGTATCACATAATAAATTGATGATTATTGGTATATTAAATATAAAATGTATAATATGACAATGAGTAAACATAATATGATCAATTAGAACTAGAAATAACATGTGAATATAATGTTATAATAGTGAACATAATGACGTATTTTAAGTGACTATGATTTTTGGTTAATTCATAGGAAATTTGACATAATTTGGATATCATGGTGATAAATGAACTTATTATGCATAATTAGAGCAATAAATTTCACGTTTATACAAGGTACACAATTTGAACATAATGGTGAACAATTATGTAATAAGAAGATGTAAGCATAATTTGAATAAGTACTTTAAATAAGGACTTAATATGAATAAAGGAACATATGAGATATGATATTATATAGAAATTTATAATGCATGTGGATGGAAAAAGTATGGCCGAATGGTGAATATATCGGTATTATGTGATAAATTGATAAGTAATTGGATAGTTGACTTAATTTAGGAATTTGGATGGTAAAATAACCTAATGGTCATAATTAGAGCCTTAGGACATATATGAACATAGTGTATGTCTCACAAACATAATGATGTACATTTGGTTAGTAATGGAATATAAGCTCAAATTGAATATGTAATTGCATGTAAAAGCTAGAAACAATTATGAAAGCATATGACATATAATATTACATGAAAAACTATAATGTATGCTTGTACACTACACATGATCGGATGGTGTACCTAAGGAAAATGACATGTTTTCACTAAGTTTCAATGACATTCATCATGGTGCTATAATTTCATGTATGATGATGTTGAATGAATATGAAATGAAAAAGTGGAATATGTCACATATCTTGGGAATTATCGGTTACATCCATATCATACATAAGCGAAATTTAAAATTTTTTAACCAATAGATCTGATCTTGCCATGAATTTACAATATATATATATATATATATATATATATATATATATATATATATATATATATATATATATATATATATATATATATATATATATATATATATTAATGAGAATAAGAAAAATTACCTTTGATTTTTGTTGAACAATTGATTTTCTTTCCCATCGGGTTATCGCAAACGACAGTATCCAAAATTGAACACCTCCAATTAGTAATCCACACTAAAGAAGGATAGAATGAACTAAGAATGGAGGAACACAAGGGCTAGCAAAAATCTCCCTAATGCTAGCAAGGGATTGGCGGCTAGGGTTAGAGAAGGTGAGAGAGTTTCTTTTCCCTTAATGTTCACTTAACCCTAAAATCCCTATCACTTTGATTTTTATAGTTAGGTTAAAAATCCAACTTCATAACGGGATTAAGCTCTTTAAAATTGCTGGAGAAATATTAAATGCACTTCTAAAATTATTAATAATTTATTTGGGCTCAATTAAATCTAATTTAAGTCCATTCATAAAAGACTATGCACAAAACCCACAAACGAGGCCCTTTATGCATACACTTGAATTTAATCATCCAAATGAATTTCAAATCCATCCAAATTAAATATGTAGGCTCCATAACACTTATGAAACATATCTAATTTGTTTTGGTCCAAGAATTAGACCTCTAGGACCTTCTATCTGGGTTTGGTGTGCAACCTTTCCTCTAAAGGGTTTCTACGCCAAAACTATTTATCTGGGCCTCTTTTTGTAATGGCCTCAGCACCGGATCAGTCGTGAATAGTATTATTTGGCAGTGAATAGTATTTCTCGGGCCCGAAAGTCAAAAATATTTTATTAGACCATTGGAAAGGAATAGTCATGGTGAGCCTAAGATTGAAATTTGAAGTGAATTTGAGGTCAAATAGACCTCAAAAAGTCAAAAATACAAAAAATGTATTGAGTCAATTTTCCGGGTAGGGAAGGGGACTTGATTTTGCATAAATAATTAAAAATATAAAATGAACTCCAAATATTTCAAAATTTTGTGTGCCTACATGAATTTTTATGTAGAATATTTTGGTAGTGAGAATGGAATTTTTCGATGACACCGACAGTTATCGAATCGGACCGATAAGTTTGAATCGAATCGATAAAGGACTTCGATTGAGCCAAAAATTTACGTACTATCTATTTTTGATGTTTTAAGAATGATGGAATCAAAATTGAAGTGATTTGAAGTAAGGAAGAGAGAGAAATTGCATTGGGCTTTAAAAAGGCCTAAATGGGCCTTAATATTTAAGTACGCAAAGCCCACTCATTTAAGACCAATTTTTGCCCATCAAGAGAGTAAATATAGAGCTAAAAATCTGGAGATTTGCTCCAGAAAGATCTAGCTCCTTCTCCCTCTATAGTGGCCGAACCACCATCTTTCCTTCTCTCTCTTTGATTTCTTCCCCTTTCACTCCAAATCTCCCCTAAACATCAACATAAAAGATGAAGTTCCATCCCTCTAGATGATTAATCAAGCCTCAAGCCTTTGATTTGAAGGAAGGAAGCAAGAGAAATCAAGAGGAAAAGGTTTAGGGGTCAAAATGAGGTAAGGGATTTTCAAGGTTTTAAATTTGTTTAAGGGTACCTATAAGTAGTTTTAGGTACATAGATTCCATTTTTGTGGTTAAATTGAGCTGAAAAGGTTGATATCATAATGCTTTCTTTGATGAAGAATTTGGCTCCCATGGGGTTTTCATGGTGATGGAGGGATTTCTTTGGTTTAAGGCATGAAAAAGGAAGCCTTATGAAGCTAAAGCATGGAAAAAGGTAAGTGACTACAAAATCCCTTGATTTTCCTTTTAATTTGATTTAATCTCATTTATGTAATTAGGTAAAAAAATTGTTAAAGTTGTTACTTGATGAAATTTTGTTAGGGTAAATGAAAATGGATATTAGTAAAGATGAAATGAAGGTTTAAATGAGGGAAAGAAAAATTTTAGGGTAGAAAAGCAATGGTGGTCGAATTGCTCACTAAGGGAAGAGTGTGAAATTTTGCATGAAAATAATATATTTTAGCCTAAATGGAATATATAGATGATAATTGGTGCCCTTGAATTTTTAGTGAATTATTGAAATTTATTTTGAAATTTTAAAGCCTATGTATTGAATATGTTTACAGTGAAAATTGTGAAATAATGAGAAATAAATTATTATTTTAGTGGAAAATGATGCTAAATAATAAATAATGTATAAATAAATTTTATTGGAATTTATTGAATTGATTGGGATTTTATTGGAATTTTTATGTGAATATGTACAATGAAACTAATTAAAATAGCAGTGCATAATTGTATAAAAATGACTAAAGTAATGAATTAATATGAAATTAAATTAGTCTCAACTACAAGACGTAAAAAGTCAACCGATTAATTTTTCAAAATAATTACTAAGTCGTGAAAATAATAAGAATAATGAATTATCAGTAAATAATTCATAAAATGAATGAAAATTATGAAAATAAATTGATAAGTAAATAAAAAGAAAGATAAAATAAAGTTTTAAATGGTAAAATGACTTAAATGAAAGAAAATAAAAGTTTTGGGGCAAAATGATAATTTTATAAAAGTAGGTAATTAATGAGTGAAAATAAGTAAGAAATAGTTAACAAGGGCAAAATGGTAATTTGGGAGACCTAACTGTGTCAAAAGATAAAGCTTTTATGTTATGGGGACTAAAATATAATTTTACCCAAAAATAGTAAATTAAAGAATAAACAATGAATAATGGAAGAAATTGTATAATAAAAATGATAATAAATTATTATAATGGCAAATTTGTAATTATGTATTTGACATAAATAATTTTATAGAAAAAGTCAAATTATGCATTTTTGAGACATAAAATAATAAATTATATTAATAAAATTTCTAATTGTGTAAAAAGTGGTAATATAAAGGTGTGACTAATTTATCAAAATAAATTAGTCAATAAAAAGCAGTAAAAGAGTATAAAATATTTTGCTGACGAAATAAAAGTCGGTTAAGCAAATAATTAAAAAGTTTTGGATAAAAAGAAAAATAAAGTGTAAAAAGATCAAGTTTAGAAGAATTGAAAAATAATTCACAAGGAATTATACAAAAAGAATAAAAGAAAATTGTAAATTACAATACCATAATTCATAATTTATAATCTGCATAAAATACTGAAAAGTTTAAGTATCTGAGTGAATTATCGAAGAATAATTCACAAAAGTGACTGGAAAAGAGAAAGTGAATAAAAGGATAAAAGTGTAGCAATAAATAAAAGAAAGAAATTAAAGATTTTTAAACGTTTAAAAAATGTTTGCAAATGTGTTTGATTATGTTTGCCCTTAGCGATAAACATGTATTATTATTCTTATTTTGGATATAATTGGCTAGCCATAGGGACACTTCTGTACCGCAGTGCAAGTCATGGCGACTTGCTTTGCTATGGATGGGATCTTTGATCTACATAGCTTTAGTGAAAATGAAAGTATATCTGTTTTCTACTTTGTGAGACTTGATCTTTCAAGATCATTTTTCTATCTGTTCAGTGGGACCTTCGGGTCCAGTGTCGAGTATCTTTTTTGAGAATCCTGTTATATTGCACTAGAGGCACATCGAAATGAATAAATAAATACTGTTTAATATAATTGAATATAAAAAGTTATAACAAAAATATTTTATTTGAAAGAAAATGCAAAGTCGAAATAAATCTGTAAAGATTTTTGAAAAAGTGTAATTTAAAAGAAAAATAAAAAGAAAAGTTTTATAAGAATAAAATATTAAATCAATGTTTAGTTAAACTTTTATAAGGATTTGTAATGTATTTTGTTTCACTTGAAAAAGATAAATTTAATTAATTGGTATTTCTTGTACCAATTACTATTGTGAAAAGTGACAAGCTTAGAAAATAATATTAGTTTCCTGCTTAAAGTTAAAAAGTGATGATATTGATATGAAGTGAAACTTAATGCTTGGGTAACATCTTTCTGAAAGAAAAGCTAATTGAAGAGTAAAACAATAGAAAGTCACAAAATTGGCCAATGAGAAAAAAGTAAAAGTCATATGTCTCAATAAATATTTGAACATAAGTAATGTATAAATGAAGGAAAGAGAATTTGACTGCAAAATTTCCTGACATAACTATATCACTTTGCAATACAGTTTAAAAGCCTTTAAATAGTAATGTATTTATTAGTTAAAAGTGAAAGCAAAATAAAAGAATTAATAGCGAGAAGTGTAATTATAATACAGATTGAATAATTGAATAGTAAATCAAGAATTAAAAATAGTTTATTTTGATACTAAATAAAGACACGAGTACCAATACACATTGTTAAATGAAACGGTAATTAAATTGTTGTGGCTAAAAGATAAAATGAAAGTAATGATAAATGTAAAAGTTATAGTAAAGATTAACACAAAGGTAAAGGTAAATCTGCTATCGATCTACCTAAGAAGATACTGTAAAGTAAAGTTGAAAGTTTGGAAACAAAAGAACAATGATTATCAAAATACAAGTTAATAACATGATTAGTGATAACCGAAATAAAAGAAAATGTTTAATGAAATAAGAATAATAGTAGCATAAATTACGAAATTATGCTTTATCTTGAGAAATTCTTGGATTAGTAGTCACCACTGGACATACTTAATGCTCAGCATGTAGTGTTT
This sequence comes from Excoecaria agallocha, assembly GCA_037975025.1. NCBI lineage: Eukaryota > Viridiplantae > Streptophyta > Magnoliopsida > Malpighiales > Euphorbiaceae > Excoecaria > Excoecaria agallocha. The sequence continues at coordinate 57,717,519 of CM075810.1, read as the reverse complement.
ACTGCGTGTAGGTTTTGAAGTGTTGCGGGAGTACAGTTCACGGTGGGTCCAGATCGGAAGAGAAGATTTTTTATATTAGTTGGTGTAAGCTTTTGGCATGTATATACTTAAACTATTAAGATAAAAGATTGAATTGTATTTTGATTATATTTTTATTTTTCAATGGATGAATGGTTAGTGCAAGTTGTTGGTATGATGTTTGGTTTGTTTTAATTATTTATAAGACTGTTGTTTGATTCTGGAATTAATGAAAAGGTATTTTAAGTGTTTCGTATTGTTAAAAAAAAACGTACCGACTTCGGCTAAGTTTCACTTCGAAAAAGACTATTCTGAGAAGGGTGTGATATTTTGTGGTATCAGAGCAAAGGTTTAAACGGTTCTAAGATCGAAGTGGGATAAGGTTAAGTGATAGGTTTGTCTATATATACATGCCAATTATAAGTGGATAAGTGTTAAATAATCTAAAGGGTACTTGCTCCCCTATCTATGTTAAAGTGAAAGAGTTAACATTTGATTGAGATTGTTAAGTGTGAAATGATTGATTATGCACGGTAAAAATGGTAGTGAATGAGAATGGAAGTATTGTTGCTTGAGATCTCATGGGAGTCAAAGCAGGGAAAAGAAAAGTTGACTGACATTAAGTGAAAATGTGAGAGTTTAAGTATCTATATGAATGAGAAACAGTTAAAAGAAGCACAAAATAAAGAGTGTGATAGAAATTAAAAGAAATTATATTTTGAGTACAGATAAATTATACAGGATAAAGAGATACTTTGATCGGATTACCTTGGTTTAAGAATGCTAGTGAGCAAATTGGTATAAGTTAAGGTTGTTTAAGATGCTCTATATATATCTGTCAGTGATTTTCCTTATAGGAGTGGGGATTTGATTGTATTTCTCATAGTTCTAGGATGGGCTATGATATCTACATTATATGAGGATACTTGACAGTATTCTATCTGCATACATGAAATTATACATTCATTGCATGGCATTTCATATAGTTTGGCAGCATCCGATCTGTATTATACCATATGTTTAGGCCCCACTTGATAGGATGAAACTAACACAAGATATGATGAGCATAGGGACAACCTAAGAATGAGATAAAATAAGAAATAGTGTGCTTAAGATTGTTTTTCAATTTGGATGTGGCCATTGTGAGATATTGGTCATGTCAATAAATTTGTTAGCATACTGACCCTTTTGATGAATTGATGGAAAGGATAAGTATAAGTGGTTAAGGTTAATATTCTTGGTTTCCTAGCCGTGAGAGCCAGTTTAAGTTTGGTTTTAGTTGAGGCATGTTTAACTAAAAATAAGTGAAACTAATTTTGTACAGTAGGTAAGGACAATAATTCTGGAAGAGAATATTTATATAGTAGTCACTGTGTATAAATGAAAGGATTCTTACTGAAGTTCACCGAGATAGTAATGTCTGACATCATCAGGTGTGTCAGGATTAAAAGCTCAAGTTTGAAAGCCAGATTGAAAGTGTAATGTGACAGATGTAATTAAATGTTAAATGTGTCGATAAAGGGAAGCGGAGCATTAGATTTATTTAGGAATTTCTCTGATTTATAATAATATTTATTTAGAAATGGAATAATGTAAATAAAGAATATGTCATCGGATTTGTTAAGTATCAAAGAGGAAGATTGGTGCTAATATCAATATTGGCTTAGTGATTCACCCTTGACTAATGATCAGTCCGAGGGGCTAATTCAGATATTGAAAGAAGGAATATGGTAAAGTATATAGGACTGTGAAAAATGGTTATCTATAGTAGGATCTAACTTTTGTTAAGACAATAATAGAAAGAGAATGTTAAATCCTTCTTGCTAGACTTAATGAAATGCAAAAGGGTCAACAAGCCTTGATTTGATCCAAGATATGAAAGGAATCTACATTCAGGATAATATGTTTAAAAAAGGGAGACTTATAAAGATTGGTTAGTTTCAAACATAAGTGGGTCCCATTGACGAAGATATGTTGAGAACCATTAAATGAAGATGAAAGTTCAATAAAATGATAGAATGGTATCCTTTATTTTGTGATATAAGTAAATTTCGAGGATGAAATTTCTTTTAGTAGGGGAGAATTGTAATGGCCTCAACACCGGATCAATCGTGAATAGTACTTTTCGATAGTGAATAGTCTTTTCCTGGCCCAAAAGGACACCCGAAAGTCAAAATTATTTTTTTGGACCATTGAAAAGAAATAGTCATGGTGAGCCTAGGGTTGAAATTTGATTTGAATTTGAGGTCAAATAGACCTCCAAAAGTAAAAAATACGAAAAAGGTAGCGTGTCAATTTTCCTGTTAAAGAAGGGTACTTGATTTTACATAAATAATTAAACATAGTAAATGAACTCCAAATATTGCCAGATTTTGTATGCCTACATAAATTTTTATGTAGAATATTTTGGTAGTGAGAATGGAATTTTCGGTGACACTGACAGTTGTCGAACCGGATCGATAAGTTTGAATCGGATCGATAATGGACTCCGATTGAGCCAAAAATTTATGTACTATCTATTTTTGATGTTTTAAGAATGATGGTATCAAAATTGAAGTGATTTGAAGTAAGGAAGAGAGAGAAATTGCATTGGGCTTTAAAAAGGCCTAAATGGGCCTTAATGTTTAAGTACGCAAAGCCCACTCATTTAAGACCAATTTTGGCCCATCAAGAGAGTATATATAGAGCTAAAAATCTGGAGATTTTCTTCAGAAAGCTCTAGCTCCTTCTCCCTCTATAGTGGCCGAACCACCTTCTTTCCTTCCCTCTCTTTGATTTCTTCTCCTTTCACTCCAAATCTCCCCTAAACATCAACATAAAAGATGAAGTTTCATCCCTCTAGATGATTAATCAAGCCTCAAGCCTTTGATTTGAAGGAAGAAAGCAAGAGAAATCAAGAGGAAAAGGTTTAGGGGTCAAAATGAGGTAAGGGATTTTCAAGGTTTTAAATTTGTTTAAGGGTACCTATAAGTAGTTTTAGGTACATAGATTCCATTTTTGTGGTTAAATTGAGCTGAAAAGGTTGATATCATAATGCTTTCTTTGATGAAGAATTTGGCTCCCATGGGGTTTTCATGGTGATGGAGGGATTTCTTTGGTTTAAGGCATGAAAAAGGAAGCCTTATGAAGCTAAAGCATGGAAAAAGGTAAGTGACTACAAAATCCCTTGATTTTCCTTTTAATTTGATTTAATCTCATTTATGTAATTAGGTAAAAAAATTGTTAAAGTTGTTACTTGATGAAATTTTGTTAGGGTAAATGAAAATGGATATTAGTAAAGATGAAATGAAGGTTTAAATGAGGGAAAGAAAAATTTTAGGGTAGAAAAGCAATGGTGGTCGAATTGCTCACTAAGGGAAGAGTGTGACATTTTGCATGAAAATAATATATTTTAGCCTAAATGGAATATATAGATGATAATTGGTGCCTTTGAATTTTTAGTGAATTATTGGAATTTATTTTGAAATTTTAAAGCCTATGTATTGAATATGTTTATAGTGAAAATTATTAAATAATGAGAAATAATTGATTATTTTAGTGAAAAATTATGCTAAATAATAAATAATGCATAAATAAATTTTATTGAAATTTATTGAATTGATTGGGATTTTATTGGAATTTTTATGTGAATATGTACAATGAAACTAATTAAAATAGCAATGCATAATTGTATAAAAATGACTAAAGTGAATAATTAATATGAAATTAAATTAATGTCAACGACAAGAACTAAAAAGTCAATCGATGAATTTTTCGAAATAATTACTAAGTCGTGAAAATAATAAAGAATAATGAATTATCAGTAAATAATTTATGAAATAAACGAAAATGATGAAAATAAATTGATAAGCAAATAAAAAGAAAGGTAAAATGAAGTTTTAAATGGAAAAAATAACTTAAATGAAAGAAAATAAAAGTTTTGGGGCAAAATGATAATTTTGCCAAAGTAGGTAATTAATGAGTGAAAATAAGTAAGAAATAGTTAACAAGGGCAAAATGGTAATTTCGGAGACCTAATTGTTTCAAAAGATAAAGTTTACATGGTATGGGGACTAAAATGTAAATTTACCCGAAAATGGTAAATTAAAGAATAAACAATGAATAATGAAAGAAATTATATAATAAAAATGATAATAAATGATTATAATGATAAAATTGTAATTATGTATTTGACATTAATAATTTTATAGAAAAAGTTAAATTATGCATTTTTGAGACATAAAATAATAAATTATATTAATATAATTCCTAATTGCGTAAAAAGTGATAATATAAAGGTGTGACTAATTTATCAAAATAAATTAGTCAATAAAAAGAAGTAAAAGATTATAAAATATTTCGCTGACGAAATAAAAGTCGGTTTAGTGAATAATTAAAAAGTTTTGGACAAAAAGAAAAACAAAGTGTAAAAAGATCAAGCTTAGAAGAATTGAAAAATAATTCGCAAGGAATTATACAAAAAGAATAAAAGAAAATTGTGAATTATAATGCCATAATTCATAATTTATAATATGCATAAAAGACTGAAAAGTTTAAGTATCTGAGTGAATTATCGAAGAATAATTCACAAAAGTGACTGAAAAAGAGAAAGTGAATAAAAAGACAAAAGTGTAATAATAAATAAAAAAAGAAATTAAAGATTTTTAAACGTTTAAAAACGTTTGCAAATGTGATTGATTATGTTTCCCCTTAGCGATAAGTAGGTAATATTATTCTTATTTTAGATATAATTGGCTAACCATAGGGACACTTCTGTACCGCGGTGCAAGTCATGGCGACTTGCTTTGCTATGGATGGGATCTTTGATCTCCATAGCTTTAGTGAAAGTGAAAGTGTATCCATTTTCTGCTCTGTGAGACTTGATCTTTCGAGATCATTTCTCTATCTGTTTAGTGGGACCGGGTCTTGTCCCGAGTATCCTTTTTGAGAATCCTATTATATTGCACTAGGGACACATCGAAATGAATAAATAAGTATTGTTTAATTGAATTGAATATGAAAAGTTATAACGAAAAATATTTCATTTGAAAGAAAATGCAAAGTTGAAATAAATTTGTAAAAATTTTGTGAAAAAGTGTAATTAATAACAAAAAGAAAAAGAAAAGTTTTATAAGAATAAAATATTAAATTAATGTTTAGTTAAGCTTTTATAAGGATTTGTAATGTATTTTGTTTTACTTGAAAAAGATAAATTTAATTAATTGGTATTTCTTATACCAATTATTATTGTAAAAAGTGACAAGTTTAGAAAATAATATTAGTTTCTAGCTTAAAGTTAAAAAGTGATGATATTGACATGAAGTGAAACTTAATGCTTGGGTAATGTCTTTTTGAAAGAAAAGCTAATTGAAGAGTAAAACAATAGAAAGTCACAAATTGGCCAATGAGGAAAAAGTAAAAGACATATGTCTCAATAAATATTTGAACATAAGTAATGTATAAATGAAGAAAAGAGAATTTGACTGCAAAATGTCCCGACATAACTATATCACTTTGCAATACAGTTTAAAAGCCTTTAAATAATAATGTATTTATTAGTTAAAAGTTAAAGCAAAATAAAAGAATTAATAGCGAAAAGTGTAATTATAATACAGATTGAATAATTAAACAGTAAATCAAGAATTAAAAATAGTTTATTTTGATACTAATAAAGACACGAGTACCAATACACATTGTTAAATGAAACGATAATTAAATTGTTGTGGCTAAAAGATAAAGAGAAAGTAATGATAAATGTAAAAGTTATAGTAAAGATTAATGCAAAGGTAAAGGTAAATTCGGTATCGATCCAGCTAAGAAGATACTGTAAAGTAAAGTTGAAAGTTTGGAAACAAAAGAACAATGATTATCAAAATACGAGTTAATAACATGATAAGTGATAACCGAAATAAAAGAAAATGTTTAATGAAATAAGAATAATAGTAGCATAAATTACGAAATTCTGCTTTATCTTGGAAAATTCTTGAATTAGTAGTCACCACTAAGCATATTTAATGCTCAGCACAAGTTTTGAAGTATTACGGGAGTACAGTTTACGGTGGGTCCAGATCGGAAGAGAAAATTCTTGGTATTAGTTTGTGTAAGCTTTTGACATGTATATACTTAAACTATCAAGGTAAAAGATTGAATTGTATTTTGATTATATTTTTGTTTATCAATGGATGAATGGCTAGTGCAAGTGGTTGGTATGATGTTTGGTAATTGTTTTAATTATTTATAAGACTGTTGTTTGATTCTGGAATTAACGAAAAGATATTTTAAGTTTTTCGTATAACTAAAAAAAATGTACCGACTTCGGCTAAGTTTCACTTCGAAAAAGACTGTTTCGAGAAGGGTATGACACTTTTAATTTCTCCAATAGATCTATTAATTATTATATCAAATGTATAAAACTTATAGTCTAATAATAATAATTAATTATGAAATACAATATTTCAATTAGGTTTATTTTACATAACATTTCAAAAAAGTTCTACGAACAATTCTACTTTATCATAATTAATTAAACTCTTTAATTAATAATTCTCTTATTCACTTCTCTTCTTCCATAATAATATCAAATATTATTATCCTTGTCATTTTATCATTTTAGTCTTTACTCTATATGTGTGTGACCTATTAGGTTCTTATCCATATTGGCAGTATAATATGTAATTATGAGTTCTATTTAAAACTCATATGATTTAAACTTCTTGAAACCATTTTATCAATTCCTATTGATATTTATGATACACTATTATACAATTCATGATTGGCCTCTAGCTAGGCATCATGACTACCCAAATGTCAGAAAAGTTAAGTGGTTTGACTCTACCCTTCTATAGAAATAGTTACCATGCAATTACTCATTTTACCACTCTTATCTCAATTAGATTATGAGTATGGATTTCTGTCAACTCATATAAATCTAATTATGTATGTTCTATTAATTTAACCATTGTTCCCAAAATGCCCTTCATGGATCCCTATCCATCTTGGCGTATTACTCTGGCTAGAGATTTTATGAAAAAAGGCAATTATAGAATCATGCGAGATAACTTCCCTTAATAAATCTGGGATGGTGAATCCTTTGTCAATCAATCAACTATCTTCAAGTAGGTCATGATATATCCAACCTCCTAACTATGTTCACCTCCAGTTAGAAGTAATAAGTTATGGAGTCAAAGTATACCACTTGCTACTTAAGATAACCTTGATGATCTCAAGTCTAAGGATACTTGCACAACAGCTATGAAGAGATTCATCACTAACATAGATTTAATATCCAAATGAGGATTCTCTTTGCATGTCTCCAATGAGCTTGTTCTTCTAACAAGCATCCACATGTTAGCTTTGATTATCTTCCATAATCACAGTTATGAGAACCACTGCTTGAACCATTCAAGAAGCATAACATGTGCTAGTCTGTCTGAATTAACAATGTGCTATCTTGTTAATTCTATGACTAGGGATATTTAGATATTAACACATTTGCATGAAATAGACATCTCATATCATGAACCCTTTCATGATTGCCTTTGCACTGTGTTTATAATATCTAGGACTTCATCTATTAATTTAAGATTTACAAATTCATGTATTTAAACATAGCATTAATAAATGAATGATGCCTTTTATTAAGAATATGAATTCATACATATGAATACATCCCTATTACCTAGGCTCTAGGGTATACTCTCTAACAATCTCTCACTTGTACTAGAGCCAATCACTCATATGTCTTAGAGCCATGCTATTTATATGGTGATCGTGCTTAATCTGGGAAAGTGCTTTAGTGAGGGGATCCGCCACATTATCATCTATGGGAACCCTTTCTATTTTTACATCATTTCTAGCTATTATTTCCCTTATAAGAGAGTAGCATTTGAGAACATGTTTGGATTGCTGATAAGACCGTGATTCCTTTGCTTGTGCAATGGCTATTTTGTTGTCACAATATAAAGGAATCAGATCAGCAATGTTAGGCACCACTCCTAGTTCAGTTATGAACATTTTGATCCACACTGCTTCTTTGGCTGCTTCCAAAGTAGCAATGTACTCAACTTCTATCATCGAATCTATTAGTGTAAGTCTTAGCCCCAATACATTGTTATAAAACACTTAAGTTAATAAATGAGGCATTTGTTTTGTCTATTATATTCCTGTGCATATCAATTGATAGAACTATCCAAGAATGTTGTTTCATTTTAAGTTATCATGTGTGAGGCACATGATTGTAAGACCTTGAAACAAATGAGACTTCATTCTAAATATCCCTAGTCAATCTTGTTATGGGAATAACAAATGAATTAAGACTAGTATGCTCTTTCTAATAATTTGAGTTCTATCTTACGGATCATAAGGACTGGAGTGTCAATCAGAGATCATAGATATATGTTTAGAACATGGTATCTAGATTCAATCCATTTATGAGAACACTATATGGTATAAGTCATAAGTGTTTCTCATGTGCAAGTTTTGCATCAGAGTTCTTAGACCTAAAATCTCTATGAAACTCTTTATGAATTACTGTGTACTTTGACATACACCCAACGTGCTCGTAACAAAGTGACAAGTATGTGTATGCTTGAGTATGCACTGATCCATGTTAGAGAGCATGAGAGAAGTAAAGGGATTACCCCTCTCGATAAGAGAGAAAATATCATCAGCCACTTGATCAGTGAACTGAGAAGTGTATGCCATACCGAGATGAAATAATGATTAATTATTATTTATCTAAAAGTTCAGTGTCATTGGAATATCAAAAAAGGAATTAGTATATATAAGGATGACTGGTTCCATTCCTTATATTAATTCTGATATTTAAGGGTAAGGGACTATGGAAAATTGCATTAGGTCACTAAATGCCATTTGCATTTTCATTTCATTTGGAATGCGATAATATCTTACTAGAGAATATATATAGCCTTTGAATTAATTTATTAATTCATTGCCAATATTAAATGGACCTATAGGATCGCACACAAAGCATTGGGCTTAAAATATTTAAATAGTATATTGGGAATTAATTTGGGCTTTTATTTAAAGTCAAATTATTTTATGCAATGGGTAAACATATTTTTACCTTACATAGCTTGCTATTTTAGGCAAATTTGTTAAACAGGTTTTATTCCTTAAACAGCTTGCTATTTTAGGCAAATCTGTTCAGCTTCGATTTTGCCTTAAACGGGTAGTTGTTTAAGGAAATCTGTCAAACAAGGTTTTTGCCTTAAACAGCTAGCTATTTAAGGCAAATCTATTAATAGTTGGTCATGAGAGAAATTTATTGGCATGTACTAGGTTTAATTTCCATTAATTAATTATCTATGAAGAATTAAGTTAATTGAGTATTAAATCCTAAATTATATTTAATCAAAATATAATACTTGAGAGGGAATTAATGTAGCCAAAATTCATGCTAGGAATCCTAGTTGAATTCGGCAACTAATCACCTTAAATAAGTAAGTTTGTTTTGATTAACTGACTAATTCCAGTTGAATTTAAATTCTAATAGAATTTAAATTAAGATATATTTTTTAATTAGGAAGTGATGAAGGATGAAATTACCACTTAATTTTGGCATTCACACTTGACGTAAAATAAGTGATATATATTAATAAATTAAAAGAATAATAGAGCTAGCTGTTTTTGCTCTTTTTCTCTCTTGGCCGAATTACTCAAGGGGAAAGAACTCTTTCTTTTTCTCTTGTATTCTTGGGCAGCAATAGAAATCTAAAAGAAGAACAAGATTAGATCTTGTGGCTTCAAACCATTTCCATTGTCGAATACACAATCATAGAGCTAGCACTCTTGATTTTAAGCTATCTTTGCAAGTGTGTGTGTGAGCATAGAGTGGTATGGCGTAAAGGCTACTCCTTTGGCATTGTTGTTCCAGATATGAAGTGTATAAGTCTATCTTATACATTTTCCATTTCAAAATCAAGTTTTCAAGAGCATCCAAGCTTGTAAGTTTTAAAACTCTAAAATTGCATGTTTCGATTCTTTGTCGTATATTACGTGGCATGAATGATCAATATTTTTATTTTTTTGCTGTGTGATCTTCATGTATATGCCATGTAATATCCCTTCAGTGGTATTAGAGCCTAACTATGCTTATTTTAGTGCTTTGGATTCATTAAATATTGATTCAAAATCGTTATTGCATAAAACCACAATGTTGAAATTTTTTGTTTTGAGTTTTTTGCATTGTTTTAGTGTAAAAACGATTTTAAATGATTAGTTAGGTATTATAATTTTTATGACATGTTAATATACTATCTAATATGTTCTTATAGCTATTCATGGTTGATTTTAATTATATATACCTGATTGTACATGTTAATCTTGAAACTAGGTACTAGTTTGCATGATATGTGTTTGTTTAACAACTAGTTTTCAAAATTAAATGCAAAAACATGGTTGGCATGTTTGTAAGCAATTTTTAGAGATTAATAAAAAGTCTAGACATGTTTTAAAAATGGTTTTAATTCTGGTCAATGACAATTTAATTGATTAATTTTAAAATCACTTAAAACTATTACTAGTTTGTGTTTTTTCATGTTTAATCAACATTGTTTGTTATGTTTTGATTAAAATGGAAAAAAAACATTTAGAACAGATCTATACAAAACCTTAAATCAATTTTTATGACCTTATTTAAATTATTAAATAGCTCATAAAATCGTTTTAAGTGTTTGTGCATTGTTTGTGGCATTATATGAGCATTAAACAACTAGTTTCATTATTGTTTGTTTGTTTTAGTATATATGTTGTGTATGACATATGTTCTTCAGGAATTTTTATGTTTAATTCATGTTGGTCCATATTATATGTATTTTTAATGTTTATGGGCTGTATGACATAATATTAAAAATGGTAAAATTGAAAATTATACTAGAGTTGATTTATAGCACAAATCTAACTAGTTTGTGTTTTGGGCTTTTAAGAGAACTTATTCAATAAGGGGATTTAGTCCACTGGGCTTTGGCCCAGGCCCATCATTGGGTCTTCTCTTAAAAGTGCAAGTATACAATTTCCATTAATGGGCTTGGCTAAATTAATTAAAATTGGACTTTGTTTTATCCATGAATGTTATGTATATTTATTTGCTTGTTTTGTATGATGAATGGATATGCATGGTGCATTCATGGGCCCTGGGTTTTTGTAATTAAATATAGCCTACAAGCCATTATGGATTATTATAAAAGTTTCATTTATTTCTTAGAATAGAATTAATTTGAAAACTTTGTAAATCAAGACAAAGCCCACCGAAGTGGAGAAACCCAACTTGAAGATTTATATGTAATAGTATAGAATCTTAGTTGTAGGTTTTTGGGCTCATATTTGTCACGCTTTACTTTATGCAATTATATATATATATATATATGCATGCTATGAATGGATGACAAAGCGTATGCCATGTAAGCCGTAATAAAATGAATCCCTAAAATAGTAAGTCACAAAGTTACCTTCCTAATTCAAAACTTGTCAAGGCATCAATCATCGGTCATGTAGACTAGAAGTCCTAGATGCGCCCGATTCTCTTTGTGAAGCATGGGTTATGAATGTAGATTGGACTTAACATGGAAAGGGATGCCCTGACCTAGGCAACTAATAAATGAGTTTGTGCTATACGATCTTAAGATGTCAGCCCATTTGATCCAAGAGTCATGTACGAGATATGATTGGAGTTTTCCTACCTAAGTACCTTAACTTGTTAGGTGTACAAGCTCAACTTGACTAATAAGTTATTGTGAAAAGTGGATCTTGGCCCACATTAAATCACTAATGTGAATTATTTAAAGGGATATTAATTCGGTTTGTGGGATCATTATAAGACCTCATTTAATCTTGCTAAGTTTTATTATAGATTGAAAAATGGCATCTTCAAACAACAACTTTTTCATTGCGATCGGTCCTAGAAAAGGACAAATTGAATGGCACCAATTTCATAGACTGGTCTCAAAACTTGAGAATTGTTCTCAAACAAGAGAAGAAGTCATACGTTTTGGATGCACCCTTTCCTGAGGAACCTGCTAGGAATGCCTCTGCAGTTCAAAAGGAAACTTTTGAGAGTAAGAAGAGTGACTCCAATGATGTGACCTGTTTGATGCTAGCCACTATGGTGCCCGATTTTCAAAAGCAATTCATGGACCAAAAGGCTTATGCGATCATGGTGCACCTCAAGGAGATGTTCCAATAGCAAGCTTGTCACGAGAGGTTCTTGACAACAAAGGCCTTGATTTCTTGTAAGATGGTTGCGGGTACTCCCATTAGTACTCATGTACTCAAGATGAATGGGTATATTGATACTCTTGAGAAGCTTGAGGTACAAGTGCCTAAAAAATTGGCCATTGACTTGATCTTGGGTTCATTGACTGATGATTATGATCCATTTGTCATGAATTATAACATGCATGTAATGAACAAGATAGTCATCGAGCTTTATAGGATGCTTAAGAATGCTGAAAAGAACATTCAAAAGACCAATCCCATACTTATGGTTCAAGGGGGCATTAAGAAGGGACCCACTAAGGGAAAGGGGAAGGGAAAGGTAAAACCCAAGAATGACTTGGCACGGCCTAAGTCTAGTGGGAGTGCACCTCAGGCCTGACCCAAGTCCAAGGCACAAAAACTCAAGGAGAGCGAGAGCATATGCTTCCATTGCAATAAGTTAGGGCATTGGAGGAAGAATTACGCTCTCTTCAAGGAAGAACAAAAGAAGAATGGACCCAAGGCATCCAATTATGGTATTTTTATTGTTGAAATTAACCTTTCTATTTCTACCACTTAGGTATTGGATACTGGTTGTGGTTCTCACATTTGTTCAAATGTACAAGGGTTAAGAAATAGGTGGTTACTTGGGAAGAATGAAGTGGACCTCCGTGTGGGTAATGGAGCACGAGTTGCTACCATGGAGATAGGTGACTATCAACTCACTTTACCTTCCGGACTTTATTTAGATTTGAAAAATTGTTATTATGTGCCTGCTATGAGCAAAAACATTATTTCAGTTTCTTTTTTGGATATGGATGGATTTGATTTTGTTATTAATAATGGCAATATTCATATTCATTGCCAAGGCATTTCATATGGCAATGCCATGTTACAAAATGGCCTTTATATCTTTGATCTACAAAACAAAGAGTCCATATACAACATTAATACAAAGAGGGTTAAATCAAACGAATTGAACCCTACTTACTTCTAGCATTGTCATTTAGGACATGAAAATGAAAAATGCATTTCAAGACTCCACAAATTTGGAGTGTTTGGGTCATTTGATTTGGAATCTAATGACACATGCGAGCCACATTTGCATGGAAAGATGACAAAGAGTCCTTTTAACAAAGAAAAGTGAGAGGACTAATGACTTATTGGGATTAATACACACCGATGTATGTGAACCATTAAGTACACAAGCTAAAGCCATTTTTAGCTACTTCATAACGTTCACAGATGATTTCAGTAGATATGGATATGTCTATCTAATGAAGCACAAGTCTGAAACTTTTGAAAAATTCAAAGAGTTTAAAAACGAAGTAGAAAACCAACTTGGCAAAAGTATAAAAGCCATTCAATTAGATCGAGGTGGCGAATACTTAAGCCAAGAGTTTGATAGCCATCTAAAGGAGTGTGAAATTATTTCACAGCTCACTCCTCCTGGAATGCCACAATGGAATGGTGTGTTCAAAAGGAGAAATCAAACTCTATTGGACATGGTTCAATCATGATGAGTCAAGCTAATCTTCCTGTCTCTTTTGGGGTTATGCATTAGAAACTGCTTCATTTTTACTAAACCGTACTCCAACTAAAGCATTTGAGAAGACACCATACGAGGTATGGACTGGGAAAGAACCCAATATGTCATTTCTCAAGTTTTGGGGCTGTGAAGCACATGTTAAGAAATTAACATCTGACAAACTAGAGTCTAAATCTATTGTCTGCTTATTTGTGGGTTATCCCAAAGAAACAAAGGGGTACTAACTTTACTCACAAGCCAAGAACAAAGTATTTATTACTTGCAAGGCTGTTTTCTTAGAAAAGGATTTTCTTCTCAAGAAAGACGGTGGGAGTAAAGTAGAACTTGGAGAAATTCAAGTGCCACAAACTTCTGTAGGGGATGAGTTGGAAATGGAATCAAGTTCACAACCAGTTTTGGAACAAGAACCTAGAAGATCTGGTAGGGTACGTCGGGAGATTGAAAGATATGATTTTCTAATCACCGATAGTGACACTATTGAGTTAGTGGATTGGTTGGATCGAACTACCTACCAAGAAGCTATTGAGAGCCCTGACTTGGAAAATTGGCTTGGAGCCATGAAATTCGAGATACAATCAATGTACGATAACCAAGTTTGGACCTTGGTTGATCCACCGGAAGGTGCTAAGGTAATTGAATGCAAGTGGCTATTTAAACTCAATGCTGATAAGACTTACAAAGGTAGACTAGTAGCAAAAGGTTTTCGACAAACTCATGGTGTAGACTATAATGAGACCTTTTCGCCTGTAGTCATGCTCAAGTCCATTAAGATCTTGCTTGCCATAGTTGCATATCATGATTATGAGATATGGCAAATGGATGTCAAAACTGCTTTCCTCAACGAAAATTTTCTTGAAGATGTGTATATGACATAGCTCGAGTGTTTTGTCAATCCCAAGCATTGATGGGGATTTAATTGAACCCTTAGTCTCACTAGACTGCATATAGGATGAGTAGGGTATCGTTCCAAAGGGAACGGGGTAAATTTTGTATTGAAATCACAAAGACTAGATGGATAGGTAACGAATAAAATAAAGATCATGCATTTAACTAAATATCTAAACTACTTCGGATATATTAAATTAATTTGGATTAAAGATGACTTAAATGATGGTATGAACATACATTAAAAATTATGAAATAGTAATTCATTTAAGAACAAGTTCTAGTAATTGTATAAATAAAGTGACTGGAGAATTTAGCCAAGATTCTTTAAAGCAACTCTCATTGTCAGTAAAGATGTTTTTATTTAGAGTCTATAAGCACTCTCATGTCATTATAGAGATAAATAAAAATTATGAAGCTCTATGCCAATTCTTTAACCCCTCAAAGTGAATTCCTTAAGTCAAATTAAAGGAATTCAATGCTTCAAGTACATTCATTTGTTTTTCCATCAAAGAATTCCAACTCTCATTGCGAATAAATTGACTATCATGCCAAATATGGTGGCCAATCATACATAGCAAATCAAAGCACACAAATGGATGTAAATCATAATTCATGCATAATAAGAATAAATATGTCTTAAACAAATACTAGTACATAGTTATAATGTATAAAGGAAACTAGCCAAAGTATATAATTGAATTAAAGACAAACAAGAGAAAGAGAACTATCTCATGTTCCTTTGGCTTTTCCCTTTGTAATCATCTACTAAGAAAAACTAAGTTAAAATGTTTATCCAAAATAATAACTATATTTCTAAAAACTAAAACATTGATTGATCTCCCCCTTTCTTCAATTAATGCCATCTATATTTATAGAGGGAAAACTCTACAAACACGTCTCTTCATAATGGTTGTCAATGTGAAAAGTTGCCCTGAAAGGTTATGATGCTTGACTGAAAAATCATGTGCAAAAGACACAACGGTTTGGAAACAGATGCTTGTCCGACTCGTGAATTCCTTCACGAGTCGTGAACTCCAGCCGTGATTCTTCTCGTGAACTGCATCCCACTCATGACTTGTCTGCCTACTCGTGATGGGATCTACCGACTCGTGATCATTTCTTCTCTGCCTCACTCGTGCATCTCCCTCCTACTCATGAATTCATGTTTGAGTCGTGATCCATTTCACAACTCGTGATCTTCTTCTTCGAATCTTCACCAGATTCTTCATTTTCTTCAGACTTCACCAACTTTAACCTAAAAATAAACATAAACACACAAATTGAACATAAACACATAAAAATACATATAATATTACATACTTAGCTACATAAATAAGAGAAAAACACACATAAAAAGATAGACATTTTACATGACATCGAATTCCCCCACACTTAAACCTTGCTTGTCCCCAAGCAAGAGAAAAGTGAGAAAATTTAATCTCAAGTCAAACTAAGTAAGTTAAATTATAAAGCATTGCTCAATTTTTACTTAAGATAAGATTGAGATGAAATCAAATACCTTAACACTCAAAATATTAGTACATCAAGACTTAAAACATGCATCTTAAATTTTCAAGTCATCTAAATTTACTAAATTCAACATCAAGAATATAAAGTCTCAAGACTAACCATGCTCAAGAGAGAATAGTGATCATAAAGACTAAGATTCTAAGACTATAGTTGCCTTTTTGGACAATTAAAAAACACACATACCTTTAAACCTATCTCATGGCATTTTTAGACTATATTTTTCATCTTTTTCTTTCTTTTTTTTTTCAGCATGGGTATACTTTTAAACTTTATCCCATGAATTTTAAAATAGCAAGATAATGTAGTATTGGGTGCGTTTTACACTCCATCCCATACTTGATTAAGCTTTTGAGTATGCATCTTGCTTTATTTTATTTAATTTTTATTATCTTTTTATTTTTTTCACTAGTCCTCATCCATTATTGAAAAGCTAAAGGTAAGTATTATGGATATAGTTTCCATGAGGCAACTAAAATCCAAAAATCTTAAGCTAAATGAGCATATTCTAACCTTAAAGCATAGTTAGGAAAGAGACTAAACAATCTAAAATGTTAAAAGAAGTAAAAAGAGATAACTTAAAAACATAAAACACATGCCAAAAATCTTGAAAAACTAATCAAATGAGTATAAAAAGTAAATGAATCTTCATAACAACCTATATTACATACAATATGAGCAATACTTATAACAAAACTCACTATAAAAGTTAGTCTATGTAAAGAAAAAGATAAACAAACAACAACACACACAAGTGCTCCCCCACACTTAGAACACACATTGTCCTCAATGTGGAGAAACAAAACAAACACACAAACAAAAAGAAAATCAAAAATAAACAAAAGCAAGGAAAGAAAAACTCCCCTCAAATCATGGTGAAGGTGGAGGTGATAGGACCACATAGCCCGATTGGGCAATTAAAGTGTCCACCTTGTGTTCAAGATGGTGTTGACTACGAACCAATTGATTTTGTATAGCGGACTGGTTTTGTAACAATTGGTTGAACATGGATTGGGTGAGATTTGAAGAAGATCCAGTAGTTGGTGAAAAAGTAGGTGCATGACTAGGAACATCCTCTATAGGAACATCTCCTTGTCCTTGTGCCTCATCCGAAGTGCTTTCCTCAGCAGCCACTTATGGAGTAGAGGTTCCTGCAAGATCCTTCCAACAAGAACGATATATAGGTGGTATGTATTGAAAGGAATTGTTAGTGACTTCTCCTCTTACAAATAAATGCTTTGAAAAATACAAGTAAGGAAGTACAGCGTCATAAGTGCGTAAATCAATATCAATACCCCTAGCAATAGCAGCAATAACATGTCCATGTGTAATAGGGGACTCCGGACGACTAACACAATTCAACAATTGTTTGAAAATCCAATAAGACCAACAAATAGACTTATGGTTATGCATACACCACATCAAGAAAAGTTCATGACTTGAAACTCTATTAAATTCAGGCTTGTTGAAGACAATGGAGGCAAGAATCTTATGCAAAATCCAATATTTTAAATCTGAAATAAACATGGATTTGGCCTCTCTAGCCCTATAAGGTGTAGTTAATCCAGTAAGAAAATTCCAAAAATCATTTGGTCTATAACTCTTAGGAGGATCACATAAACCGTTTGGGCTAAAGCCAAAGATTCGATGCATCATGAAATAAGTAAGAGTATGATCAACACCATTCAAGCGAAAGTCTACAAGCCTAGGATTATCAGCATTTTCTTTAAAATTTGTGTAAAATTCCAAGACTAAGTCAGTATAGAACTGCTCATGCATATTTACAAAATGCAAGAGACCACATTAAGACAACATCTCATTGACTTCATCAAGAACACCCACTTGTTCCAGCAAAGAATTAGGAAAATACTTACATTAAGAGATTGCTCTATCTTTTAGAACAAGGAACCTGTTACCTTCATGGATGGAGGAAAGAGGGAATGGTGAACCAAAGTCTGTCTGTAAACTCTGAAGTGGTGGTTCATCTCCCCCTTGCTGGCTTCTTGAAGAAGATGGGTTCTTTGTTCTCACCATTGATGGAAAATGAAAGAAAGACAAAGAGGAGATATGCAAGAATAGTAATGCAGGAATAAAAATGCAAGAGAAGAACAAAATGAAGAAGAAAGACACAAACGTGAATGTATGTCGTAGTGAAAGAGAAGAGCAAGTTAAAGAAAAGAAATGAAAGACAAAATGAGTCGTGAAGTGACTCACGATAGTGCACGAGTAAAGGAAAAGAAAAGAACTGTAAAAAGGAAGGAAAGAATAACTGTAGTGTTCGTAGAAAAATTAGGGAGAAAGTGAAAAGAAATGTCGTTTCACAAACCCTAGGTGTGATTTATAACCGATCCCCCCATTAAATTTAAGTTAATTAAGGGCAGTTAATCCAAATTAAAACCACAAATATGATTAATTAAAATAAATAAGAGTTAAAGAAAGAAATAAAAAAGAATTAAAAATAAAAACATGAAGCAAAAATTACGACTCGCAGATTGGGAACAGTGTATCACGAGTCGGCATAAACATCACGACTCGTGAAAAATGAAGCAATTGTGACACAAGAGGAGATGTTCACGAGTCGGCTTGAGAATCACGACTCGTGAAAAACAGAATGTAGGCATCTGAGGAATAGGTTCACGAGTCGGACAGCATTTCACAACTCGTGAAGAATTCTTCTCTGTGCTACGCGTGAAACAAGTTCATGACTAGAACTAAGATTCACGACTCGGTATCCTGCAACCTCTGGAATACTCGTGAACATGTTCACGAGTCGATCTGCACTCGTGAACATGACAGTGCTTCATTTTTTTCTACAAAATCATACCAACCTCGATCCAAAAGTTAAAATTACAAAAGAAAAACAAATCAATTAATATGAAAATGATAAAATACTGGAAATATGACCAGGAATAATCCTAAACAAATAAAATCTAAACAAAAAGATTATTGTGCAAGAAATGAATTTAATAAATTAACTGTTAAAATAACAAATACTTTTGGTCTAAGATCATTACAAAAAATATAATTACAAAGAATACAACAAACACAACATAAAGATTCATACATCAAATAACTAATATATATCATATAATCCTAAAGCATCCACTCTTTTGTATCAATCAATAAAAATTTATTTAAATCGTTCCCCGGCAACGGCGCCAAAATCTGATGGGGATTTAATTGAACCCTTAGTCTCACTAGACTGCGTATAGGATGAGTAGGGTATCGTTCCAAAGGGAACGGGGTAAATTTTGTATTGAAATCACAAAGACTAGATGGATAGGTAACAAATAAAATAAAGATCATGCATTTAACTAAATATCTAAACTACTTTGGATATATTAAATTAATTTGGATTAAAGATGACTTAAATGATGGTATGAACATACATTAAAAATTATGAAATAGTAATTCATTTAAGAATAAGTTCTAGTAATTGTATAAATAAAGTGACTGGAGAATTTAGCCAAGATTCTTTAAAGCAAATCTCATTGTCAGTAAAGATGTTTTTATTTAGAGTCTATAAGAACTCTCATGTCATTATAGAGATAAATAAAAATTATAAAGCTCTATGCCAATTCTTTAACCACTCAAAGTGAATTCCTTAAGTCAAATTAAAGGAATTCAATGCTTCAAGTACATTCATTTGTTTTTCCATCAAAGAATTCCAACTGTCATTGCGAATAAATTGACTATCATGCCAAATATGGTGGCCAATCATACATAGAAAATCAAAGCACACAAATGGATGTAAATCATAATTCATGCATAATAAGAATAAATATTTCTTAAACAAATACTAGTACATAGTTATAATGTACAAAGGAAACTAGCCAAAGTATATAATCGAATTAAAGACAAACAAGAGAAAGAGAACTATCTCATGTTCCTTTGGCTTTTCCCTTTGTAATCATCTACTAAGAAAAACTAAGTAAAAATGTTTATCCAAAATAATAACTATATTTCTAAAAACTAAAACATTGATTGATCTCCCCCTTTCTTCAATTAATGCCATCTATATTTATAGAGGGAAAACTCTACAAACACGTCTCTTCATAATGGTTGTCAATGTGAAAAGTTGCCCTGAAAGGTTATGATGCTTCACTGAAAAATTATATGCAAAAGACACAACGGTTTGGAAACAGATGCTTGTCCGACTCGTGAATTCCTTCACGAGTCGTGAACTCCAGCCGTGATTCTTCTCGTGAACTGCATCCCACTCGTGACTTGTCTGCCGACTCGTGATGGGATCTGCCAACTCGTGATCATTTCTTCTCTGCCTCACTCGTGCATCTTCCTCCTACTCGTTAATTCATGTTCGAGTCGTGATCCATTTCACGACTCGTGATCTTCTTCTTCGAATCTTCACCAGATTCTTCATTTTCTTCACACTTCACCAACTTTAACCTAAAAACAAACATAAACACATAAATTGAACATAAACACATAAAAATACATATAATATTACATACTTAGCTACATAAATAAGAGAAAAGCACACATAAAAAGGTAGACATTTTACATGACATCAAACATCCTAAGAAGGTTTGCAAGCTTCAAGAATCCATTTATGGATTAAAGTAAGCATCCTGGAGTTGGAATCTCTGTTTTGATGAAGCGGTCAAGAATTTTGACTTTGTCAAGAACGAAGATGAGCCTTGTGTGTACAAGAAGGTTAGTAGGAGCATAATAGTATTCGTAGTCCAATATATGGATGACATCCTTCTCATTGGGAATGACATACCAACATTGCAAAAGGTTAAGCAATGGTTGGGGAAGTGTTTCTCAATGAAAGACTTAGGTAAAGCTAAGACAATACTTGGTATTCAAATCTATAGAGCTAGATCGAATCGGGTTTTGGGACTAAGTCAAAAAAAGTACATAGACAAAGTACTAAAGCGTTTTAGTATGGGAGACTCAAAGAAAGGGTATATACCTTTGGCTTTGGGAGTTCCTTTGACTAAAGAACAATGTCCTAAAACTAAAATGAAGAGGGACAGCATGATTAGAATCCCATAGGCATCTGCTATTGGATTTATCATGTACGCTATGTTATGTACTAGGTTAGATGTTGCTCATGCACAGAGTATAACAATAGGCTTCAGCAAAACCTTGGTAAGAAGTACTGGTCTGCTATAAAAGAGATTCTTAAGTACTTACGAAGGACTAAGGATCACTTCTTGGTGTATGGTGGTCAAGAAGACCTTGTCATACAAGGTTATGTCGATGTTGCTTTTCAGACCAGCACTCAGGACTTAAGATCGTAATTTGGTTTTGTTTTTATTTTGAACGGTGGTGCTATCAGCTGGAGAAGCTCAAAGCAAAAGACCGTTGCCGACTCAACTATAGAATATGAGTATATTGCAGCGAGTGAGGCTACATAGGAGGCTGTTTGGATTAGAAATTTTATTTTTGGATTAGGAGTGGTCCCAAACATCCTGGATCCATTAGAAATTTTTGTGACAATAATGTGGCCATCGTACAGGCCAAGGAGCCCCGGTCACACCAGAAATCCAAACACATACTCAGGAGGTACCACCTAATTAGAGAGATCATTGATTGTAGGGACATCAAGATTAGCAAGATAGCAAGTGAAAACAATGTAACAGATCCTTTGACGAAATAGTTGCATCCAAATCTGCACGAAGCTCATTTGAGAGCGTTCGGTCTTAGGGCTATGCCTAATTGGGACTAATGCTAGTGGGAGATTGTTAGTGTAAGCCCTTGCCCCAATACATTGTTATAAAATACTTAAGTTAATAAATGACGCATTTGTTTTATCTATCATATTCATGTGCATATCAATTGATAGAACTATCCAAGAATGTTATTTCAATTTAAGTTATCATGTGTGAGGTACTTGGTTGTAAGACCTTGAAACAAATGAGACTTCATTCTAAATATCCCTAGTCAGTCATTGTTATTGGAATAACAAATGAATTAAGACTAGTATGCTCTCTTTGATAATTTGAGTTCTATCTTATGGAACATAAGGACTAGAGTGTCAATTAGAGATCATAAATACATGTTTAGAACATGGGATCTAGATTTGATCCGTTCATAAGAACACTACATGGTACAAGTCATAAGTGTTTCTCATGTGCAAGTTTTACATCAAAGTTCTTAGACATAAAATCTCTAGGAAACTCTTTATGAATTATTGTGTACTTTGACATACACCTAATGTGCTTAGAACAGAGTGATAAGTATGGGTATGCTTGGGTATGCACTAATCCATGTTAGAGAGAATGAGAGAAGTAAAGGGATTACCCCTCTTGATAAGAGAGAAAATATCATCGGCCACTTGATCAGTGAACTGAGAAATGTATGGCCATACAGAGATGAAATAATGAGTAATCATTATTTATCTGAAAGTTCAGTGTCACTAGAATATCAAGAAAGGAATTAGTGTATATAAGGATGACTAGTTTCATACTTATATTAATTCTAATATTTAAGGGTAAGGGACTATGCAAAGTTGCATTAGGTTACTAAATGCCATTTTCATTTTCATTTAATTTGAAATGCTATAATATCTTGCTAGAGAATATATATAGCCTCTAAATTAATTTCTTAATTCATTGCCAATATTAAATGGACCTATAGGATCGCACACAAAGCATTGAGCTTAAAATATTTAAATAGTATATTGGGAATTAATTTGGACTTTTATTTAAAGTCAAATTAATGTATGCAATGGGTAAACAGAGTTTTGCCTTAAACAACTTGTTGTTTTAGGCAAATATGTTAAACAAGTTTTTTTGCCTTAAACAACTTGCTATTTTAGGAAAATCTATTCAGCTCTGATTTTTCCTTAAACAGCTAGTTGTTTAAGGAAATCTGTAAAACAAGGTTTTTGCCTTAAATAGCTAGCTGTTTAAGGCAAATCTGTTAATAGTTGGTTATGAAAGAAATTTATTGGCATGTGCTATGTTTAATTTCAATTAATTAATTATCTATAAAGAATTAAGTTAATTGAGTATTAAATCCTAAATTGTATTTAATTAAAAGATAATACTTGAGAGGGAATTGATGTAGCTAAAATTCAAGCTAGGAATCCTAGTTGAATTCGGCAACTAATAACCTTAAATAAGTAAGTTTGTTTTGATTAAATGACTAATGCCATTTGAATGTAAATTCTAATAGAATTTAAATTAAGATATATCTCTTAATTAGGAAGTGATGAAGGCTGAAATTACCACTTAATTTCGGCATTCACACTTGACCTAAAACAAGTGATATATATATTAATAAATTAAAAGAATAATAGAGCTAGCCATTTTTGCTCTTTTTCTCTCTTGGCCGAATTACTCAAGGGGAAAGAACTCTTTCTTGTTCTCTTGTATTCTTCGATAGTAATAGCAACCTAAAGGAAGAACAAGATCAAATCTTGTGGCTTCAAACCATTTCCATTGCCGAATACACAATCATAGAGCTAGCACTCTTGATTTTAAGCTATCTTTGCAAGTGTGTGTGTGTGAGCATAGAGTAGTGTGGTGTAAAGGCTGCTCCTTTGTTATTGGTGTTCCAGATCTGAAGTGTATAAGCCTATCTAATACATTTTCCATTGCAAAATCAAGTTTTCAAGAGCATCCCAACTTGTAAGTTTTAAAACTCTAAAATTGCATGTTTCGATTCTTTGTTGTATATTGCATGGTATGAATGATCAATACTTTTATTTTTCCACTATGTGATCTTCATGTATATGCCATGTAATATCCTTTCAGAATCAGTAGTTATTTCTTGTTTGGAACTCTTCCAACTAACTGCTCCTCCTCCCATTATGAACACAAAACTAGACTGTGATTTTCAATCATCTTTGTCAGATTGGAAGCTAGCATCAGTATGTCCATTTACTTCCAAACTACCCTCCCCATATACCAATAATATATCCTTAGTCCTTCTCAAGTACTTAAGAATATTCTTGGCAGCTGCCCAGTGTTCCTCTCCAAAATTGGATTAGAATCTGCTTGTGACACTCAAAGCAAAAGCTACATCTAAATGTGTACATAACATAGCATACATGATAGAATCAATTGCAGATGCATATGGTATTCTATTCATTTTCTCTCTATCCTCTAGTGTATGTGGACACATAGACTTAGAAAGTTGTTTCCCATACACCATGGGTATAAACCCTTTCTTAGAGAGATCCATATTAAACCTCTTCAATACTTTATCTATTTATGTACTTTGAGAAAGACCTAGCAACCTATTGGATCTATGTCTACAGATCCTTATTCCCAGAATATAGGATGCTTCTCCAAGGTCTTTGATGGAGAATTACTTGGATAACCATATTTTAAGAGATTGGAGAAGAGAACTATCATTTTCCACGATCAATATGTCATCCACATATAAAATTAGGAAGATAATTACACTCCCACTGACCCTTTTATACACAAAAGGTTCATCTTCATTCTTTGAAAAACCAAACTCTTTGATTGTCTCATTGAATCGTATGTTCCAGCTCCTAGAGGCTTGCTTAAATCCATAAATGGATCTTTAAAGCTTGCATACTTTTTTGCCATCTCCTGATGTGAACCCTTCTGGTTGTGTCATATACACATCCTCAGTCAGATTTCCATTTAGGAAAGCTATCTTCACATCCATTTGCCAAATCTCATAATCATAATGAGCTGTAATGGCTAAAAGTATTCTTATAGACTTAAGCATCACTTTAGGAGAAAAGGTTTCATCATAGTTAATACCTTCTTTTTGACAATAGCCTTTTGCTACTAAGCGAGCTTTATAGGTAACTATATTACCTTCCATGTTAGTCTTCTCTTTGAAGACCCATTTGCACCCTATGGGTTTTATCCCTTTAGGTGGTTGAGTTAAAGTCTATACTTTGTTCTCATACATGAAGTCCATTTCAAACTGAATAGCCTTAAGCCATAAATCACATTCTGAACTGTTCAAAACTTCTTGATAGCTTTTAGGCTCATTGTCCTCTACTACAGTTATGCCTCTATCTTAATCAATGTGAAATCTATATCTCATAGGGATAGAACACATCCTAGTAGATCTTCTAGGATTTTATGTATAATTAGGTTCAACTAAAATCTCATCATTATGAAATTTAGTCTCAGGTTCAATCGGTTGATCTACTTCTATTTGTGGGTCTTGAACTTTACTAAGTTCAATTTTACTTCCACTGTCCTCTCGTAGGAGAAATTCTCTTTCCAAGAAGACAACATGCCTTGAAACAAACATCTTTTGTTCTAAGGGATGATAGAAATAATATCCAAATGTTTCTTTTGGATATCCCACAAATAAGCATTTGTTAAACTTAACATCTAGTTTGTATGACATTGTCCTTTTTGCATAAGCAGGACAACCCCATACTTTCATATGAGAAAGTGTGGGTTTCTTGTTATTTCATATCTCATATGGAGTAACATCAACTGATTTACTACGAACTCTGTTTAATACATAAACAGCAGTTTCTAGTGCATATCCCCAAAAAGACTTAGGCAAGTCTGGTCGGCTCATCATGGATCGAACCATATCTAATAGTGCTCAATTTCACATTTCAGATACACGATTGTGCTGTGGTGTATATGGTGGAGTCCATTGAGATAAAAATCCCATTATCTCTAAGATAATCTTGAAATTCTTGGCTTAAGTATCTCCACCTCGATCTAATCTAAGCGTCTTAATACTCTTGCCAAGTTGCTTCTCTACTTCATTTTTGAATTCTTTGAACTTTTCAAATGCTTCTAATTTATATTTCATTAGATAGATATATCCAAATCTGGAGTAATCATCTATGAAAGTAATAAAGTAGGAGTAACCTCCTCTGGCATGTGTAGTCATTGGACCACATACATCTGAATGTATTAAATCCAAAACCATTCTAGCTCGTTCTCTTTTACCAATACAGGGAGCTTTTGTCACTTTTCCTAATATACTAGATTCACATGTATCAAATAATTCATAATCAAATAATCCTAAATCACCTGACTTGTGTAATTTGGTCATGTATTTCTCATTTATATGGTCTGAATGATAATGCCATAAATATGAGGTATTTAGATTATCTTGTTTCCTTCTCTTGGTATCCACATTATACATTTCTTTAATTAAATCAAGAACAAATATACCATTCTCAATGATAGCTTTAGCATAAAACATATTATTCTTAAAAATGTAACAACGTTTTTCCTTTAAAGATATATCATAATCATTCAATAAACAATTGAAAGAAATAATACTTTTGGATAATGGTGGAACATAATAACAATTATTTAACTCCAGTATTAATCCACTTTGAAGAGGCAAATGGTGAGTCCCTACAATTGTTGTAGAGAAGTTTTGTCCAGTAGCTGACTGTAGACATATTTCTGCCTTTCCAACTCTTCTACTATTTTTAAGCCCATGTAGATCATTACACAAATGAGATCCACACCCGGTATCTAATACCCAAGATTTTTTTAAAGCAATAGAATAAGTATTTATTTCAATCATATGAATACCTGAAGTAGAAGCATCAACTTGCTTCTTCTCCTTGAGGAAATCTAGATAGGCCTTGCAGTTACGCTTCTAATGACCATCTTTTCCACAATAGAAGCAAGTTCCTTTGGGATTCTCTTTCTTGGCAACCTTTTTCTTGGAAACCCCACCATGCTTTGGATACACCTTGGTCATCTTCTTCTTCTTCTACTTTTTGCCTTGATAACCATGACACTTTTTGAATCCTTCTTAAAGGATCCATCAGCTATTTTAAGCATGTTGATTAACTCAGGAATGGTTAGTTGGATCTTGTTCATGTTGAAGTTAAGCACGAAAGGTGCAAAACTTGGAGCCAATGAGTACAAGATTAAATCTATGTATAGATCATCATCCATTACATAGCCAAGTCTACTCAAATGTTCAATATACCCATACATCTTCAATGCATGAGCAGCAGCCGAAGTGCCTTCCACCATTTTGCAGCTAAATAGAGCTCAAGCAATCTCATATTGCTCAGTTTTAGCCTGAGAAGAATAAAGCTCTTCTAGATGCAAAATGATGATTCTATCATCCATCATCTTATGTTGTTTCTGAAGCTCTGAGGACCTAGCATCAAATATGCTACTGCTTCACTATCCTCCATGTATTTTCGATAAGTGACCTTCATTTCATCAATGGCATCATCTAATGGAAGTGGTTGTGGATCTTTATCCAAGACATATTGGATCTTTTCAGCTCTGAGAACAATTCTCACTTGCCTAATCCAGTCAGAATAGTTGCTGCCAACTAGCTTGTTATCCAAGATTGATCGTATATTAATGTTTGATGTGCTCATGATGATGACCTAGATGTGAAAAAGAAAACATATAAGAGTATGTTCATATATATGTATGCATTAATTAGGTCTTTAATTAATCCATTTACTCCCACTATTTTATTGCGAATCAATAGCCCTTACTATTTAATCCGAGAAAACCTGATGGTTTTCTTAGTGGGCCAATATCCAATCCTTGATATGAAATTTGACCTTGACTGTGGTCAACAAATCAAACTCCATACCCTTGAAAGGTAGGTATCTCTATACCAATTGTGTCTCTACACAACTATTGGATCATTAGGTTATCAACTTTTGATACATGCATATCATATATGCATTCCCTAATCTTGCCTCTGGAACCATTAGCCTTGATTGTGGTCAACAAGCTAATGGGCTAGCTAAGATGACCCATTTAATTAGATTCAAACATATTTGATATAATATGAGCTTGACTGTGGTCAACAATCCACACTACAAAGAACTCTGGTTCTCCTCAAATTAATGGAAGGCTTATAGACCTGAGTATTAGTTTGAGGAATTTTAGTTAATTAAGTCTCATCATACATGGTTGGCATACATTGGTATACATCCTATATCTATCACATAAATATAAGCATACAAATATGGTATAGTTATGAACTTTACTACATTGATCTCCCCAAGCCAAAAGGGAAATCAAAAGGTCAAACCTAGGTAATATGCACAATTCAAACAAATAAAAATAATTACATTATCTTCAAATTTGTTGGATCTCCATTTAGCCCATCTTGCTCCTTGATAGTTGTCTCCATTTATATCTCTAATTCTAATATAAGTAATCTAATTACATATTACAATTTAAAAAATAAATACAAACTAAAAACAAGTGGCCAAGACATGAAAGTCCTCATTAGGCTGAAATATGCATTATGCTCAATCACATTGGGCCTTTGTCTATAACTATCCATCATGCCAATCATACACTCTTATATGCATTTCTAATGCATAAAGTAAAACCATATAATGGAATACTAACTTTGTTTCAACTTTGAAACTTATTTTTGAGTTATTTTAATAATGTGATCAAATTAGAAAACTTTTTCCATTTTGGAAACTTTCATTTTAGGAAACCTTTTTGCATACATGTGTTCTTACCTTAATTATCAATCCAATTGATTATTAATTAATTAACCATATTAAATAATTAAAGAATCAATTTTGGGCTTAAAATAAATGGTAGGCCGAAACCCACAAATTTAAACCCTAAAATGTGTTCACACACAAACTAGTTTTATGTCTATTGGACCATTTGGGCCTTTTGGAATGAGCCAAGCCCACTCAAACCCTTAAAATCCATTAATAAACTTAATTATAGTTTATAATATTTAATTTAAATCAGCTCCTTGGGCCCAGCAAGTTTAAATCAAGTTCGTAAACATAATTAAGGCCATTAAGAGGTTTTAATGAATTAAAATTAATCCAATTAATTCAAAGCCCATTTTAATTAATCCAATTAATTAAAAACAAATTAATATATCGAATATATCAGATTTAGAAGATTAAAAATAATTCTAAATAAGAACCCACCAAGAACACACCAAGAATACCAATTTATCGAACTTTTCGACTAAACTAGTTTTCATGCAAAACTTGTTCGATTTTAATTTTGTTTGATCCTATGGCTTAATATCACATATTAAATACATAAAGTATCATCAAAATAATTTTAGAGTGGATCAATAAAAATTTAATTTAGAACAGCCCCTAAAACATTTATTAAAAAATAAAAACCCTACACGCAAAAAATAATGATTCTTTTTCTCAAAAGAATCATTTTTTATTTTTCATTTCATATATTTGATCATATACATCCAGAAATCAATATTTCTCATTCATGAAAAATCAAATTGGATATTTTAAAGTTCATGAAATTAATAACTCAAAAATAAAAACTATTCTGCAAAATATAGAATTGTAGATTCATGGCAAAACCTGCTCGGATACCATGTTGGGAATTATCGGTCACATGCATCTCATACATAAGTGAAATTTAAAATTTTTTAACCAATAGATCTAATCTTGCCATGAGTTTAAAATATATATATTAATGAGAATAAGAAAAATCAACTTTGATTTTTATTGAACAATTGATTTTCCTTCTCACCAGGTTGTCGCAAACCATAATGTCCAAAATTGAACACTTCCAATTAGTAATCCACACTAGAGAAGGATTTAATGAACCAAGAATGAAGGAACACAAGGGCTGGCTGAAATCCCCTTGATGCTAGCAAGGGAATGGCGGCTAGGGTTAGAGAGAGTGAGATAGTTTTTTTTCCCTTAATGTTCACTTAACCCTAAAATCCCTATCATTTTGATTTTTATAGTTAGGTTAAAAATCCAACTTCATAATGGGATTGAGCTCTTTAAAATTTCTGAAGAAATATTAAATGTGCTTCTAGAATTATTAATAATTTATTTGGGCTCAATTAAATCCAATTTAAGTCCATTCATAAAAGACTATGCACAAAACCCACAAACTAGGTCCTTTATGCATACACTTGGATTTAATCACCCAAATGAATTCCAAATCCATCCAAATTAAATATGTAGGCTCTATAACACTTATAAAATACATTTAATTTATTTTGGTCCAAGAATTAGGCCTTTAAAGCCTTATATCTTGGTTTGGCGCGTAACCCTTCCTCTAGAGGGTTTCTACGCCAAAACAATTTATCTGGGCCTCTTTTAATTTCTCAAATGAATCTATTAATTATTATATCAAACCTATAACACTTATCGTCCAATAATAATAATTAATTATGAAATACAATATTTCAATTAGGTCCATTTTACATAACATTTCTAAAAAGTTCTGTGAACAATTCTACTTGATCATAATTAACTAAACTCTTTAATTAATTATTCTTTTATTCATTTCTCTTCTCCCATAATAATATCAAATATTATTATCCTTGTCATTTTACCACTTTATCATTTACTCTATATGTGTGTAACTGATGGAATATGACATGGTATGATAATCATGATAGCACAGTGGAAAAACAAAAAATTTTATCATGCATACCATACATATCCAAAACTAGGAACGAAAACATGCAATTTTAGGGTTTTGAAACTTACAATAGATGATGCCTTTTATTCCTTGATTTTGTGATGTCCAGCAACCAAGATGCCTTTATCCACCTTAGATCTCAATCACCAATGCCAAGGAATAGCCTTTTTCGCCAATCCCTCTATTTTCACACACACAATTGCACCGTCGGCTTAAAATCGAGATTGCTAGCTCTCTTTTTGGTATTGTGTAATGGTTATAATTTGAAGCTACAAAATTTGATTTTGTACTTCTCTTAGGTTGCTATTACTACCCAAGAACACAAGAGAATGAGGAACTATCCTTTCTCCGTGTGAAAAATTGGGCCAAAAGAATTGAGAGAGAGAGAGAGAGAGAGTTCATGCCAAAGCATAGAATAATTAGGGTTTGCGCCAACTTCTTCCTCTTTTCCTCCTAGGGTTTTATTTCTTTATATATCATTATCTTTTAGGCAAGTGTTTTCATCTGAATTTACTACCTTAAGATAATTAATTCAAACTCTATCACTTCCTAAAGATAAGTCATATATTTTGAATTAAACTCCTTTGAATTTAAAATTCAAATTTGAAATAAAATATAAGACATTTAATTAAATGAAATCACTTAATTAAATAAAAAACATGTGCCGAAATTCCTTGATTTCCCTCTTGGAATTTTGGCCACTTCATTAATTATATAAGTGATTAGATTTAATTTAAATTCCTTTAGGCTTTAATACTCAATTAACTTAATTAACACAAGATAATTAATTAATTGAAATTAAACCTTATGGGCTGAATTTCTCTCTCTCATGGACCAAAGCCCAATAGCAATATTATAACCCATTACATACATTAATTTGACTTTAATTAAAAGCCCAAATTAATGCCCAATACTTAATTTAAGTATTTTAAGCCCAATGTTTTGTGTGCGATCCTATAGGTCTATTTAATGTTGGCAATGAATTAATAAATTAATTCAAAGGCTATATATATTCTCTAGCAAGATATTATGGCATTCCAAATTAAATGAAAATGCATATGGCATTTAGTGACCTAATGCAATTTTGCATAGTCCCTTACCCATAAATATCAGAATTAATATAAGGCATGGAACTAGTCATCCTTATATATATTAATTCCTTTCTTGATATTCGAGTGACACTGAACTCTCAGATAAATAATGATTACTCATTATTTCATCTCGGTATGGCCATACACTTCTCAGTTCACTGATCAAGTGGCCGATGATATTTTCTCTCTTATTGAGAGGGGTAATCCCTTCACTTCTCTCATGCTCTCTAACATGAATCAATGTATACCCAATCATACCCGTACTTGTCACTCTGTTACGAGCACGTTAGGTGTATGTCAAAGTACACAGTAATTCATAAAGAGTTTCATAGAGATTTCAGGTCTAAGAACTCCGATACAAAACTTGCATATGAGAAACACTTATGACTTGTACCATGTAGTGTTCTCATGAGTGGATCGAATCCAGATACCATGTTCTTTAACATGTATCTATGATCTCTGATTGACACTCTTGTCCTAATGATCCGTAAGACAGAACTCATAATATCAGAGAGAGCATACTAGTCTTAATTCATTTGTTATTCCCATAACAATGACTGACTAGGGATATTTAGAATGAAGTCCCATTTGTTTCAAGGTCTTACAATCCATGTGCCTCACACATGATAACTTAAACCGAAACGACATTCTTGGATAGTTTTATCAATTGATATGCACAGGAATACAAAGGATAAAACAAATGCCTCATTTTATTAATTTCAAGTGTTTCGTTACAATGCATTGGGGCTAGGGCTTACACTAACAATCTCCCACTAGCACTAGTCCCAATTGGGCATAGCCCTAAGACCGAACGCTCACAAATGAGCTTCGTGCAGATTTGGACGTAACTATTTCGTCAAAGGATCTGCTACATTGTCTTCACTTGCTATCTTGCTAACCTTGACGTCCCCACGATCAATGATTTCTCTGATCAGGTGGTACCTTCTGAGTATGTGTTTGGATTTCTGGTGTGACCGGGGCTCCTTTGCCTGTGCGATGGCCCCGTTGTTGTCACAGAAAATTTCTAATGGATCTAGGATGCTTGGGACCACTCCTAATCTAGAAATAAAATTTTTAATCCAAACAGCCTCTTTTGTAGCCTCACTTGCTGCAATATACTCAGATTCTGTAGTTGAGTCGGCAACGGTCTCTTGCTTTGAGCTTCTCCAGCTGACAGCACCACCATTTAAAACAAAAACAAATCCAGATTGCGATTTAGAATCCTGAGTGCTGGTCTGAAAAACAGCATCGGCATAACCTTGTATGACGAGCTCTTCTTGACCACTATACACCAAGAAGTGATCCTTAGTCCTTCGCAGGTACTTAAGGATCCCTTTTACAGCAGACCAGTGCTTCTCACCAGGGTCTTGCTGAAACCTACTGGTTATACTCAGTGTATGAGCAACATCCAACCTAGTACATAACATAGCGTACATGATAGATCCAATAGCATATGCATATGGGATTCTACTCATGTTGTCCCTTTCCTCTTTGGTTTTAGGGAACTGTTCTTTAGTCAAAGGAACTCCCAAAGCCAAAGGTATGTACCCTTTCTTTGAGTCTCCCATACTAAAACACTTTAGTACTTTGTCTATGTACTTTTCTTGACTTAGTCCCAAAAGCCGATTCGATCTATCTCTATAGATTCTAATACCAAGTATTGTCTCGGCTTCACCTAAGTCTTTCATTGAGAAACATTTTCCCAACCATTGCTTAACCTTTTGCAATGTTGGAATGTCATTCCCAATGAGAAGGATGTCATCCACATATAGGACCAGAAATACTATTATGCTCCCACTAACCTTCTTGTACACACAAGGCTCATCTTCGTTCTTGATGAAGTCAAAATCTTTGACTGCTTCATCAAAACGAAGATTCCAACTTTGGGATGCTTGCTTTAATCCATAAATGGATTTTTGAAGCTTGCAAACCTTCTTAGGATGCTTGGGATTGACAAAACCTTCAGGCTGTGTCATATACACATCCTCAAGTAAATTTCCGTTGAGGAAAGCAGTTTTGACATTCATTTGTCATATCTCATAATCATGATATGCAGCTATGGCAAGCAAGATCCTAATGGACTTGAGCATGACTACAGGCGAAAAGGTCTCATCATAGTCTATACCATGAGTTTGCCGAAAACCTTTTGCTACTAGTCTACCTTTGTAGGTCTTATCAGCTTTTAGTTTGAATAACCACTTGCATTCAATTACCTTAGCACCTTCCGGTGGATCAACCAAGGTCCAAACTTGGTTATCGTACATTGATTGCATCTCGAATTTCATGGCTTCTTGCCAATTATCCGAGTCTGGGCTTTCAATAGCTTCTCGGTAGGTAGTAGGATCCTCACGATCTACTAACTCAATAGTGTCACTGTCAGTGATTAGAAATCCATATCTCTCAATCTCCTGACGTACCCTACCAGACCTTCTAGGTACTTGTGTAATGGGTTCTTGTTCCACAACTGGTTGTGAACTTGATCCCATTTCCAACTCATCCTCTATAGGAGCTTGTGGCACTTGAATTTCTCCAAGTTCTACTTTACTCCCACTGTCTTTCTTGAGAAGGAACTCCTTTTCTAAGAAAACAGCCTTGCGAGCAACAAATACTTTGTTCTCGGCTTGTGAGTAAAAGTAGTATCCCTTTGTTTCTTTGGGATAACCCACAAACAAGCAGACAGTCGATTTGGACTCTAGTTTGTCAGATGTTAATTTCTTAACATGTGCTTCACAACCCCAAATCTTGAGAAAAGACATATTGGGTTCTTTCCCAGTCCATACCTCGTATGGTGTCTTCTCAACTGCTTTAGTTGGAGTACGGTTCAATAGAAAAGCAGCAGTTTCTAATGCATAACCCCAAAAAGAGATAGGAAGATTAGCTTGACTCATCATAGATCGAACCATGTCCAACAGAGTTCGGTTTCTCCTTTCGGACACACCATTCCATTGAGGTGTTCCAGGAGGAGTGAGATGTGAAATAATACCACACTCCTTTAGATGACTGTCAAACTCTTGGCTTAAGTATTCGCCACCTCGATCTGATCGAATGGCTTTTATACTTTTGCCAAGTTGGTTTTCTACTTTGTTCTTAAACTCTTTGAATTTCTCAAAAGTTTCAGACTTGTACTTCATTAGATAGACATAGCCATATCTACTGAAGTCATCTGTGAATGTCACGAAGTAGCTAAAACCACCTCTAGCATGTGTACTTAAAGGTCCACATACATCGGTATGTATTAGTTCCAATAAGCCATTAGTCCTTTCACCTTTTTTATTAAAATGACTCTTTGTCATTTTTCCATGCAAACATGGCTCGCATGTGTCATAAGACTCTAAGTCGAATGACCCAAGCACTCCAGTTTTGTGGAGTCTTGAAATGCATTTTTCGTTTGCATGTCCTAAACGACAATGCCAAAAGTAAGT
This sequence comes from Excoecaria agallocha, assembly GCA_037975025.1. Lineage (NCBI taxonomy): Eukaryota > Viridiplantae > Streptophyta > Magnoliopsida > Malpighiales > Euphorbiaceae > Excoecaria > Excoecaria agallocha. The sequence continues at coordinate 57,682,508 of CM075810.1, read as the reverse complement.
AGGTTTCAATTCGTTTGATTTAACCCTCTTTGTATTAATGTTGTATATCGACTCTTTGTTTTGTAAATCAAGGATATAAAGGCCATTTTGCAACATGGCATTGCCATAAGAAATGCCTTGGCGACGAATATGAGCATTGCCATTTTTAATAACAAAATCAAATTCATCATTATCCAAACATGAAACTGAAATAATGTTTCTGCTCATAGCAGGCACATAATAACAATTATTCAAAACAATACAAAGTTCGGAAGGTAAAGTGAGGTGATAGTCGCCTATCTCCATGGCAGCAACTCATGCTCCATTCCCCACACGGAGGTCCACTTCATTCTTCCCAAGTAACCGCCTATTTCTTAGCCCCTGCACATTTGAACAAATGTGAGAACCACAACCGGTATCCAATACCCAAGTGGTAGAAATAGAAAGGTTAATTTCAACAACAAAAATAACCAGAACTGGATGCCTTGGCTCCATTCTTCTTTTGTTCTTCCTTGAAGAGAGCACAATTCTTCCTCCAATGCCCTATCTTGTTGCAATGGAAGCAAGTGCTCTCACTCTCTTTGAGTTTTGGCGCCTTAGGCTTGGATTGGGCCTGAGGTGCACTCCCACTTGACTTGGGTTTTGCCTTTCCTTTCCCTTTCCCTTAGCGGGTCCCTTCTTAATTCCCTTTTGAACCATTAGAACGGGATTGGTTTTTTGAATGTTCTCTTCAGCATTCTTAAGCATCCCATGAAGCTCAGTGACTGACTTGTTCATTGCATACATGTTATAATTCATCACAAATGGATCATAACCAGCAGGCAATGATCCTAAGATCAAGTCAGTGGCCAATTCAATTCCTTTAGCACTAGTACCTCAAGCTTCTCAAGGAGTATCAAGATATCCTTTCATCTTGAGTACATGGGTACTAACAGGAGTACCCTCAGCCATCTTGTAAGAAATTAAGGCCTTTGTTGTCACGAACCTCTCGTGACGAGCTTGCTCTTGGAACATCTCCTTGAGGTGCACCATGATCGCATAAGCCTCTTTGGACCATAAATTGCTTTTGCAAGTCAAGGGCACCATAGTGGTCAGCATCAGACAGGTCACATCGTTGGAGTCGCTCTTCTTGGTCTCAAAAGTTTCCTTTTAAATCGCAGAGGCGTTCCTTCCTGGTTCTTCAGGCAAGGGTGCATCCAAAACATACGACTTCTTCTCTTGCTTAAGAACTATTCTTAAGTTTCAGAGACCAGTCTATGAAATTGGTGCCATTCAATTTGTCCTTTTCAAGGACCGATCGCAATGAGAAATTGTTGTTTGAAGATGCCATTTTCAATCTACAATAAAATTTAGCAAGATTAAATGAGGTCTTAATGATCCCACAAACCGAATTAATATCCCATTAAATAATTCGCGTTAGTGATTTAATGTGGGCCAAGATCCACTTTTCACAACTTATTAGTCAAGCTGAGCTTGTACACCTAACAAGTTAAGTTACTTAGGTAGGAAAACTCCAATCATGTCTCGTACATGACTCTTGGATCAAATGGGCTAACATCTTAAGATGTTATAGCACAACCCATTTATTAGTTGCCTAGGTCCGGGCATCCCTTTCCATGATAAGTCCAACCTACATTCACAACCCATGCCTCATAAAGATAATCGGGCACATCTAGGGACTCCTAGTCTACGTGACCGATGATCGATGCCTTGACATATTTTCGAATTAGGAAGGCAACTTTGTGACTTACTATTTTTTAGGGATTCATTTTATTACGGCTTACATGGCATACGCTTTGTCATCCATACATAGCATGCATATATATATAATTGCATAAAGTAAAGCGTGACAAACATGGGCCCAAAAACCTACAACTAAGATTCTATACTATTACATAAGAATCTTCGAGTTGGGGCTTCTCCACTCCGGTGGGCTTCGTCTTAATTTACAAAGTCTTCAAATAAATTCTATTCTAAGAAAATAAATGAAACTTTTACAATAATATATAATGGCACGCAGGCCATATTTTAATTAAAATACAAAAAACCAGGGGCCCATGAATGCACCATGCATATCCATTCATCACACCAAACAAGCAAATAAATATACATAGCTTTCATGGATCAAACAAAGTCCAATTTTAATTAATTTAGCCAAGCCCCATTAATGGAAATTGTGTACTTGAACCTTTAAGAGATAACCCCGTGATGGGCCTGGGCCGAAGCCCAATGGACTAAATCCTCTTATTGAATAAGTTCTCTTAAAAGCCCAAAACACAAACTAGTTAGATTTGTGCCATAAATCAACTCTAGTATAATTTCCAATTTTGCCATTTTTAATTTTATGTCATACAGCCCCATAAACATTAAAAATACATATAATATGTGCTAACATGAATTAAAAATAAAATCATGAAGAACACATATAATAAACACACGGCATTCATGCAAAAACAAACAAACAACAAAACTAGTTGTTTAATGCTTATGTAATGCCATGAAATGCACAAACATTTAAATCAATTTTATGAGTCATTTAATATTCTAAATAAGTCCATAAATATTGATTTAATATTCTGTACAAATCTGATCTAAATGTGCTTTTACCATTTTAATCAAAACAAAACAAACAATCTTGATTAAACATGTAACAAACACAAACTAGTCATAGTTTTAAGTGATTTTAAAATTAATCAATTAAATTGTCATGGACCAGAATTAAAACCAAATTTAAAATATGTCTAGACCTGATAATTAATCTTTAAATATCACTTACAAACATGCCAAAAACGTTTTTACATTTAATTTTGAAAACTAGTTGTTAAACTAGCAATTTACATGCCAACTAGCACCTAGTTTCATAATTAACATGTACCATCAGGTATAAATAATTAAATTCGACAATTACCAGCCCTAATAACATCTTAAGACAGTATATTAACATGTCATATTAATTATAATACCTATCTAATCAATTAAAATCGTTTTTACACCAAAACAATGCAAAAAACTCAAAATAGAAAATTTCAGATTTGCATGTTTTCAAAATAACGATTTTTAATTAATTTTTTCATGCATCTAAAACACTAAAATAAGCATGTCTAGGCTCTGATACCACTGATGGAATATGACATGGTATGATAATCATGATAGCACAGCGGAAAAACAAAAAATTTTATCATGCATACCATACATATCCAAAACTAGGAACGAAAACATGCAATTTTAGGGTTTTGAAACTTACAATAGATGATGCCTTTTATTCCTTGATTTTGTGATGTCCAGAAACCAAGATGCCTTTATCCACCTTAGATCTCAATCACCAATGCCAAGGAATAGCCTTTTTCGCCAATCCCTCTATTTTCACACACACAATTGCACCGTCGGCTTAAAATCGAGATTGCTAGCTCTCTTTTTGGTATTGTGGAATGGTTATAGTTTGAAGCTACAAAATTTGATTTTGTACTTCTCTTAGGTTGCTATTACTACCCAAAAACACAAGAGAATGAGGAACTATCCTTTCTCCTTGTGAAAAATTGGGCCAAAAGAATTGAGAGAGAGAGAGAGAGAGTTCACGCCAAAGCATAGAATAATTAGGGTTTGCGCCAACTTCTTCCTCTTTTCCTCCTAGGGTTTTATTTCTTTATATATCATTATCTTTTAGGCAAGTGTTTTCATCTAAATTTACTACCTTAAGATAATTAATTCAAACTCTATCACTTCTTAAAGATAAGTCATATATTTTGAATTAAACTCCTTTGAATTTAAAATTCAAATTTGAAATAAAACATAAGACATTTAATTAAATGAAATCACTTAATTAAATAAACAACATGTGCCGAAATTCCTTGATTTCCCTCTTGGAATTTCGGCCACTTCATTAATTATATAAGTGATTTGATTTAATTTAAATTCCTTTAGGCTTTAATACTCAATTAACTTAATTAACACAAGATAATTAATTAATTAAAATTAAACCTTATGGGCTGAATTTCTCTCTCTCATGGACCAAAGCCCAATAGCAATATTATAACCCATTACATACATTAATTTGACTTTAATTAAAAGCCTAAATTAATGCCCAATACTTAATTTAAGTATTTTAAGCCCAATGCTTTGTGTGCGATCCTATAGGTCCATTTAATGTTGGTAATGAATTAATAAATTAATTCAAAGGCTATATATATTCTCTAGCAAGATATTATAGCATTCCAAATTAAATGAAAATGCATATGGCATTTAGTGACCTAATGCAATTTTGCATAGTCCCTTACCCATAAATATCAGAATTAATATAAGGCATGGAACTAGTCATCCTTATATATATTAATTCCTTTCTTGATATTCCAGTGACACTGAACTCTCAGATAAATAATAATTACTCATTATTTCATCTCGGTATGGCCATACACTTCTCAGTTCACTGATCAAGTGGCCGATGATATTTTCTCTCTTATTGAGAGGGGTAATCCCTTCACTTCTCTCATGCTCTCTAACATGAATCAATGTATACCCAATCATACCCGTACTTGTCACTCTGTTACGAGCACGTTAGGTGTATGTCAAAGTACACAGTAATTCACAAAGAGTTTCATAGAGATTTCAGGTCTAAGAACTCCGATACAAAACTTGCATATGAGAAACACTTATGACTTGTACCATGTAGTGTTCTCATGAGTGGATCGAATCCAGATACCATGTTCTTTAACATGTATCTATGATCTCTGATTGACACTCTTGTCCTAATGATTTGTAAGACAGAACTCATAATATCAGAGAGAGCATAGTAGTCTTAATCCATTTGTTATTCCCATAACAATGACTGACTAGGGATATTTAGAATGAAGTCTCATTTGTTTCAAGGTCTCATAATCCATGTGCCTCACACATGATAACTTAAACCGAAACGACATTCTTGGATAGATTTATCAATTGATATGCATAGGAATACAAAGGATAAAACAAATGCCTCATTTTATTAATTTCAAGTGTTTCGTTACAATGCATTGGGGCTAGGGCTTACACTAACAGTAACCTCTTAGGTTCCTGTCCATATTGGCAGTATAATATGTAATTATGAGTTATATTTAAAACTCACATGATTTAAACTTCTTTAAACCATTTTTTCAATTCCTATTGATATTTATGATACACTATTATACAAGTCATGATTGGCTTTTAGCTAGGCATCATGACTACCCAAATGTCAGGAAAGTCAAACGATTTAACTATACCCTTCCATAGAAACAATTACTATGTAATTACTCCTTTTACCGCTCTCATCTCAATTAGATTCTGAGTATGGATTTCTGTCAACTCATATAAATCTAATTATGTATGTTCTACTAATTTAACCATTGTTCCCAAAATGTATTTCATGGATCCCTATCCATCTTGGCATATTACTCAGGCTAGAATTTTTCTGAATAAGGCAATTATAGAATCATATGAGATAACTTCCCTTAATAAATCTGGGATGGCGAATCCTTTATCAATCACTCAACTATCTTTAAGTAGGTTATGATATGCCCAACCTCCTAACTATGTTCACCTCTAGTTGGAAGTAATCAGTTATGGAGCCAAAGTATACCACTTGCTACTTAAGATAACCTTGATGATCTCAAGTCTAAAGATATTTGTACAACCACTATGAAGAGATTTCTCACTGACATAGATTTAATATCCATGTGAGGATTCTTTTTGTAGGTCTCCAATGAACTTGTTCTTCTAACAAGAATCCACATGTTAGCTTTGATTATCTTTCATAATCACAGTTATGAGAATCACTGCTTGAACCATTCAAGAAGAATAACATGTGTTAGTCTGTCTGAATTAACAATGTCCTATCTTGTTAATTAAATGACTAGGGATATTTAGATATTAATACATTTTCATGCAATAGACATCTCATATCATGAACCCTTTCATGATTTCCTTTGCACTGTGTTTATAATATCTAAGACTTCATTTATTAATTTAAGATTTACAAACTCATGTATTTAAACATAGCATTAATAAATGAATGGTGCCTTTTATTAAGAATATGAACTCATACATATGAAAGTAGTTAGGTCACCCAAGTGACCTCTCCAGTTCACTAAATATCATTGAAATACTTGCCCCACACATTGGATTTAAGAATTTTAACTAAGCACTATTAGGGCCAAATTTGTAAATATGCAAGAAAATAAGAACTAAACGTTAAATTATACATAAATTACATCATACATGTGACTAGAAAATAAATAAAGTAAAAAATGTAATGAATAGATTAATAAGGGATAAAAACGTAATTACATGAGAAATCGAGGGTAAAATAATAAATTTGCAATGAAAATATTATCAAAAGAGTCAAAATAGTGAAATAAGCAAAAAAGGGCCAGATCATAAAAGAGGAAAAGTTTCAAGGACCAAACTATAATTTGCCACTTTATGAGTGATTAAAAGGACTAAAATGTAAATTTTACACTTAAAATGGAAAAAAGTCAAAAAAAAAAGCAAAAAGGATCAAAATTAAGGTTCAACAAAGTCAAAGTTTAGGGATCTAATGGCAATTTTTCACTTAAGTAAGAATTATGTGAGGTTAATTGAGAGAAAATAAGTATGTAATGATTAAAATATAAATTAAGAGAATAAGAGAACAATATTAATTTAATTAATTATTATGATAACTAGGTTAAAATAGTAATTTTACTTGTTAGGGTTATTAGATGGAAATTTTATCTAGTTGTATTGACCGGTATCTAGCAAGTGTACTAGATCAGCTAGTAATATAGGAAAATATAATTATGACCCTCTAATATCGAACCCAAGGAAAACATGTGTTTGTGTGAATGGTTTGAATTTTAAAACATAATTTATGTATAAAAGACAAAAGAAATCCCAAAGTTGTCATAATAAAGGTTAAAAACTAAAATAGAACTTTAAAACTAAAAAGAATATACTAAAACAATGAGAGAGTTGAAACAATTGAATTGAAATTAAAACAAAAGCAAGTAATCAAACGAGGTAAATCTCAATATTCACAATGAGATAAAAATCAATATTTAAAAGGAACTTTCACTAAAGGACTATCCACCTTAACCAATATTATTATGACTTAATTTCAAGAGAAACACAAGTAATTATAAAGAGCTCAGATAAATAAAATCAGATAACTTAACTTAAGATTATCAATCTAAGCATTAAAACTTTCTTATTAAGAATAATCCAAACACTTAGCATAATGATCTGAGTTAAATCTCCTAGATGCCTTATTAAATCCTTTTCCAAGTAAATTTAACTTTCATCTATTCTTAGTTACACCTTTCTTAATCTTAACTTACCTTAATTAACACAAAATTATATCTAATAAGAGCATAATATTGCATTAACATAAGTAAACTAACCTAAGAACATGCATATCAATTATTAAACCAAAAGTCAATTATTAACCAATAATTAAACAAGTTAAAAACCAATTTTTAGCTAAATAACGATAAGACTATGCTTTAGAACTAAGAAATAATCACAACTTGCATTAAAATTAAGCACAAACTAAGTCATAATAATATAAAATTAAGGATTCAAGTATCCTTTAGCAAAAGTTAAAGAAAACTTTAGCAAAATTTGAAGAAAACTACTCACTACACTTACTTAAAACTAAACAAAGCTTTAAGAAAACAATACTGAATAAAGACGGAGAAATAAAAACATAAAACTAAAAATATTGAATTCTTCTAACTCTTGATGATTGATGATCTTCCTTTGGTGCTTTAGTCTTCTATATATGGGCAAAATAAGTCATAGAAGTCTTCTAAACTTCATCAATTTGAATAGGAAAAGAATTCTTCTTAGAATGGAAAATCATTCGTAGCATCAGACTTCAAATTGCACGGCCAAGCAAAATTTGCCTTCATGAGATGCACTAACGTCCATCCTTCCTTATAGGGGTGCACGACCACTTGAATTCCTTTAGCTATTCATGCACTACTATGCATAACTTCTTCAAAGAGGAGTTGCACATTCATCCCCATGCCCCTTAAGATGCATGGCCACCCACTTATCCTTTTAGCTTCATACTTGTACGACCACTTGAAAAGAGAAACTTAGAGGTGCACGTCCAAGCAAGAAAATAGGCTTCCAAATGCATGGCCCACTTCAACTTCTATTAGACTTCACATATCTTTACTAGCATGAATTTCCTTATTCACAATTTTGGCTCATAACTTCTTGCATTTTTGCAATTAAGTCCTTTTTCTTACAAATTAACCCTGAAAAGCATAAAAACTTATAATTAACTCCTAAAACACAAATGTAAACATTTAAACTATAAATTAACCAAAATTAACTAACTTAAACACTTAAAAACATCATAAAAATATTATATAATTCATACTTATCAAACACCCCAACTTAAACCCTCTTTGCCATCAAGCAAATTAGAACAATCCAACTCCTCAAAATAATCAAACTTGAATAAAGAATTATGCATTTTATAATCAAGCTCAGCATTTAACAAAAGTACTTAATAAAACCTCCTAAATAGAATAACTTCAATCAAGATAATATAAGTTAATTTCCTTGTGTATGTGCAAGACCAATATTTTTTAAGCATTTTCAAAATCAAAACATTAATAAAACTATATAGTAAAGATTAGAATGATCGTATACATATGCATACAAATGGTTTCATACTTGAAACTCTAGAGATACCATAAGCCTCTCCTTTAGCATCGAAACCGAAGGTCATCTCCGTTAAACAACTCAAAATAGAACTTAAAATCAACTTAGGTCTTTCAAAGGTTGTAATGGGGGCTAAGGAAATAGTTATCAAAGAATGGATATAAGATATCCATAAAAAAATTGAGCTTATGCTCTACCCCCTCCCAAAAACTTTGCTATCCATAACAAATGGATAAGGACTATAGGGGTGAAGGCGGAGGTAGTGGATATCGCTGCCAAAACTAATGCACAAATGTCTCAATAGTTGTCTTAACATCCAAAATTATATCATGTAATGTCTCAAGTGTTCCTTGAATGTGATCCAGTAGAATTTGCTGAGCATCCATTCAATTGCTTAACTGATTAAAAGGAGCTTCCATTCAAGTTTTGTTGGATCATCCACGGGTGGATTTTCTGTTGGTGTAGCTGCCTTTTCATTAGCCTCATCAGGTTGCTCATCAAGATGGATGTTATTTTCCCTTAAATATTCCTCTCGTGTAGACCAATGGCACCGTGGCTTAGGTATCAGAATCTTCATTCTCTTTAGCATAACATTATCAATGCATGGTAGATCTCCCTCAATTTGATCACCTATGGTGGGATGACCAACTGTAGCTGCCAAAATTGTAACAATCCAGCCAATAGAGATGCTATTAACATTATCGGGGCATTTTTTGTAACTCCCTAATCTTGCGTGAAATAATCAATGCCCTATTAATAAAGATGCCATCCACCATACACTAAAGAAGCATAGTCTGTGAAGCATTCACTGCACTTGCATTCTTTAAATTGTTGTAGACACTCCTGGTTAAAAATCTATGAATAATACTCAATGCATAATCTCTTAAAGCATGAACCTTGCATCTTCTCCTTTCCATGGCTCAGGTTACAGTGGATCTCGGATTTGCTCCCAATTATCCTTAGCAAAAACCTCAGTTAATTTAACAGCAGCATCAAGCAAAAATCCTAAATATGTGGAAAATTGCTTGAAGGTTAATGAATATCTGCTCTTGCCAAACTTGAATCCAACTGTACCCATATTATCACCATCCCTTTAAAATAATACGCAAATGAATATAAGAAATCCCATGCCATGTTGTGGTAAACCTTAGGTTTTTTTTATCTATGAACTATTTCCTCCTAATACGCTGAATTATTCGAAGTACCTCGTCCCATAAGTTGCCAGCAGGAATGTTAAGGAAGAATTGACTTAAGTATGCTAGTTGAACATACGTGTAAGCACTAAAATAGTCAAATTGATAAACCTTAGCTCGGTCCACATAAGATGGAATATGGATCCTCAAAGAACTTGCAACATCAAAATTTTTAGTCTTCTTAGGTACCACGGAAAGAATAAAATATAAGTGTGAGTGGATAATGGTAAGCCATGGACTAAACACAACTTATTTTAATGAAGACTCATGGAAGATAATAATGTATGCACATGAAAATGATGGTAGAATGATGAGATTCATATTATAAAGCCACGTCATTCAATAACACTAAGAATACAAAACATGTAACAAAGAGTATGTCACCATGGATAAGGAGAATAAGTCAAAAAATAGCCTTAACTTGCATCGATAAAGTCATGTAATTGTATGTAAATAAGCATGCAAGACAATGAAGAGGTAATGAATTATGAACTTTGATCAAAAGAGAGTTATAAATAAGTCAAACTAAAGATAAACACATTGAGACATTTCATCGAGCATATGATGTGTGCATGTTTGAGAGTCAAATTGAAGAGCATAATGAAGTGATTTTTCCACCAAATTTAATATAAGCAACTATTGCATGCATATTCGGTACACAACAGGCAACAATGTCAAAAGAAATCATAATGAAGTATAAAGTTCATGTTAAAAGTGACCTTAATGATGCATGCACCTAAGCTAACAGGTCAAGCATAAGTGGGCAATTAATGGCATTTAAACACAATACAAAGTTTAAAGAGAGAATATACTTACTTAATGGTGGAGAAGCTAACAAATTTGTGCACAAATTATGGTGAGGTGTGTGATGTGAGTAAAACATGAATGCCCAAGGAAAAAGGAGAAGAAAATGATGCAAAAGAGAGAGAAATATAGAGAAGATAGAGAAAAACTAAAGGAAAGAGAGGAAATGTGGTAGTAGGAGAAGAAAAATTTATGGTGAGTGGTGGTGTGTGGCCATGGGAAGGATTTGTAAGAGGGATAAAAAGGAGTGGTGGAGCAAAGAAGTAAGAAAGGAAAAAAATGATGAATTTCCAAAATTTTAAAATTTTTAAAGGGGGTTGGCGAGTACCCAAATGCATTGTTGTGCAAAGCTAAAGGAGGACGACCCATGGCCACGCAAATAGAGATCTATAACATATGGACGCACATGTGAGTGGGGGGAGAGTTCACATAGGCAAGCAGTAGAATGGTGTGAGTCAAACTTCTAATGCGGTGGGTGCATAGAAGCATAGGGGAGATTTTATGTGGGAGTGAAAAAGAGAAACGCCAGGCAGATCGCCATGCATGGGTGCGTATGGGGATAGGCACGTCGACCCACAGGCACTTAGGACTCTAGGCAACATGCATAGGCATACAGAGAGAAGGAAAAATATATATGCGAGGGTGCACTATGGTGTTGAAAAATTTTCTAATTAAATTACAACTTAAATTCACTTCAAAACTCAAAATTTCCCTTAAAATGTGAGTTTGAATCCTTAAATTAAAGTACAAAAACCCATTTGATCTTATGAAAAACGGATTAACCATAGTGATTTCCCAAAAACCTTTTAAACCACATCTAAAAATTTTTCATGAATCAAACTGATGAAACACATAAAACATACAAAAATGAAAACTTAAACTTACCAAAAATAATAGAGAGAGAAGAGAGATGAAGTTCTGAGTTTAAGAGTCCTCAGCTAGACTATCTAACCCATATTTTAATAGTTCTAAAGAACCATGGTTGCCTCAAAAACCTCTTATTATCCTAGTTTGTATGGTTTGAGCCGATGCCCATTCACTTTATATTCGCGACCATCTCTAGGATTTTTTATTGTCACAACGTTGAACTCATTGCATGTCAAGACTTGATATGACCCGAGCCACTTGGATTTTAGCTTTCTCAAAACAATTGAAGCCATATGTTGTATAAAAGTACTAACATACCAAGGATAAAGTCTTTTACTTTTACGTGTTTGTCATGCCAACATTTGGTCATTTCATTGTATAATGTTGCATTGTCATAAGACCACTGAAGAATTTTATCAAGTTCGCTAAGCTACAATCTTCTATTTTCTCTTACACTTCTCAAATCAAAGTTAAGGAATTTTGTAGCCCAATAAGGTTTATGCTCTAATACGACTAAAAGATGACATATTTTTTCAAAAATTATTCCATAAGGAGACATGCCTATAGGGGTTTTAAATACAGTTCTATAAGTCCATAGAACATCATCTAATTTTTGAGACCAATCTTTCTTAGAATTGCTAACTGTTTTTCTAAAATTGATTTTAGCTCCCAATTAGACACTTCTACTTGCCAATTTACCTGAGGATGGTATGGGGTAGTTATTTTGTGTTTAACTCCAAATTTTCTAAGCAAAGTTTGAAATTGATGGTTGATAAAATGTTTGCCTCCATCACTGATTATAGCTCTCGGTGCTCCAAACCTAGTAAAAATGTTCTTTCTAATAAATTCAAGCATAATTTGGTTATCACAGGTTTAGTAGCCATGGCTTTGACCCATTTACTGACATAATCCACAGCCACTAAAATATACTCAAAACCAAATTAATTTGGAAATGGTCCCATAAAATATATGCCTCAAACATCAAAAATTTCTACCTCCAACATATTATTCATAGGCATTTCATCTCTTTTAGAAATATTACCAATATGTTGACATCTATAACATATGTCAATAAAAGACTTAACATCTTGAAATAAAAGTAGGCCAAAAGAAACCTGATTGGATGACCTTTTTTACTGTATGATTAGGTCCATGATGGCCTCCAACTTCTCCTCCATGGCACTATTGCATTATATCTTTTTGTTCACTTTTTGGTACACATAATCTAAGCACTTGATCCGAGAAAATCTTGATGAGGTACAAATCATCCCAAAGGTAATAATGCTTGGCATCCACTTGATGCTTTTTCTTTTATTGCCAAGTAAACTCTTTAGGAAGATAACTGCCTGCAAGAAAATTGACTATATTAGCATACCATGGAACTGAATTTTCATGAGTATAAAAAGCACAAATATGTTCATCGGAAATAAATAAATAAATAATTTCTCCCTTTTTAATACTAGCATGATCTAATCTAGATAGATGGTCTGCCACGAAATTCTCAGCTCATTTCTTATTCTCTATTTCAACATCAAATTCTTGCAGTAGCAAAATCCATTAGATAAGCCTCATTTTGGAATCCTTCTTAGCAAAAAAGTGTCTTAAGGTAGCATGATCCAACCATACAGTGACTTTGGAACCTAAGAGATAAGATCTAAATTTTTTAAAAGAAAATACTATCACTAAAATTTATTTATCCGTGACTATATAGTTGACTTGAGCTCCGGTGAGTTTATGGATTGTGTAGTAGATGGTATATAAATTTTCTCCTTCCGCTATCCTAAGACTTCTCCGACTACATAATCACTAGCATCACACATAATTTCAAAGGGTAAACTCCAATCCGGTGATGCTATAATCAGTGTACTTACTAATTTTTGCTTCAGCATATTAAATGCCTACAAACACTTGACATCAACATTAAATGCAATATCCTTAAGCAATAAACTAGATAGTGGTTTAGCTATTTTAGAAAAATCCTTAATAAACCAATGATAAAACCTAGTATGACCAAGGAAACTCCTAATACCCTTAAAATTAGTCGAAGGAGGTAATTTTTCTATCACATCCACTTTTGCCTAATCTACTTCAATTCCTTTTTCATAGATATTATGTCCTAGGAAAATTCCTTCTCTAACCATAAAATGACATTTTTTCCAATTAAGAACAAGGTTTGTCTCTTGATACCTCTTTAAGATCAACTCAAGATTATTTATATAAGACTCAAAATCATGACCATATAATGTAAAATAATCTATGAAAACTTCCATGATTTTTTCAATAAAATCATGAATGATGGCCATCATGCATTGTTGAAATGTGGCAGGAGCATTACAAAGACCAAAGGGCATCCTTCTATATGCAAATGATCCATAAGGATATATGAATGTGGTCTTTTCTTGGACTTTTGGGGCTATAGGTATTTGCATATACCCCGAATATCCATCTAAAAAATAGTAAAATCTATTTCTTGCCAGTCTTTCTAACATTTGGTCAATAAAAGGGCAATGGAAAGTGATCTTTTCTAATGGCATTATTTAATCTCCTATAATCAATGCATACTCTTCACCCTGTTACTGTGCGTGTAGGAATTAATTCATTATTCTCATTGGTTATGACAGTCATACCCCCTTTCTTAAGTACATATTGAACCGGACTAACCCAACTACTATCAGAAATAAGATAGATAATACCTACATCAAGGAGCTTGAGTACCTCTTTTTTCACCACTTCTTGCATTGCTGAATTTAGTCTCATTTAGGGTTGTACCACCAGTTTGAAGTCATCTTCTATAAGTATCCGATGCATACAATAACTAGCGAGGGCTAATACCTTTTAAGTCGGATGTTGGCCAATCAAGTGCTCCTTTATGCTTTTTAAATACCTCAATGAGCATCTTTTCTTCCAACCCTATCAATAAAGATAAAATAATTATTGGTTTTACATTATCTTTTAAGAATACATATTTCAAATGAGATGGAAATGTTTTAAGTTCAAAATTTTCTCCTTTAGGAAGGGATGATTCGTCCTTCATATTTTCACTACAATCCTTTTCCAAATCTTGTATCAACTTCTTCTCCTTAGCTTCTAATTCTTTTGTGTTCTTTGGTTGCATCAAATATTCTTAAAGCTCATCATCTAGAATGATTTCCTCTTACTTTGCTTTGACAAACTCATGAATACTATCAACAAAACAAATGGATTCTTCAAAGTCATATAAGGGATATTTCAAAACCTTATTCACGTTGAAGACTATTTCTTCCTCATTAAACCTCAAAGTGACCGTTTACCCATGAACATTAATCAAAGCTCTCTATATGTTCAAAAATGGTCTACCTACTATCAACGACACCTTTTTATCCTCCTTCATATCCATTACTACAAAGTCTATCGAAAATATAAAATTTCCTACTTTTACTAACAAATCCTCAATAATACCATTTGATTTCTTCATCGATCTATACACCAATTGAAGTGTCATTTAGGTTTCCATTAGATCTCCTAAGTTTAATTTCCTGCAAATTGAATAAGGCATCATGTTAATACTAGCATCCAAATCACATAAAGCATGTCCAACAAAATTCCCTCGTGATTCACAAGGTAAGGTAAAACTTTCAGGATCTTCTAATTTTTTAGGAATTTTGTTCATTAAAATAGCACTACAATTGCTAGATAATTGAACCATTCCTATGCCTTCTAGCTTCTTCTTATTATTGCAAAACTCTTTCATGAATTTAGCATATTTAGGCATGTATAATAAAGCTTCAGCAAATGGTAAATTTATATATAGCTTTTTAAACATGTCTAAAAATCTAGTTAATTGCTTATTTTGCTTTTCTTTTCTAGCTAAAACAGAAAAAGGTAAATGAGATTCATCAAGAATAATGAAAATAAGTTTTTCCTTACCTTTACCTTTTTCAATCGTAGGAGGCACTTTCTCAATATTTTTAGAATTAGAAAAGCTTACCTCCGTTGTTGGTTCAACCCTTTGAGAGGAATTCTTACTAATATCAATCTTTTTTAACTCCTTTCCACTTCTTAAGGTGATTGCCTTAGCTTCCTCCTTTGGATTGTGGTCTACATTGGATGGAAATGTTTCTTGAGCCCGGTTGGATAGTGAGTTAGCAAGTTGTCCCATTTGGTTTTCTAAATTCCTAATGGATGCCTCTTGGTTCCTCATCCAAATAACTTGCGACTTCTATCTAGCATCTTGATTAGCTAAGATCAAATTTTAAAAGGCCATGAAATTTGCAATCATCTCTTCTGTGTTTGATTTCTTCTCTTATGAAGGTGGAGGTTTAGACTTTTGAAATCCTAGTGGTTAATGATATGATTGTGATGGTTATGTAGTTTGGTAATGTGGTTGAGTTTTAATTTGATATGGGGGATGGCTATTTGAAGGTTGATTGTGGTTAAAAGGAGGTCTAAGGTGAGGGTTTGAAGTAGTTGCTTGATTACTTTCCCTCTGTGAAAAATTTGGATGGTTTCTCCATCCCGGATTATAGGTATTACTATAAGGATTCAAAGCATTCACTTCCTCCACCATTCCTTCACCATTCTTCATTCCAAGTGATCCTTGAATTCCTGTATAAGCATCACCTTTATTAGATAACATGGAAACATTTTTAACTTTAAGCTTATTTATTTCTCTTAAATGCTCTTTTCTCATTAATTCCATTTGAGCTTTTAACATAGCTATTTCATCTATATTATGAACTCCCTATTTCCTTTGTACTGCTCTATAGGTTACCCATTGAGTGTCATTGGTAGCCATCTCATCAAAAATAGTAATGCTTCTTCAGGAACGTGGTTCATGAAACTATCATTTGAAGCTACATCTAACAAAGATCTTATTGATTGATTAGCACCTGCATAGAAAATATGCATTAGTTAATAGACCAAAAACTCATGATGTGGATAGCTCCTTAAAAATCTCTTAAATCTTTCCCATGCTTCATGAAATAGTTCCTCATAAAATTGCTGAAAGTTATTAATTTGTTTCTAATGAGGGCTATTTTGGTAGGAGGGAAAAATTTACACAGGAATTTTCTTGCATTTGCTGCCAAGAATAAATAGATTGATTAGGTAGCATTTGTAGCCAATCCTTAGCTTTTCTTATAAGGGTAAATAGAAAAAGTTTTAGCCTAATTGCATCAGTTGATACATTTGTAATTTTCATAGTGTCGCTAACTTCTAAGAACATATCTAAGTTTTGTGCGGGATCCTCTATATCTAAGCCTAAAAATTGGTTTCTTTATACCATTGTGATTGTGAGGGCCTAATCTTGACCCTAGCAGGGAATATGCTTAATCGTATGATGCTATATGTACAATTATATTTTTTATGGTTATAGCCACTTTGGGATAAAAGCCTCTTAAAGGGCAATATGGTAATTTTAGTTAAATTCATGAAAAATGGGTTATTTGGATGATAAAAGAGATGTTGGTGTAAGATTTAGGATTTAAGATTTATTTGGGGTTAAATCATAAATTAAGAGTTGAAGGGGTTATTTTTAGAGTAAGAAATGGAGAATAGGGTTAAAAAGGTAATTGATGGTCTCCCCCATGTGATTCCAGTGAGGATATCACTATCTGTAAAAAAGGGAAGACCATCTCTCTTTCTCTTTTACATTTTTCTCTTTCTCTTTCTCTGAGTTTAGAATTAAAGTTTGGCAAGAGGAATTTCTCCCTTCTATCTTGTAGCACCCTTATCCTATAATCTATACATATCACTTCATCCATCTCATTACACATGTTTTTCTATGTAACATAAACATATACAAACTATATAGAGAACATATACTCAAACTTAATACCTAAGAGTGTTATACTATTAAAACTTTACAATATACATTAAAGTCTTTTTATAAAATACAACAAGTGATTAACATCTTTACAATATACAAATAGCCCAAATAAAAATCTATACTATTCTCTCTCGTTGAGTTGAGTTGGCCATCTAGCTGCAGATATCACCCCAGCAACCTACACGAATGAAACACCCGTGTTAAGCTATAAAGCTTAGTGGGGAACTATATCATGATAAACAACCACTCACAGTGATCGTCAACAAGCACACAACATGCATCAAATATAACAATGATTTATTTCAATAAATGAAAGAAATTAAACATTTACATTCACTTATAAAAATCATAAAGTTCAACGGTAAAATTTGCACTGACGTTTCATTCACCATATATAATCATACAAGTTCCAACATCATTTGGACTTAAGTTCAACCATTGATGATATTATTATTTTATTAATCAATGCTTAATCATAAAAGTATAATTATCTATTATTAATTTCATAAACAATCTTCATGGATATTGAAATTATCTTACATCTATTCTTGTATGTCTTGGATATACACACATTAGAATTATATAACAAATCAACACATCCAATTACCATGAGATTATTATAATTACTATAGAATTAGTTTATATTTCATAAATTATTCATGTTATAACATATTAGAAGTATCATAAAAATATAAGCCTATCAACCAAACATGACACTTATATATCATCACTATAAATAACAAATACACATTAGAGAATGTGTAC
>CM075810.1:57489582-57664230 GCA_037975025.1 Excoecaria agallocha | reverse complement strand
TTAGTTGTAACTTCAACCTGTAGGCGATTGGTCTAACCCACTGCAATACCTCATATGGGCCAATAAATCTAGGCTGAACTTGCTTTTCTTACCAAATCTCAATATCTTCCTTTATGGGGAAACTTTTAGGAATACTTTGTCATCCACATTGAATTTTATGTCCTTTCTTTTTAAGTTTGCATAAGATTTTTGCCTATCTGCTATAACTTTTAGATTATCTTTGATCAATTTCACCTTCTCTTTGGTTTCTTTAATCAAATATGGCCCCATTAGTTTGTTTTCACTTAGCTCGGTCCAATATAAGAGAATCCTACATTTCCTTGCATACAATGCTTCAAATGGTGCCATTTTAATGTTGGACTAGTAACTATTATTGTATGCAAATTCTGCCAATGGAAGTTACTTCTCCCAATTACTGCCAAACTCGAGTATATAAGAATGCAACATATCTTTTAGTATTTATATCACTCACTCACACTACAAGAAAATTAGCAAATAAAAACGAAAATTAGCAACCAAATTTGTTGGATTTTCGTTTCTAATAAAAATTAGCAACAGAAAGTAGCAATGGAACATTTGGTTGCATATTTGATGGTTAGTATTTTTTAGCAACGAAAATTTTTTTCCATTGTTAAATTTAGCAATGGATTTCAATTTTCATTGCTATTTTTACCAACGGAATTAGAATTTTCGTTGCTATATTTAGCAACTGAATAGAAATTTCGTTGCTATTTTTAGCAATCCAAAATAAATTTTGTTGCTATTTATAGCAATCGAAATTAATTTTTGTTACTATTTCTTGCAATCGAATTGAAGTTTCTATTGCAAATTCAGCCAGTATTATTAAATAATTGTGATGAAATTATCATCGCTATTCTGTCACTAAAGTTTTGAACAATAATCAAATAAATTTTAAAATGTGAAACTATTATACAAAAGAATTAAAAGATAAAAACAAGCAAGCCAACAAAGAACATATAATTAATTAATTAATTAATTTTAAATTTAATGATAATAACAATAACAATGAATTGATGATTATTATAGAAATCAATAGTTCCAGTGAAACAAGGACATAAAAGGGACAAGTGCTTCTGATGTGGCAATAAAATTTGAATGAAACAAAATGTATCCATATGAAGGAATTTTGTTGCAGGATGTTATCCATATATAAGCTATAATTAGAGATATGATATTGATGAAATGTAAAATTAATCCATGTGTATGCTAAAATTAGTGAGTTAGATCCAACTTTATTCACCATTCAATTCCTAATCTCCCATTACACTCTTTATCATGTGCATTATAAAGTTTATATATATATATATATATATATTTATTAAAAATGGCAGGTAGTTGATTAATTAGTAGTCAAAATAGAAGGGGAAGTGTCATAATCCATAGAAAATCACCAATAACAATCAAGAGCCCTTCAATTTTACAAGAAAGCATTGCTAATAATTAGTTGTCTCTTATTTTCATTATATTTATCCAGAAATGTGATTAATCTTTTGTTAATTAATATAACTTCTATTTTCTTATATTGATATAGAATATTACAACTTCCACTAATTAACTTCTACTAATTAATATAACTTCTACTATTTTCTTATGTTGATTTTAACGTGTCTATCAAGTTCATCTTTGCTGGCCAGTTAAGCCAGCCTTAAATTCCATTTCTTTTGAATATTAGACATGCCATGAGGTGATTTCATTTATTTACTGCCCAAATCTATCAGCTAACAATGCAACTTACAATTTTTTAAGATGAAGATCAATGAGCACTATTCAAGGAGTATAAACCAAAATCTTACATAGGGGACAATTATGTAACATATAAGCAATTTTGGCATAACAGCTAGCAAATCTGAAACTTTTTTTTGCATTCTGTACAAGCTGAAATGTAAAGGTGGAAAGCAGCACAAGACTAACCTCTAGAACAGCATTAGCATCACACATTGCTGCATTCGGCTTCTTCAGTTTAACAAAAACACTAGCTGAAAAGAAAGAAATTAAGAAATCAAGTCAATAGCAAAATAAAATGGTTTGAGGAAAACAAATTGAAAGTTGCAACCTTATATAATGGGTTTGGTTTTGCTTATGGTTTTCATAGACAAGAATAACGGTATGATTATTAGATTATTCATATGAATTATGAGTATATAAAATGATAGTGTTTATATTACAATTGTAAACCAGCATCCAGCCGAATTGAAACCTCTGCTTCTCACTAACTTTTGATTCTCTGTTCTCCTACCTAACTGCTCCTCTCATGTTCTCTTTTAATGTTACTTAAAAGTAATTTTTATTTATAATATATTTTTGGGTAGAGCAGATGAAATTCCAATTTTATTGAATAATATGTTTTAATTACATAAATGTTGCATCTCTTGATTATGAAAGGTCTACTTATTCACTAAACATAATTAGTAGCTGCTACTAATATATTCTAATTTTTTTCTCATTTACATATTTCATCTTACACTAATTAAGAAATCAGGGAGTAGAAACATACTGGAATGAACCTTGTTTGGTTGTTCTCTTCTTCTAGAATCTTTTTTCTAAAGCAGAATAAAAACTCAAGTTTATTTCTTTGAAATTCTGTAATTTTAATCTAAGTGGATTAAAGATATACTTATGGATAACTAATTAATAAAGTTGATATAAATAAAAATTATGGTCTTTTATGTGCATACATTTTTCTCCTAAATGTCGCATATCTCCATTTGTTATAGGAAAAAAATTAAATTAAAAAAAAATGATTAATCAGAGAAGGTGAGATTGCAATTTTTTTTGAAAGAAGGCCCAACTTAGTCCTTTTTTAGTGCTACCCATAATCATAAAATCCTTCCCTGGTTTTGGCTAAATCTTATGATAGTCTCAAAAACATCCTCAAGACATATGAGGATATATTTAACTCAAACAATTGGAGCACTGAAACAAGGAACCAAGCCCAATTGGTAAACAAAATTACATGTGCCTACTCTTTTTGCTCATCAAAAAGGAAACTTACGACATTGCCGAGAGCGACAACATTGAGGAAAGTGAAGGATGGCTTGTTTATACCTATAATCTGGAGAAGGAACATATATAACCACAGATGTATGACCACCCTTTCTTTTTAATATAAAGGTACCAACAAAAATTAATAACATGAGTCGCATTTCATTTGTATTTTTCCTAAGGATTCATCTGTCTTCTATTCAATAATTTGAGGCGAATTCATTAATTAATCCACCTTTAAAATGAATTATAGTTAATTTATTTTTTTAGCATTTAAGTCAAAGAAAATTATAGTAGGTAATTTAATTTTTTTAGCATTATATGGAATCTATACACCTAGATATATAGAGATCTAATCTAATTGAAATATTAAACAAAAACCAAAGCTACAGATTCTCCATCTTTTGGATTTTCAAGGGAAATAAGCCAAAAAAAAAAAATTAAAATCAAACCTTTGGCATAATCGTGCTCTTCTTTGCTACTATTTGCTTTATCACCATCGAAGGCACCTGCAAGAGCTGTAATTCTTAGTTTATTCTTTTTGAATTTCTTTTCTTTTTGGCAAAATAAAGGAAAAATTTAAAAAGAAATGTTCTTTCTTAAGAATTAGAAACAAATCTTGTTGGGTTTGTCTCTAGTTTTACTCATTTGCGTACATCTGTGCTTTGGTAGTGGATCTTATGTGACGCATGTCCAATATTGCTTGTTCAAATTTCCCAAAATAGATATATATGGTATTTTCCTACCAAATAATCATAGAATAATAATAACACTTTATTATTATTTTGAGATGGATCCGGAGAAGGAAGATTCAAATCAAAAATTGTGAAATGAAAGCAATTACCTTGTCGAGACTCGAGAGTGGAAATTGGGTGGTTGAAGAAAAGAGAAAATGAAGGAATTGAGAGCTGAGAGGAAAAGAAGAGAGGAGAAAGGGAAGAAAAGTCAGTATTTATACCTAGGGTAAATTAGAAAATATCAATGGAATTAATATTCGATTGCAATTTTAGTAACGAAAATCCAATTCTGTTGCTATTTTTGGATATATATTTTTCCCATCTTTTTGGGACCAAAAATACCAACGGAATGCCAATTCCGTTGCTACAATTGCAACCAATTTATTTTTAGTTGTAATTTTAGCAACGAAAATCCAATTTCATTGCTATTTTTAGACATAATTTTTTTTTCTTTGGGATCAAAAATACCAACGAAATGTAAATTCCGTTGCTAAAATTGCAACCAAATAGATTTTCCATTGTAATTTTAGCAACGAAAAAATAATTCCGTTGCCATTTTTGGATCCAAATTTTTTTATCTCCTTAGAACCAAAAATACCAACGAAATGTAATTTCGTTGCTAAAATTGCAAACGAATTGTTTCCGGTTGCAATTTTAGCAAAGGAAAATCCAATTCCGTTGCTATTTTTAGACATAAATTTTTCTCCATTAGGACCAAAAATACCAACTGAGTGTAAATTTTGTTGCTTAAATTGCAACCGAATAGATTTTCCTTTGCAATTTTAGCAATGGAATTTTCGTTACTATTTTGTGGATCCAAATTTTTTTCATCTCATTGGAACCTAAAATACCAATGGAATGTAAATTTCGTTGCTAACATTGAAACCAAATAGTTTTTCCGTTTCAATTTTAGCAATAGATTCCGTTGTTATTTTTGGACCTAAATTTTTCCATCTCCATAAGATAAAAAATACCAATGAAATGTAAATTCTGTTGCTAAAATAACAATCGAATATTTTTTTCCATTGCAATTTTAGCAACGAAAATCCAATTTTGTTGCTATTTTTGGTCCTAAATTTTTTCCATATGCATGGGACCATAAATACCAATGAAATTTATTTTTAGTTGCTAAAATTACAATTGAAACTAATTTCGTTGCTAAATTAGCAATGAATATTATATTTCGTTGCTAAATTAGCAACGGAAGTCATATTTTGTTACAACGAAAGTCGTTCCAAAATTTTTTCACCATCTGTTGGTGCCTATTTTAGCAATGGTATATTGATTCCATCGCTAATTTCCATTGCTAAATTTTTGCGCTAAAAATTCCTTCCACTATTAGCGATGGAAGACTGCCAAATATTTTTTTGTTGCCAAATTTGCAAAGTTTAACCAATTTTAGAAACGAAAATTATTTTCCATTGCTAAATAGCAACAGAATTTAATTTTCATTGCTAATTACCATCAGAATCAATTCCGTTGCTATTTTCATATTTTTTTGTAGTGTCGCATTGTCCATTTATTTATGGATGAAAATCTATGCTATAATCCAAGTGAGTTCTTAATGCTTGTTAAAGTTTCTCCTAAAATTTAAATGTGAATTGAGGATCCCTATTTGAAATGATGGAGATGGGGACACCATATAGCCTTATTATTTCATTGATATAAATTTCTACTAATGTTGTTAATGGGAAAATCAGATCTTACTGGTATGAAGTGTGCAAATTTTATCAACCTATTAACTATCACCTAAATGGAGTTGTGTTGCCTTCTGGTAAGTGGCAAACTAGATATGAAGTCCATAGTGATATGTTCCCACTTCCATTCTGGTATGTTGATGGGTTATAGTAATCCAAAATGAATATGGTATTCTGTTTTCACTTGTTGATATGTCAAATATTTAGTCATTAAGTTTGCTATCTCTTTTTTCATTCCAGGTCACCAATAGGTTACTTTTAAATCTTGATACAATTTATTACTTCCTAGATGCATGGTGTAACTGCTACTATGGACCTTTGTTAAGATATTTTTCTTTAATTTTGCATTGTCTGGAACATAAATCTTGCCTTTGTAGTATGAGTAACCATCACAATCAAGATAGAACTTACTATCTTTCCCTATTTGTATTTGAGAAATGATGAAGGCTAACTAATCATCTTGCCTTTGAATAGTTTTCATCTGTTGTAACTAATCAGGTTTTAGTTGCATTTCAATTATAAGTGCCTAATCCTGAGCTATGGTCAACTTGACATTCATAGCTTTTAAAGCTACTAGATATTTTCTGCTGAGTGCATATGTTACAACATTTGCTTTACTAAGATGGTAGTTAATCAAACAATCACAGTTTTTGATGAGCTCCAACCACTGCCTTTGCCTTAAATTGAGTTCTTTTTGCATGGGTAAGTATTTCAAACTCTTTGTGATCATTGTAAATGTAGTATTTCTCATCGTATAAATTATAAGGCCCTAACTTTAACCCTAGTAGAAATATTTTATTAGTGGGGCTTATAGTTAAAGTAATGTTTAATTAAATTAAATAATAAATTAAAGTTAAAGTCTAAAGAGGGGTAAATTGGTAATTTTACTGTACATATTTTATATGTGATTAATTAAAGGACTAACATAGGATGTGGGTGCAATTGTAATTGAAGGAAGTAAAGTAGGGGGTTAAATTTATAAAGAAGAGAAAATTATGGGATAGATTTTGATAGAAGAAGAAGAGTAAGGAGTTAAGTGGATTTTGTCCTCTACTCACACTTTTTGGAAATTTCACATTATGACATGCATCAAAGTCACCGATCATTTTCGATTGGGTCCTTAAAGGTTTGCTTTTGGGGTCCAAGATAATAAGAGGCTTGCTTAACTCATAAATTGGCCACTTCGCCATAAACAAGGATCAAACCCAATTTATGGTTGGTAGTCAACCTATGAAGGCATCAACTAATGGGCCCAAAAAGATAGGTGTCATGAAATTACCATCTGACAGAACATTGGGAGATGAATATCGACCTTTTGATGTCCAAATAGAGATTGGTGTTCGGGACATCACACTTATTGGGGCATCTTAATTAGGTGTTGTTTTATAATTAGATTTTAAAATTAATACCCCATCCTCAGTCATAGGATACAAATGATAGAAATTAAAGCATCCCAATCAAACAAAAAGACAAAAAATAAAAACTTCAAATAAGGTCCTAATTAAATTATTAAATAAGCAATTCATCCAACAAAAATAGAAAAATTTATAAAAGAAAAAAAATCATACATAAAATGGGCTATTGATTAGTTTGGGAACACTAGTTCCTTTATGCATATTTACAAAAATAAATTTTATTTCATTGTGTGGATTTTTGGGTTGAAAATTAGACATTGGTCCATGTTTTGTTAAAAAAATCCAATTGATCTAATAAAAAATATTTTAGCTTCCTTTTATCTTATTATGCACAAAATTTCTTTTTTACTAACTATTACAATCCTAAAAAAATACATCTCAAAATAAAGGCAATAAATAATAATAAAATTAATGAATAAACAAAGCTATAATAAGCAAATAAATTAAAATAATTGATACAACTAGGGAGTGGAGATGGTGATCAGTGTGGAAGCATGACTTCAAATGAAAAAAACTATAAACTCTTTAAAACCACGAGGGTAATAGTTATTCTCAAAATCATAAAAAACAAATGAATTAGTATTTACAACAAATAGTCTTAGACTTATTTGTACAAATATAGTAGGTTTAGGTACATAAATATATCGCACAAAAGCAAATCAAACTTTAAATAATGCATTAACATTATAAGAAAAGAATAAATGATATAAAAAAATACATAAAATACCTAAAATATATGCAAAATACCTCAAAATAGCCTCGGGGATGACCAAAAGAAGTAAGGGACAGTAACAAAGGGAGTATGGGATGGGAAAAAGAGATAGAGTTGAGATGTCCTATCCATCATATGAGGGATGACCATCCCTCAGCCTATCTTCCTGTCCATTACCTTTGGACAACACCAAAAAATGCATAATTGTTGCAAAAGTGTAGAAAAACCATGTAAAAAATATTCCTAGCCTTAAAAATGCATTTTTATGGTCTAAATTATACCAAAACATGTTATAACAACAAATTGCACATGAAATACACATAAAACATGCATTTACATAATTAAAGAGAACAAAAAAAATTAAATTTTAAATATACAACAATAAAGGAAACCACATTTAACCCATCACCGACATGCCAATTTGGTTCAAGTTATCAACTTAAAATATCTCAAATTAACATGTATATTATTCAAATAAGATAACAAGAAGAGTATGTCAATATACATAAAAGAATTATGTGATTACATTAATTGAATTAAAGAGAAAGAAAGGATGAGTGAGTCTAGAATATTACCCTTAGAAGATATTCTGACTCTATGATGATTATATTCAAGATCTCTTACTTTGGTCTATGGTCTTTGTTCTCAAAGTTAAAAGCTAAAATTTGTTTGTTTTTGATGTGTGTTTTTAACAAATATTGTTAGAGCTTAAGGTTAGAGAGAGAAAGAAAATTTTCTTCTTCTCTAATGGCAGTCGCTTCAAAAGAAAATATGTTATTCTTCCCCCTTTGAAAACCCTAGAATTAAGGTTTTATACCTAAGGAATATTTTTTTTTATTTTTGAAAATCTAACTCAAATCACTTCAAATCTGGAGGTAAAGCCCTGTAAATCTGGAACAATCCTTCAGGGGATCCAAATTGCCTTTTTTGTAAAACTAAACATACGAGAAAACTAGGTTTTGAGTGACGAGCACCCCTTAATGAGGGGCGGCCATCCCCCATCACTAAACCTTAATTTTCAAAAATTTACCCCAGATGAACCATCCTAGAGAGGGGGACCACAGATGGGATCCTCCAAGTGATAAATGCCCATTTGTCACCATTAGAGGCATAAATCGAGGTTTTTTTTTTGCATATTTTGTTAAAACGCTTGAAATATTTGGAGGTATTTAGAAAATCATGAGAAATCTTTGAGAAAGAGTGAGAAATTGACGATTGAAGCATCGAGATTCGAACAAGTCATCAGTAATATGCTATTTCGTCATCATCAAGTAACCATAATTTAGGCTGCCTTAGGTTATAGTGCCTACAACTGCCCCTAATTTTGGAGAACTGGTGCATTGGTGCCAAAGTGAGCCAAAATTTAGAGTGAAAGGAAAAAGACACGTACCTGAGGTAGCAAATCTCTTGTTTTGCTTGTTAATTAAAATCCTTAATTAGCATCCAAGGCATCTAGAATCAGGGTTTGAGATTAACTCTATTTAAGGCGATGAGTCTCCAGTTGTTCAATTAGTGCCTGGGGCATGCATAATTGAGACAACAAAAGGTTTAACTGGATTAGTACCTGGGGCATGCAGAAATAAGGTTTGAGACAAACTCTATTGAAGGCGGTGAGTCTCCACTTATCCAATTAGTTATTGGGGTATGCAGTATCAAGGTTTGAGACAAACTCTATTAAAGGTGGTGAGTCTTCAGTTATCCAATTAGTGCCCGAGGCATGCCAAATTGAGATAAAAAAAGAATATTTTTGCATGGCTAGCACTTGGGGCATGCATAATCAATGCTATTTTAATGCAACTCATTAGCATCCGGGGAATGCAAAATTAGTGCTTTTCGAATATTACCTGTTAGCACCCGAGGCATGTAGTACCAGTTGGTTGGTTGAATTTGATTAGCACTTGGGGTATACAGAATCAAATTGCTGATGGTTGATGCTTTTCTCGAGGAATATGGTTGTTCCTTTTAAAGTGATGTTTTATTAAGGATATTTTTGATAGATGTACATCTCATGTTCAATGAATGGTGAAGGTGGATTCAATCAATGATGAACGGGTTCCCTCAAATCATGAAGAGATTTTTTTCAAAATTTGTGAACATTTGCACTTCTTCTTGTTATGCATCTCTTTTATTTCAACTTGTTTGAGTAGTTCCTTATGGAATAACTCCAACCTTCTTGTTGAAAGAATAACCATATACCCTATAGTAGAGGTTTTTTGTACCTGTTGTGAAACAGTGTTAAGTATTAACATTTCATTTAGTAGGGTCTGGCCTTCTTGGGCTCTTTTTATCATTACTTATTGGTTATTATTTGTCTTATTGTTACTTTTCTTTTTATTAAGGTGTGATTATTTATGAATTATCTAATTAATCTTATGACTTTTTTTTCACCTTTCAAGCATAAGTAAAACAAGACATGAAATAAAACGATGAACTATATGCAACTTTATTTTATATACATAAAAAATTTTAACAAGTACTCCCTAAATAAAAATAAATAAATCATTGAGAGGGCCATAATCCAGGTGCTCTACGATACGCTGACCCTGATGGAAATCTAGGAATTGATGGCCTGAGTTGTCCAGCTAGTGCCATAGCCTATGGTGCTGGAGGTGGCGGCTCTTTTGCTTGCTCAAATACAAACCTGAAACCTAGAAACACTGAGGTTAATGGCTGCAAAATATATACTATCACCTCTATCAGTCTTTTTGATCCTTGACCCACCTCATGATCTACTCTGGAGTGATCCTCTAGATACCTCATTATGTCTCCCCTTAGGTACTTGATATACCTTCTTAGTTCTTTATTGGTCTCAAAGGAGATCTTACAAGTCGATCTGTAGGTCAAACTATTAGTCTCAGTCCATCCTTATCTCCTATGGTTCCTGAGACTTGTGAGGCTCCTTTAGCTGGCCATCTTATTGAGGTGGCTTCTCCCGGGGTACCTAAGGCTCTATTGGTACCTCATCTGCTACTTGACCCTGGTCATCATCCTCAACCACTGCACCCGAAACTATAGGCTCTAGGTCGTATCTTTGTCAGGTCTTCAGTATTGTTAGTAATCTGTATTAGCCCTCATATCCCTCTATAGCTTTAACATGCTCATGGTGATCGCTGTCTGCAAGTTTATATAAATGCTCTCCTGGATATGATCCCCAAAATAGTCCTCATCCAATCATAAAGATATCAGCAGCCTAGTGATAACTCCTCCCACACTTACTTAGGTCCCTGGCATAGTGCTAACCCTATTTAGTGTGGTGATAGTCTCATAGGTGATATCGATATGGTGCCCTTTTTGTATCCCCCATAAACTGGTAATGTCAGTAATGTCTACTGAGTTTGACATTACCTAGACTCCTAGTGCATCCTAAATATGAAGCAGAAAGAACCTTATGAATATACATATAAATCCAAAGAGCTATCATCATGCTCTTTATCTTATCCAAATCATAAACTGCCCTAAGCAAGGTCATAAGCCTCCACCTATCCCTATCTCTGGGTAGTATGGTTATGCCTACTCTACTGGAATGCCCTATAGCTTCTGCGAATCTACAGCCGATGATGCTATAGGGAATACCTAAAGCCTTACACTATATTACCCCCTCTTGGGTGTTCAAGCACTGAAAATCTTCGTACCTTAAAGTGGCAAGGACATCTATGGTTACATCCAGGTAGGTCCTAAAGGCTAGGATGAAGAAATCCATCTAACCAACCCTAGCTAAGAGTCTATTAGCCCCATATAATAATTTAGGTTCCTCGAGGAACTATCAAAACATAAATTTGCTCACCCTATACTAAACCTGACCTAGAGATCGATACCTAGTAGCCCTCTCAAGCATTATATAGTAAGGTACTGGCCAGGATGACTGGGTACGTGGTATTCTATAAGGCATCATTGAAAAGAAAGGTTGCATGTTAGTTCATGGTGTAAAAAATATTTAGAGGTATTTAGAAAATCATGAGAAATCTTTAAGAAACTTTGAGAAAGAATGAGAAATTAATGATCAGAGCTTCGAGATCTAAACTCCTTATCATTAGTATGCTATTTTCTCATCATTGGGTAATCTTGATCTAGGCTGCCTCTGGTTATGGTGTATGCACACGTGACAAGGGAAGGTAAATGGTGGGTTAGTGGAGAGTGGTTTGGCCATTGAAAATTAATATACAAATTTTAATTATCTTTTCTTCTCTCTCTAAGATTAAAGCTTCTTTCTAGTTTATTTAAGTTCTACATTGGGGCTGTTTGTAATGGAGTTTAAAGTTGGATGCTAAGGTATTGGGTACAAAAATTTTAACCTTAACCTTCATCTTCTTCTTAATTTAATGATATTGCATAAAGGTTTTATAATTGAGAAGTTAAAAATGTGTTGAATCTTTGTAAAAGGTGATGTAAGTAAGAACAAAGTAAATGAGCCCTAGAAGGAGTGAAGGAAGAATTGGCATTTCAACAGAGTTATGGGAACTATGTTTAAATTTGGTATTGTATGTATTGATTTAATATATGATATATATAATCTCTTTTGAAATTATAAAGAAAGTAAATATCTGACTTTGTATGTGAAATTCTTAAGTTGTAATTGGTTTATGATGGAATCAATGCTATCAAGATTAAGTTTAGGATTATAAAGTTATTAAGGTATAATTATAGGCATGCAAAAGTTCATCTGATTATGAGATTGAAATTCAATTTAGTTTCTAGTGAAAAAAAGGAAAAATCTATAGAAGAGCAAACTTAGTTTTCTTTCTTTCTATTGAGTTTGTTGCTTTATTTAAA
Source organism: Excoecaria agallocha (assembly GCA_037975025.1). Lineage (NCBI taxonomy): Eukaryota > Viridiplantae > Streptophyta > Magnoliopsida > Malpighiales > Euphorbiaceae > Excoecaria > Excoecaria agallocha. The sequence continues at coordinate 57,651,896 of CM075810.1, read as the reverse complement.
TAATCACTTGAATTAAATTATATAATATGATAGATTTGAAATGTATTAGTGTTTTACTGAAGGGTTTAGCTATGGTTTATCATGGCACATTGTTAGGAATTTCACTATTTTTGAGACAGAGTTGTTAGGGGTTGTTGGTATGTTGAATTATTAGTTGCATGTCTAGATTTCCATTAAACAAAAGGTAAACACTCAGTTAAGGGGAAAAAACACTTTCTCGAGGAAGGCACATCATCTTATGAGTATAACTCATACTCACCTAAGTGTTTTTAGTCAGTTATGCATAAACAATAGAGAAACATTTACCCTAGTATGGAAAACACTCACCTGAGTCATGAAAACACTCACCTGAGGCTTGTAAACACTCACCCGAGTATTAAACACCCTTACCCGAGGGAAATTATAGTCTCTTGAGGTAAGAATTTTATTTTTGACAAATAGCTCACCCTTATTAGTATAATGGTAATTTTTTTTAAAATAGCTTTGTGTTTATCATTCAAAGCATAGTTTCCTAACTAATTTAAATTTAAATGCTTAGTTTATGGTTACATGATTTTAGAGTAAGTTAACATTATAAAAATCGGTCATATAATCTTAAATAATTTTATGAATGAGAGTTCAAAATTGTATTGCTAAATTGTTTAAGACCTCAATTTACATGATCATTAAATAGGCATGTCAATGGATATCTCTATGATATTAAAGTGGATTTGATGGAGAAACTAAATATCTTTAGACTAAATTAACAATATTGAGTTAGCCTACAAGGTGACGCAAATACTTCAAGGAATGAAATGCCATATTGTACAACTAATTGTGAAATTGGAAAGAACATATTTATATGGTAAGCTTAAGAACAAGCTTAACCGATATTGTTATTTATTTAAAGTAGCATAGTTATGCATGTATGTTTACATTTTTACATTTTCTTGTAAAAGTATACAATTACAGTATTATACACTTACGGACATTGATAGATATATATGTATGTTTATATTTGAGATCTTACATTTTGTATATATGGGTACAAATACAATATTATACTACGAGGGAACAAGAATAATATTTTGAAATATACATGAACATAGTTAATGCCTGTAAACATAATTCAATTGTGGATAAATAGGCATGCCTATAGGAAAATAGTTGTAGTTATTATAGTCAACCCCCTTTGGGTCTATAATTCATCCCTATTTAGGACCATAGCTCGACCTTGTTTGGGTCTATAGTTCAATATCTTCAGATATCTATATTGATTAACACCTACGAGGTATTCATATGTTTGATACCTATTGGTATCCATAGTTCCCTTTATCCACTCTTAGAATTTAGGTAGGCAAATAAATTACATCAAAGATCTCAAAAGTAAAATTACATAGATTCATTCAGTAAATTCATATTTGTATTTCAAGTTGATATAGTTATTGAGTTTTATTTTAATTTCTTAATTATGTATTTTGTTACTCTATTATTATTTTTTATTATTAAGAATGTTATATTATAATTTGATGCTTGCTGAGTGTGTTTGTTTACAACTGGTGTTAGTTGTTGTCTATAATGAATTTGTTCCCTACTAAGCTATATAGCTTAGCATGGGTTATTTTATCTATGTAGGTTTTGTAGTTGGACTTTTTCCTAAGGACTTAAATCTGCATCAGGTGGCCAACACAAGTCTATCAAGGAATCTTGATATAGGATGTTTAAATTTAAAATTTTATATGATTTTGTATTCAAGATAGCTTATATGATATGATCATTATAAGATATAATATGCTCATTCTGAAATCAATAGATATGTATGCATGTATGGCTTGATAGTAACTTATGCTAAATATGATTAGAATGGATATATATATATATATATATATATATATATATATATATATATATGTTATGCATGGTAGTATTAAAAACAACAATATATGATTAGTGATTATACCATTTATATAGATATTGTTAATTAAATGGATAATAGCATGATGCTATGATATTACATGTGTAAAGATGTATGTCAGTAATAGAATTAGATTGTCAATAACAAGGTATCATAATCTATGCTATTAGAGCCTGATTTAGTTGTTTCCTATCAATAAGAGTCTAGAATTATGCTATATGGTATAATGTTGTGTTGGTCTAATGCATAAGTCTCTATTTTCTTATAGATAATAGATAGAGGGTTCTAAGGATGCCATTAAAAAATCAGTTAAAGTAACTTGCTTGCTAGAATTAAGCCCTCCTATAACATCCCAAAATTTTCATCTGACACACATGGTACATTCAAGAGCCTGACAATAACCCTTGGATAGTTTTTAGGGTGATTACAGTAGAATAATATAGAAAAATTTAAAAGTATATAAGTGTTAAATGTGCTCAGACTAGGAAAATCTAAGGATGGATGACCTGACGAAAAGTTTAACTTAACCCCTAAATGAGAAAATATGTATCAAATGGAGTTTGGTGGTATAATTTGAGGTGAAATTGAGATTGTATAGGCTCTCAAATTAGATAGCAAAACATTTACTTGGATCGTAAAAGGGTTGACCAAAACTTTGATCGATCCAAAAATATTCCATAGACTCTTAAAAATTATTTTGTTTTCCCAAATCTACTAAAAATAATTTTAATTAATATTTGGAAGTGAAAAATATTTTTTCTAACAACTTTGAATTTTTAGCTATCGAATTAACTCATTTTACGTCATGAGTTGGAAGTATATCTAAATGATGTCAAAATAATTTAACATTTAAGCCACACCTTCCTGCATATATTTTTGCACATGGGGAAAAATTTTAGAGTATTCTGATGAGAAAAACATTTGAAATCTAAAAAAAAAAACTGAGAAAAATCGAGTTTTCGAACCTATCGAAAATATTTTGGTGCCCTAACCTATAAAAAAATCCATTTGATATAAAATTTTAAACATATTTTAATTATAATATTTAGGAAATTTTGAAACAATTTTTGTAAAAAAATAAAATAAGGATGGATGAGCCAACAAGAAAGTGACAATTGGCACAATTATATCCACATAAAGTAGTTTGATTTGTCCATCCTTTAAACTTTTGATTTTAGGGCTGATTTTTTGGAAAAATATTCACTCCAAAAACCTAAAGAATTCTGGAAAAAAATTGGACTAGAAATCAATTATCATTCTCCTAAAAAAATGCAATCCAAAACTTAGTGAAATAATACCATTTTTCTTCATTTCTCTCTCCTCACACCATATCTCAAGCACTAATTTTACCCAAATATACTAAAAATATCTTCTTCATCCTATAAATTAAATTAAAGCAAGAATAAGCTTGGAAATGGAGAATTTTTAGTGAGAGAAAGTTAACCTAATTAGGTGAATTTTAAGAGAAAGAAAAGAGCAAAAAGGAGGAAGGTAATGAGAGGAGAAATAGGTGATTTTAAGCTATTCTAAGGTTGATTGATACAAAAAATACACTTAATTTTATTTATTTATTAAATTTTTCATGAAAATTACATTATACAATTATAGGAAATTAAAGGGAAATGTGAAATAATTTAAGGATAACATTATAAAATGATGTTTTTAACATGAAATTAGTAAGAAATGAGGAAAAAATCAAGATTAAAGTGATAAATCATGTTGAGGCCAAATTGTACATAATTTTGAATATTATGATAATTTGATGTTATTTGGTATTAAGCATGAAATGTGTAATACTAACTTGAATAAACATAATTTGAGTTTAAAATAATATAGGGATATAATGTTAATCATGTGAAAATAATGATGTACCATTATGTAACTTTATAAATTTGAGTAGAAATGTGAAATAATTTAAAATAGCTTGATAAAATGATGAATTAACATGAAAAAAATATAAATTAAAGAAGAAAATAATTTAAGAGAGAAATTCCATGAGGGCTCAATTATGTATTGCGATATAATGTGAATTATTTTGATAATTAATGGCATATTTAACATGAAATGAATAATAAAATATATAAAAAAATATAATAGAGTTGATTAGAATTAAAATAAGAAATATACATAATTATGTACTAGTAAACATAATGATGGAATTAAAGGAAACTTATGAATTTTTAATGTTAATTAAATGAATTTCATCATATGGATGATTAAAATAATTTAAAAAAACACATGGCATATATATGATGAAAGAAACAAAATGTATGTATGGGAACATTATGAGGTCAAATGATAAATGTGATGATGATGACATGTTTTCATTTATTTTTATATGATATTAAATGTACACATGATGAATATGTGATGGTTGAGCATGAATGGATGCTAAATAAGTATATGGTTTGTGTGACATAATGTGATTAATATGGATTATTATATAAAAATATCATGTAGCATAAAATATACAATTGCCTTTAGTGTATAGTGACTAATCTAAGACATTAGGATATAATGGCTAGCCATAAGAAGCCACATACAACGATAATACTATGAGATTAAAATTTTATTGAGGGTTTGCTATGCTCAAGTAGTCAACCTCACATACAGTACCCGAAGGATGGCTATGCTCAAGCAATCATCTCACACTTAATCATATAGTATATTCATACAGTCATACAGTTCTTATCCTACATATCTGATTCAAGAATTTCCATTGATAATTACTAGAGGTAAAATAGTAAATATATAAAAATACAAGAATTAAATGATAAAATCATGGCATAAAGAATGCTTTAAAGCTGATTAAATAAGAAATAATGTGAAAAATGAGATTACTGATTCTAAAAAGGGCAAAACTATAAATATATGAGAAAATGAGAATAAAATGGTAATTCAAAACATGAAGGATGCCATAAAGCTAAGTAAATAAAAAATAATGCGAGAAATGTAGTTAATAGTTCAGTAAGGGCAAAATTGTCAGTACATAAAAAAAATAGAGACCAAAAAGTAAATTACACATAAAAGAGGTTATAAAAGTGATTAAACAAAAAATAAAGTAAAAAACATGGTTAATAGACTCAAAGGGGGTAAAAATATAATTACGCAATAAATTAGAGGCAAAAACGTAATTTGGCATCAATAATGTGATTAATGGAGTTAAAATGGTTAACTAAGGGAAAAAGGCAAAATTGTAAATTATGAAAATTTTAGGGACCAAAATGTAAATTACCCACTTCATAAAGAAATATAGGGATCAAAATGCAAATTTTACATTTAGAATGAACCAAAAAAAGTCAAAGGAAGCAAAAAATTGTCAAAATTAAGGTTAAACCCACTTAAGAAAGATGAAATTAATAAGAAAAATAAGTATCAAGCATTAAATAGGAAATTATGATAATTAGAGGATCAAATTGATTTAAATTAGTAAAATGTAACATAAAAGGGTAAAATAGTAATTTACCATTACATAAAGAAATGTTGAGAAAAAATGTAAATTGAGGAGAAAATATGAAATAAAAGATATAAACAGGGTAAATAAAGGCAAGATGGTCAATAGAAAATAAAATCGTACTCAGGAAGGGTGAAAAAGGGATTTTGAATGAACTACAAAAAAACTACAGATGAGCGACGGAAAATTCCGTCGCTAAATATCAAATTTTCGTCGCTAATTAAAATTAGCGACGCTGCGACGAACAGTCGCTAATATATTAGCGACGGATTTCTAGTACAGTCGCTAATTTAGCGACGAAATATTTCGTCGCAAATATTTTTTTTTCGTCGCGAATTTATAAATCCCAATTAGTCGCCGAATTACAATAATATTTAGCGACTATTTTTCGTCGCTTATTATAAATTTACTCGCAAAAGATAGCGACGAAACATTTGTCGCTAATTATTTGTCAAATTCTAATGTAAATACAGTAGCGACAGTTTCTGTCGCGAATCCGTCGTTAAATTATTGCCTAATTTAAATTTTTCTTTTAATCTATTTTTAAATATTCATCCTGTACACTGTAAATAATAATCTTATATTATGAAATTCAAATATAATAGATGCAAATATAAATAATAATCTTATATTTTCATATATATAATTTGTAATGAATTCATTACAAATATACAGTTAACATAAAAAACAATATATGGAACAAGGTATTGTTTATACAATCAATTTCCCTAAAATCAATAACAAATTAAATCTTTACAATTTCCTATCAAATATAGAATTAGCTCCTAACTAATATTATTATAGTAATATACCCTAAGCCTAAATACAGTCCCTCTCCTCGTCTTCTTGCTGCAATAATGGACACCAATAATTATGTCGACAAGAAACTAACCGAATCCATGAATGTAATAATGGACACCACACACATAACAAGAGCCATTTTCCATTTGAAGATACTGCACAAAGTATAGAACAATATTTTAGATATTTTGGCAAATAAGTAAAATATAATAAATACATTCTGTTAGAGAGCAAAAACCAAAGCAATGTTTGTCAATAGAAATTTAAAGTCAGGTCCATGAATTCCTCCATTCAGACATAAATAGAAGACCGAGAACAAGACCAGTAGCATCTGAAAATGCTAGCAGTACCTGCTATGTGGATGATGCACTCTGAATTTAACAGGTCGGATTCAGCTTCACCGTATTCAGACTAGGATCCCATGAAAATGTGTCTTGCCCTCAAGATCTGCAAATTTATTCTATGAATAACATTTTATGTCATTTCATTCTAAAAGCTACTACAGCATAACCATATACTCTATAACAATTTCTGCATAAAAGGAGCCTTTGGAAACAGTAAAGAATATAAACTCCCTGATTTTAACATACTAATCCCTTTCATTGAAACTTGACCACATTTTTAGTTCCAAAGTATCACAATCATTAGCAGCTTGCTCATAAAAAAGAAGCAAGAAGGTGAAGTAGCTGATTTTAAAATTAAACGCATAAATAAATAGCAGCAGTACATTTCACAATGCCAGGCATAAACTAGAAACCATATTTCTCACATATCCATTTTCTGAAGACAAAAGAGTAATAAGATAAAACCTTCTCGAAAAGAACAAAATTTTAGTACACAAAGATAACAATTGCCATCAGCACGGCTTGTGAACTTTAAACAAAGAGTCAAACATCCACTAAACTACAACTGGCAGCCCCTCACATTAGACAATTTTAAAACTCTCTCCCTAATACATCATCATTATAGAAATAAAAATCGGATAAATGTAGAAATTGGAGAAGAAAGCTTGAGTGGAGAAAAAAACTCACAGGAATGCAGTACAACAAATGCCGTTCCCAAACTCGCAAATCCAGTGAATGGCCCATGGGGAATTGGCAAATATCCATGAACTTGTTAGTTCTCCAAACAGAACCGTCCTTCAACAAACAAATACACACTGATTCAGCAAGTGATGATATGACACATATACATGTGTTCAAGATGATACTAAGCATATTTGCTAATTTTACCTTATAAGCACCAACATAGTTCGCACTAAAACCAATTTCAGAGGCTAGTCACAATATGACGAGACAAGCTTATAGTGAGCATACCACAGAACAATTAAGTTTTAAAATAGAAACAGCAAATGCATAAAGCAAAACAGAAACAATATAAGCTGGAAATACTTGTAGTAAAACATAATTCAGGCACTTCAATAATACCTTTTTCCTCTTGGTGGCTTATTTACTTCAGCAACAAGACGTTGGCGTGCTGCTTCCATCTCATCAACCATCCCTCCTAGAACTTCTAAAGCTTCCGGGACAAGCATTAGAATCCCGCGTCGTACATGTATGTTACAAATGATAACCTATAAGCAAAAGAGATAAAGCTTCTGGCTTTTCTGTTGAACACTAACACTTCTCCATTCAAGAAACAGACATGACACACCAATCAACAACATAGTTTATTTTCTTCTCATGTAGCCATTTAAGCACCCAGAATTCACATCAACAATGATAATCAATTTAAACCCATATAGGTCAATGAAATCCATCACCAGCTCATTTCCCAACACATGCACAATACCAACACATATAACTGGCTGGCTTTCTCAATTTGATTTAGTGCAAGTGCAACTCATAAAAGGGACACGCACTTAAGCTGAAAATATACTATTTCAACAAAATTTTGCAAAGGATCCATCTTTTTAAGTAACAATAACTAACATATCTATCTGTAACTTCTATCCTAACAAAAATAGCATTCGCCATTGTCAAATAATATATATATAATAAAAAATAAAGAAAGACAATCAAATTTTATAAACAATCGATAGTCAATAGAAAGGGAACCTTCAATCCGGCAGGGGCTAATGCTTGGAGATCCTTGATAGGCCTGTATTCCATTCCAAAAATACGTTGAACTCCATCGGTCATGGACAGCTTAAGGCACCTCTTGGCTCCTGGAGGAGCATCCTGATACCTGCTTTTGAGGGGGCAGCTAATATTTACAATCTCATCAACCTGGAAAACATGTCGAATCACCGTGAGCTGGAACTTGTATTAAAATCCAAAACAAAGGCAAAATAAGAAGGAACAGATTTGAAATTAAGTTCGACAATCTAAGAGACTTCCTAAAATACATAAGCAGTGATTCGGAATTTCCTAAATGCAAAAGCTTAAATAGAACTGCACCTGCAAAACGTAAGGCCCGGGGAGACTAACAAGGTGCATGGAATCCACATTCGGGGGAAGCACTCCATCGCCATAGTAGTTCATATCCGAAAACAAAAACTGCTGGAAGCAGAGCTTGGCCTTAGCCGCAACATCATGGTCTCGAATAGAACTCTCAAGTCCACGAAGACAAGAATCCAGCCATTCTCTTTTCACCTTCAATCCCATCCTTAATAAACAATCACTAACAGGACAACCGGAGCTCACCGGAGGCATAGTGGCCGATTGTGGCGACGAGTAAACAAAGGGGGGATCCGGCAGAGAGGGAGGCATCAGAGTGTCTGACACGTCAACGAATTCGTCGTCAGAGATAGGAACCGGTTCATGGTCGTCAGGGTTAGGGTTCGGAAGGTCGAGATTGGCGGTGGGATCTTGTAGGAGATGAACTTCATTGTCGTGATCGTGTTGTTGTTGATGGTAAATTTCTTCATCCTCTTCTTCATCGGAATAATCTCTAAGTCGGAGGCGTCTTCGGGGCATTTCTGCAACTGCAAGTGAAGCAGGATGTTGTTGTGGCCGTCGTTGGAGTTGTCGGCAGCTGATTGGGGAGTGAAAAGGTGGTCGAAGGAAGGGAGAGAGGCGGTTGGGGCGGAGGGTTGGGTGATGGCACTGGTGGGCGGCGGTGAGGGCTAGGGTTTTGTTAAGCTATGTAAAAGGGAGTACAAGTAAATGAAATTTTATGAGTCTGAAATAACAAACACAGAGAAACGGGGTCCATAAAAATCATGAAAATACTTAAATTACCCATGATTTTTTTTCTTTCCTTTCATTAAATGCAGGGATATTATAGTCAATATAAATTATTAGGGCTCACAAATATTTAAAATTATGCACAAAAAATTTTATTAAAATAAAAAATATAAAATTAATAATAATAATAATAGGATCCCCCAGCGGGGGTGGAGACGGAAAAAAAATTTCTATTATAAAATTGGGGACGAGGACGGAAAATGGGGTATCCGCCCCGCAGGGATCCCCGCTCTGCAAAAAAATTTCTTTTTTTAATTTTAAAATATAATATTTTATAAATAATTAAAATTAAAATATAACTTAATTTTATTACTTAATTTTAAATTTATGAATGATTAAATTTTATATTAATTTAAATTATGATTGTTTTTAAATTTTTTATTTATTAAATATTATAATTTAATTTTAATTATTTATAAAATATGATATTTTAAAATTAAAAAATAAAAAATTCGGGGATGGGGATTCACGCGGGGCGAGGAATGGGGGAATTTTCTTTCCGTTCTAAATTCGGAGGCGGAGATGGAGAATCTCCGACCCCGACAGGGCAGGGAGTGGGGATATAATATCCGATCTCGCCCCGTGAACATCCCTAAACAACATGAATAATAATAATAATCACTAAAAGGTCAAAATTTTAGAATAAAATTTATCTAATAATATGCAGATTAACCAATAAAGAGACGTAAAATACTTAATATATTTTCTACACGTAAAATTTATCTAATTTTAGAATATTATTATTTCTCTCATATAACTTAAATTGTGTTAATTTGTGATTTAATTAAAACAAATAATTTTATTTACTCTTAATATCATTTTAAATCATTTATTTATTAATATTTATCGAGTCAGTCCGATTATTATTCGGGTAACTCCAAGTTGGGGTGTTACACAAACATTAGAGAGAGAAGAACAAAGAGCCCTTAATTGCAACTTTTGTCCAATGCAAATCGGATAGGGTTAGAAAGCAACAAATAACACGTTCTTACAGATCTTAAAAATTAATCTTCACCATCCAAATATAACAACAAGGATTTTTAAATGTACTCACCAAAAATCAGGTCAATCTAACGGCAAATGATTTTTCGATCGTCTTCGTATACAAAACTGGTCATTACGTAAAAAAATCCAAAAAATAGCCTCTTTTTTGCAACAAACACTGAACTTACAGACCTTAAAAACTAATCTTCACCGTTTAAAATTAACAAAAAGGAGCTTTGAACGTACTCACCAAAAATCAGGCCAATCTAACGGCAAATGATTTTTCAATCGTCTTCGTATATAAAACTGGTCATTACGTAAAAAATCCAGAAAACAACCTTTTTTTGCAACAAAAACGGAACTTATAGACCTTAAAAACTAATCTTCACCGTTCAAAATTAACAACAAGGAGTTTTTAATGTACTCACCAAAAATCAGGCCAATCTAACGGTAAATGATTTTTCGATCGTCTTCGTATACAAAATTGGTCATTACGTAAAAAATCCAGAAAATAGCCTCTTTTTTGCAACAAAAACTGAACTTACAGACCTTAAAAACTAATCTTCACCGTTCAAAATTAACAACAAGGAGTTTTGAACGTACTCACCAAAAATCAGGCCAATCTAAAGGCAAATAGTTTTCCGATCATCTTCGTATACAAAACTGGTTATTAAGTAAAAGTCCAGAAATAACCTCTTTTTTGCAACAAAAACCGAAATCACAGACCTTAAAAACTAATCTTCACCATTCAAAATTAACAACAAGGAGTTTTGAACGTACTCAACAAAAATTAGGCCGATCTAACGGCAAATGATTTTTCGATCGTCTTCGTATACAAAATTGATCATTAAGTAAAAAATCCAGAAAATAGCATCTTTTTTGCAACAAAAACTGAACTTACAGATCTTAAAAACTAATCTTCACCGTCCAAAATTAACAACAAGGAGTTTCCAACGTACTCACCAAAAATCAGGCCAATCTAATGGCAAATGATTTTCCAATACATATTAATTTAATATATATATATATATACATATATTTATTATAAAAATTATTTTATAATTATTCTCTATAGAATATTATTAAAATTAAATGATATTCTCAATAGTGATTTGTGATTTGCCATGGCCTATATCCTTAGCTCTGGCAGTGTTCCACATTTTACAATTGAAGAAAAGTGTCCAAATTTCTTATCTAATATAAAGTAATTATATTAAACCACTGACAATATAATTTTTTAGCTTAATTAGATTAACAGTTTCTAATAAAACTAATAAAGATGTTCTCAAATTAAGCTTTTTGATTCCTACTATTAAAATCATAGAAAAGAAAATTAATAGGAAAAGTATTTATACTTTAAAAATATTTTAACTACGGAAATACGAGTGATTTTTGCGGTCGTATTGAAAGATAACATCTTATCTAATAATGTGCAACCCGTTTTTAACTTGATAAAAGTATGAAATATATAAAATGCTTATATTTAAGGCACATTAATTAGCAATATTTATGTACAATAATTTTGAAATATTTTCGACAGAATGAGAAAATTAGGTTCAGAGATCTTTATTTTGGTCTCTCTTTAATCATGATCCTTTATTCATTACTAAATCCAATATTCAATTAGGCCTCAGGTTCCTATTTGGATAAGAGTTTAAAATTTTTATGTCACCTTTTTAAATTTTATACAAATAGCGATGAATAATTCTAACTAATAATTTTGTGCTAACAATACAAATTTGTAATTGAAACTATGTCTCGTGGTCTTTCAAAATATTTAATGCTGACTAAGCCCGAATTTCATATTCAATAGTCTTTGGACACTTTCAAAATTTGGATAATTGATAAACAAATCAATTTAATTTCTAATAATTTCATATTTGATTTAAATTTTTTAAAATAAAAATAAATTACAAATTTTTTATTATTATTTTAAATGAAATAATAAATTTTATAAATATTTATTTTTATTAATCTTGAACACGTAAATATATAATAATCATAACAATTAGTTTATTATTATGATTAAAAATATAAATTTTCTAAATAAATAACATTAGATTTTGGTATAATTGGTAAAAAATTATTACCAACTTATAAAATAATTTATAATTTTCTGTTACAAAAGAAATAATTCATTTTATATGGTGTATATTAAAATTACTTGAAATTATACATAAATCATGGGAGTGAAATTTAAAAACTTATTTTTTAATTTATTTGCGACGGAATAGCGACTAAATATTTCCGTCGCTAATCGTATTACAGCAACAAAATAATAATTAGCGACAGATATATTTTCGTCGCTAAACCGTCGCAAAAAAAGGCGCTAAATTTTCCCGCCAAAATTAGCGACTAAAAGTTTAGTCGCTAAAATTTCTGGAACTAATTTTCTGAATAAAAAATTATAAAATTTAGCGACGGAAACTTTGTCGCTAAATCTGTCGCAAAACAGGGCGCGTACTTTTCCCGCCAATAATTAGCGACTGTTTATTAATTCCGTCGCTATTTCGTCGCAAAAAAATAGCAAATATCATTATCGCGACGGAAATGTAAAATAGTCGCTAATCCGTCGCAAAAGTAGCGACGGAAATTATGCCGTCGCTAATTGGCAGTTTTTTTGTTGTGTTACCAAATGAAGGATAGAATCGTTATTTAGTGAAAAAGTTGAGTAAATAAGGACAAAAACTGTAATTGTGGTAAAGGAAGTGAAATTAAGGACTAAAACAAAAGAAAATGAAATTTATTGTGAAAATGTTTCAAAAGGAGAAATGAAGGGTAGAATAGTAATTATAGGAAAAGAGATGACACAAATGTCAAATTAGTTAAAGAAGAAACTTAGACGGCAATTCAGTAAAATACGGGACTGAAATGTTATATCAAGGAAAGAGTAGATATAAATGTTATTTTGATAAATGTTAAGAACCTAAATGAGACTTGACAAAAAAAATGAAGGTTTAAATATAAATTTGAAAAGGATGGAAACATTATAAGGTAAAATGAAGTTTTACTCTAAATCAAAGTTAATAGTAAATTTGTATTAAAGAAGAATTTTTGTAGATAAAGGAAGCAAATACGGAAAAATAGGAAAATTAAAAGCATTTAAGAGTAATTAAGGAATTAAGATATATAAAGCTTCATTCAATTAAATAAGGGAGAAAACTAATTAGATAATTGAGATATGAATTATATTGTCCTTATGCTTAATAATATTAAAATTACAAATTATAAAGAAAGTACAATGAATAAATAAATTAAGCATTAGACAAGGACTATTATGTAATTAAATAGGAAAATAGGGGCATAAGTGTAAATTAATGCTAAAATTATAATTAAGAATAGTAATATGGTAAAAAGGTGAAAATATAAGAAAAAAATAATGAGGTCAACAAGGACTAATGGTAAAATAAAAATAAAAATAAATTTATGTAAATAAAATTTTGTGTTGTTGTATATACCACTAGGAAATAATGTTGCTTAGCACATTATTTATTGACCGTGCGTAGTGATAGATAACTAAGGACTCGAAGAAGACGAGATGTAATGGCATGTATAGGTGTTGCGATTGCTGATATAAAGTCTAGATAATTTATGTAGGGTGTGGACACTTGGCTAACAATGTATTCTGTAAAGTGATGGATGCAAACTAATAGTGAATTAATTTATATGTGTGTGTATGTAGATATAAATATGTGTGTGTGTGTATGTCTATATATATATATAGGCCCTGTTACCATTGATGCCTAGAGAACGAAAGGGTAATAGACTAACACTGAATAAAAACGAATGAAACAGAAATAAAAATGATGAACAAAATGCAGAAATCAAAAATGGATAAAAGGTATGCGACAGAAGACCATGATAACAAAGTTATCCTTTTGAAACCAGTAGCCGGTAGGTCTATCTTGCAGCCTATATACCTTAATGCAATACAAACAAAATGCAAACAAAGTTTCTAATGCATAAGATTAGCATAAGTTGTAGGTGCAGAGCATACATAATTAGATGCAACAATACTCAAACACAAGAAATGAAAATATAATATTTTATAGATGAAAATAAGATATAAAATACAAAAACAAAGCTCAACACATGAGCATACTTATGTTTTCTGAAAATAAGATAAAATTTAAAAATTTTGTTTTGGGAGATACACTCAAAACTAAAGACTAAAAGGTGTGCTCAGCATATGAGCTTCCTATTTGTCTAAGCTTGAGAGGTTTTTATGAGACTTGGAAAATTCCTGAAAGAAGAGTCTATTTTAAGAAAGAAGAATAGCCAAGTGTGGCTAAATGTTTGGTTTTGTAGTAGAAATGTATAATACTAGGCTTGTTGGTAATCCCAGTATGTAAATATCCTACAGCGGTTGATGGTTGTTTTAAAATTGATGGGGAAGTGTTTTGTGTATGAGGTGCCGATCCCTATTCAAGTGAATAAAGAATTTTGTTGATTTTAACTATGGAGTAAAGGATTTTAGGTCTGCCTTTAGGATTATGAGTAACCGTTACAGAATCTGTTGATTCCAAATTGCCATATAATAAGGTTGAGCTTTTGTTAAATTCCATGGTTTAAAATATCGACCTTTAGGGAAAATCTGTGAAATGGCCAGTTAAGGTTTTTGAAAGTGAAAACCTTCCTCAATAGTCCATACATATTGAAAATTATTTTTCACAAAATATTCTATTTTTGTTAATTTTGATTGTGACAAAATTAATTCAGAATCATCTTGGGATAAAACAATTTGTGAAAATTCCTTTTTCGAGGGTTTTGAAGAAATTTCATCGTGAGATAATTCTTGCGAATTTTTTGAAATAGCAATTTTATTGCAAGATGTTTCTTGAAATATTTTCGAAGAATTTTGAGAAAGGATTTTTGGAGTTAAAGATTCTCCTTTCTCTGTTTTTGCAATAAAATTTAGAGATTTACCTAAAAAATCTTTTTTCTTTCTGCTTGTAGTTTTTCAATTTCTGCTAAGGCCTTAATTGCCTCAAGCCCTTCTTCCTTTTGGGGCTTAAGGGCTCTTCATCATAGAGGGCCTTTTGGAACCAATATTTTAATTTTGGCTCTTTTTGTAAACCCTGAATCCATTCATGGATTGTGTTAGACTATTGTTTTGCCTTTTCTTCGTCTTCTTCGACTGCTTAAGCCTAAGATTTTATGGGAACAGTAGTAGAGACTGTTGGTTTTGTTTTTATTTCTTCCGGGTCCTATTGGACCTCTTTTCCTTTCTTTGATTTCCTTTGCATTTCAACACTCACTCAAGGCCTATTTTGGAGGAACTCTATGGTTAGAAAATTTGGAATTTAGTTTTTATCTCTTTTAATAAATTGTATTTCAAATTAAAAAATATTGAGGATGGCTTGCCATCTGGCAAAAATCTATTTTGATGCAATGATTTGAATATCATTTTGCAAAACTTCTTAAGTCGATTTACAGTCAATGCGAAGCAAAAACTTTTGATTAAGGAAATTGCTTTAAAATTTTTGGATGCACATGATGATCAAAAAAATTTCTTTTTTAAAGGTTGGATAATTCTTTTGACAATCATTCCAATGTGCACATGTAAATTGAATAATGCATTCATTGCCATTAGCCTTTTGTTTTAATATTCCCTCGTATCCTGTCTGAGGCATCTATTTCTAAACTTTAAATGCTGAAGAGTCAGCAAAATGCAAACATAGGATTTCTTTGACTTGCTTTTTAATTTGTTGTACAACCTCAGTGTGTTAGTCAGACCAAGGCACTGGATTTTTCTTTAACCTACCATGTAAGGGTTTTGCAATAAGGTTAATGTTTGGATAGAAATTTAGAACATAAATAATTTAAACTTCTTAAAAATCTTTAGAGTTGGGTTTTATCCAAAATTTTATTAGGAAATTTGTCAGTAAAAGTTAAAGATCTCTCAATTGGAGTAAATTTTCCTTAGGAAATATAATGACCTAAGAAATGAATTTTTGTTTGGAAAAGAAAGATTTTTGATTTAAAAACTACTAGACTATTTTTCTTGCTATCATGAAGAAATTTTTTAAGTCTTTGAATTGTTGTTCCAAAGAGTTTGAAAAGATTAGAATGTCATTTATGTATACAATGCAGAATTTCAAATAAGGAGCGAAAATGTCATTCATTATTCTTTGAAATTCAGAGGGAACATTTTTAATCCAAATGGCATTATGGTTCATTCATAATGACCAAAAGGAACAATGAAAGCCATTTTATAATTTTGGTTAAATTTGAATTTGCCAAAATCCTAATTGTAAATCAAATTTTGAAAAAACAAAGGCAAAATATAAACCTTGTAAAAGATATTTTTTATTTGGAATCGGATATCGAATCATAATTAACAGAATATAAAATTATCATATTGATAAATGGGATCCCTGAAATGACAATATGATTTATATTTTCTAATAAAATGAAAGGAGTTTTAATTAAAATAGAACCATTTTTTATGGTACCTTTAATTTTGTTTTAATGATCATTTTTGAATTATTTGCTTGAGAAAGTTTTTCATTAGTTTCTTGAGAAAATTTTTTGGTACGATACTGTGTTTTAAATAGTTTAGATCTGCACTAGTATCAAAAAGAGCAATTATTTCAATATGAAAATTATCTAAAAAAATAAGTGTTATTCCAATCAGATATTTTCAACTTGTTATAGTTTTTAGGACAAATAAGAAGACATCTGGAACTGTTTCCATGTTTTTATTTTTTTTTCATTTTTTCAAAATCTTCTTCTTTTTCTTCAGAAGACTGCTCTTTAATTTCATTTTGTTAGGTAAATTTTGAAACTAATTGTTGAAGAAGTTCAGAGTCAGATTGTTATTCTTGTTTGATGGTTTTTAACTGTTGTTTTATGATTCAAATTTCTTCTTGAAGTGACTGGATAGTAATGTGAGGTTTTTTCTTTGATTTTGCTCCTAGGATTTTTGTTAAATCATAGGGGTTGGTTTTGATTAAAGATGAGTAGAAGATGAAGGGGGCATAAGTGTTTTATTTTCAAAGGATTTTAAGAGTTTTTCTATAATATCCTTTTGAAGTTTCTTATCTTCTACTTGTTTTATAATATCATTAACTCTTGATCTATTGTCAATACATTAACAGATTTTTGTAATTCTGAATCTTCTTCAAAATCATTTCCTATCGAACCAAAGGTTGCCAATTAATCAAATTGTATAGAATTATCATCTTTTGATAATTCTGTTTGAATTTCTTCTTCTAAATTTTCAATTATAATTAATGAAAATTTTTGTATTATCTCATCATCTAATTGTAGTTCATTAGGTTTTTTACATAGCCTACAATATCTTAAAATATGTCCGAGTTGGTTGCATTTATAATAAATAATTTGTTTTTTATCATATTTATTAAATATTTTTTATTGGATTTTGTTTCTTATAGGGCTTTTTGGGTCTTGATTTCCTATAGAAATTTTATTTGTTTGGTTTTGGGAAAAATCTTTTATGAGATTTAGAACAAGATCCTACACAATCTTTAGTTTGGCTTTCTTAAGGGATCTTAAACTGTTTACAGAATGATCCTAATTCTTATCTCATTTTTCTCATTTCTAATTTTAGATGTTTTTTAAATTTTAAATCTTGATAGATTTTTAAACCTTCCCTATCTGTGAAACTAATCAATTCTCTATAAGTCAGGTGATTATATGGAATTTGGTTAATTTTAAAAACTTTTTGATTTTATTTCTAACATTTTCTCCTAAGAGTGATGGTAAGCCAGCTAATAATTTTTTTTTTCCAAAAAGGTTAATTGGAGTCTTCTCTAAGCATTATCCTGGTTAGAAATGTATTTTTGTAATTCTAAAATTCAGAAAGCTTTCTACACCTAAGGTTTGAAAGCAATTTTGCATTTTTATCTTTTAAATAAGATGGATCACCTATAAAGTGTAAACTATTTATGTGGATTAGAGTTTCCAGTGAATCTGGTATTGGGTTTCCTATCTAATCGAGGATGGGAGTTCCTTCCTCTGTGGTTTGAATGAAACCTAGAATTTTTAATTGTTGTTGTTAAGTGAGATGGTAGTCCCATAAAACTTTTAATTGTCCTGAAAAACCTGCTATAAAAAGTTCAGCTATGGCTCTATCAAGGGTATTAGATTGGGTTTTGTAAGCATCGAAAGTCATATTCATCTGTTGTAGAAGGATAAAGATATTATACTCAGACATACCATCTATGTTCCATTCATAGACAGTAGAGGCATTGAGTTTAGATTGGGATAAAATGTTCGGTCTATTTTCTATACCTAAATCTGGAGCAGTTGTGATTGCCAAAGGTGAAGTGAACTTCATGGCCAATGGAGTTTGTACAACTCCTATTTTTGTTTTTTTTCCAAAGTCAAAGATCTTATCTAAGATATTAATTGTTTTGTTTTTGTCAAAGGTGTCTTGCGTAACTATTGAAGTAGAGGTCAAAGATGATTATATTATACTAAGTTGTTGTTGTAAGGCTTGAGTAAAATCTAATTTACTTTCCTTGAATAATTTCTAACTGGTCTTGGATACTTGAAAGGGTTTAAAGATATGATTTTTTAATTTTGTTTTTATGGTTTCAAAAGAGGAAACTACATTAGTTTTTTGGTATTCCTTGATCCTAGTTAACTTTTTAGCAATTGTATTAAAATGAGTGTTTATGAAATTATTCTGTTGAATAATATTTTTAATATCCTTATCCGTATTTTCATTCAGAGTTTTATAAGGATTAGCATCTACAGTTTGGCCTAAATGTGTAAATTTATATGTCTAAATGGTGGGGGTGTTGATTGTATTTTTCTACCATCAGACGTTTCCCATTTTGTATCCATACTTTTAAAAGTTATAGGATTGATAGTTTTTTGTTGAAATGGGTATGAAATTTTATTTTGGAGTGCATAAATTTCAAACCAATTAAAACATAGAATTTGCATTTTATTTTTAATAACAAATTCATAATATTTATTTTGGATTTATTTTATTTTATCTAAAAAATTTTTGAAGAACCATGTTCTTTTTTTCAGATTTTTTACCGAATAAAAATCCATATGCAAATATGTTTCATCTACTTCAAATTATTTTTCAATAACATTTAATTCATTCATAATATTTTTTATTACTGCTGAAAAAGATGGTGAAGTTAGTGGAGAAACATTTTGTTGTTCCTCGTTTGAAACCTGTGGTAATGTGTAGACCTGGTGAGGAATAGTTGTTGAATAATCAACATTTTGAAAAGAAGCATTTGGAATACTTGAACAAGAATATCTTGGTTTTTGAAAACTTTCTTCCTTATCTGGAAGGTGAATTACTGAATGAAGATTTAAAGCTATTCCCAAATCTATAGCACTCGTGGAGGAACCAGTATCTGAATATCGACAACTAAAAGTTCTTAAGAAACCTATTTTACCCTTCTGTCATTGTATTGAGTAATTTCGTTTAGATAGTGTTTGGTCTAGATTTTTCTGGAGATTTAGGTTTTACAGCACCTTCTAAAATCAAATCTTCAGGAAGATCAATATCTTTCCTAATGATAGTTTTTTTGAATTATCGTTTTTGCTCTAGACAAATCTATTTGTAAAAACAAGGTTTCTCCATTTTTAGTTACATTTTTTACAGATGTAAAAGTAAAAAACATTGCCTTGTAATGTATTCTAAAAATGATAGCTGCTGGAATTGATCCTTCCAGCATTTCATAATTATGAGTTTTGATTTGTAAAATCAAAGATTTCAAAATGTTTAGATCCACTAGGGATAATGAAATATTTGGTAAGCATTCAAAAAAGGTTGGCCCTTGAAAAAGACTCAACTCTACTGAGCTTATGATAGAATCTTGAAAATCTAAAAACCTTGCATCTCTCAGGACATATAGAATTAATGTGTTTAATCATTCTCTTGTTATAGGATTTATTCCTAGTTGGATAAGACGTATGTGAATATATTCATATTTCCTGTCTCGATGTTTTTGTAAAGTTTTTTCTGAGAAAAGATGAATAGTTTCAAATGGTTTTGCAATTTCACCCCTCTTTCTTCTATTTTGATTATGAAATCAGTTTCTATGAGTTTTTGAAAAAGACTATTTTCATAAACTTGATATATTTTTATTTTAGGAATTTTCCAGTTATTTATTGATTTTTGAAAATCTTCAATAGTAATTTCTTCACTATTGATGATTTTTGCATACCCAGTTCTACAAAGTTTGAAGTGGAAGAACTAGAAAAAGAAGTAGTTTAATTATATTTTGAAAAATTATTATTTC
This sequence comes from Excoecaria agallocha, assembly GCA_037975025.1. NCBI lineage: Eukaryota > Viridiplantae > Streptophyta > Magnoliopsida > Malpighiales > Euphorbiaceae > Excoecaria > Excoecaria agallocha. Next base: position 57,631,337 of record CM075810.1, on the reverse strand, counting down.
TTACTTGGATAACCTTACAATGGATTTACAGCCCTAAACACCTATCCATCGGCCAACATAGGACTTACTATCCTGCAACTAACCTTTACCCAGATAATATTTTAAATTTTTCAAAAGGCAATTAATTTTAAAATTATAAATAACTTACTGTATAGATCTACCATCCCCTAGGCTCTAATACCATTATGTGGAGAAACATTTTCTATTACTGAAATTGGTGGAGAAACATTTTGTGGTTCCTCATTTGAAACTTGTGGTCTAATGTAGACCTGGTAAGGAACAATTGTTGAAAAATAAACATTTTGAAAAGAAGCACTTGGAATACTTGAATAAGAAAATCTTGGCTTTTGAAAATTTCTTCCTTATTTGGAAGGTAAATTACTGAAGGAAGGTTTAAAGCTCTTCCCAAATCTATATTACTCATGGAGGAACCAGCATCTGAATATCGACGACTGGAAGTTCTTGAAAAACTTAATTTTATCCTTCAATCATTGTACTAAGTAATTTCTTTCAGATGAGTGTTTGGTCTAGATTTTTCTAGAGATTTAGGTTTTATAGTACCTTTTAAAATCCATTCTTCAGGAAGATCAATATCTTTCCAAAGGATAATTTTTGGAATTACTGTATTTGCTCTAGATAAATTCATTTATAAAAATAAGGGCCTATTCACTTACAGAAAATTGCTCATATTTTCCAAAAAAAATTCATAGAAAATAGAGATCATATTTATTTTGGTCAGTTTTCTAAAATAGAAAACAGAAAATGAATTTTTCAGTTTTCCAAAATAAAGAAGAAATTGGAAAACTAATAAAAGATATTTTCCAAATTTTTTGAATAATCTTAATACACACACACATATATTTATACATACATATATACATGTATATGTATGTGCATACATACATAAGTATATGCATGTGCATGTATTTGTAGTACATGTATACATACATACATATGGATATGTATATATACGTATGTACACACACACACATATGGATATGTATATATACGTGTGTGTGTGTGTGCACGCTCGCACACACACACATACATCTACATGTATATATGTAATACATGTACATATATATGTATGTATACATACATGTGTATGTATATTTATATATGTGCATATATTCACATACATATGCATATATATATATATACACATACATATACATGTATGTATGTATGTATGTATGTATGTATGTATGTATGTATGTATGTATGTATGTATGTATGTATGTATATACACATACATATATACATATACATACACATACATATATATGTGTGTGTATGCTTATATACATATGTATATATGCATATACATACATATATACAGAAAATAAAAACTTTAGTTTTTCATTTGTTGATAAATGAACATTTTTTCTAAATTTTCTATAGAAAATAAATACTTCAATTTTCTAAGAAAATAAAAAACAAAAAATAGAAAACTATTTTCTGTAAGTAAATGCACCCTAATATTTCTCGTTTTTTAGTTACATTTTTACAAATGTAAAAGCAGAAAACATTGCCCTGTAATGTATTCTAAAAATGATAGATAATGTAATTGATCCTTCCAGCATTTTGTAATTATGAGTTTTAATTTGTAAAATCAAAGATTTCAAAATGTTTGGATCCACTAGGGATAGTGAAATATTTGGTGAGCATTCAAAAGAGATTGGTCCTTCAAAAAGACTCGACTTTACTAAGCTTATGATAGAATCTTAAAAATCTAAAAACCTTGCATCTCTAAAGACATAAAGAATTTAGGTGTTTAATCCTTCTCTTGTTAGAGGTTTTATTCCAACCTAGAAAGGACCTATGTGAATGTATTTATATTTCCTATCTCGGTGTTTTTGTAAATTTTTTGTGGCAAAAGATGAATAGTTTCAAATGGTTTTGAGATTTAAACCCCTCTTTCTTCTATTTTGATTATGAAATCAATTTTTATGAGTTTTTGGAAAATACCATTTTCATAAACTTGATCACTTTTATTTTAGGAATTTTCCAGTTATTTATTGATTTTTGAAAGTATTTAATAGTAATTTCTTCACTATTGACGATGTTTGCTTTTTGCATACCCAATTTTATAGAGTTTGAGATAGAAGAACTAGAAAAGAAGTAGTTCTACAAAATAAATTATCTATAATTTAAAAATTAATTATATTTTGAAAAATTATTATTTCTCACCTGGATAATTTTATAATGGATTTACAGCCCTAAACGCCTATTGTCAGCTAACACGGGACTTACTGCCCTGCAACTAACCTTTACCTAAATAATATTTTAAATTTTTCAAAAGGCAATTAATTTTAAAATTATAAATAGCTTACTGTATAGATCTACCACCCCTTAGGCTTTGATGCCATTGACGCCTAGAGATCGAAAGGGTAATATTGAGTTTTTCAAGAACTTCCAATTGTCGATATTCAGATACTGGTTCCTATACGAGTACTATAGATTTGGGAAGAGCTTTAAATCTTCCTTCAGTAATTTACCTTTCAGATAAGGAAGAAAGTTTTCAAAACCAAGATTTTCTTATTCAAGTATTCCAAGTGCTTCTTTTCAAAATGTTGATTATTCAACAACTGTTCTTACTCAGTTTAAACTAGACAACAGGTTTCAAATAAGGAACCACAAAATATTTCTCCACCAACTTCACCATCTTTTTTATTAGTAACAGAAAATGTTATGAATTAAATGTTATCGAAAAAAAATTTGAAGTAGATAAAACATATTTGCATGCGGATTTTTATTCGGTAAAAAATCTAGAAAAAAGGTCATGGTTCTTCAAAAATTTTCTAGAAAAAAATAAATCCAAAATAAATATTATGAATTTGTTTTTAAAAATAAAATGCAATTTTATTTTTTGATTGGTTTGAAATTTATGCACTCCAAAACAAAATTTCATACCCATTTCAACAAAAAAACTTTCCTATAACTTTTAGAAGTAAGGATATGAAATGGGAAATGTCTGATGGTAGAAAAATATAGTTAACACACCCACCATTAAGACATATAAAATTAACACATTTAGGCAAAACTGTAGATGCTGGTCCTTATAAAACTCCGAATGAAAATGCAAATAAGGATATTAAAAATATTATTCAATAGAATAATTTCACAGACACTCATATTAATACATTTGCTAAACAGTTAACTAAGATCGAGGAACATAAAAAACTAATGTAGATTCCTTTGTTGAAACCACAAAAACAAAATTAAAAAAACCCTATATTTAGACCCTTACAGGTGTCAAGATGAGTCAAAAATTATTTAAGGGAAGTAAATTAGAATTTACTCAAGCTTTATGAGAATAACTAAGTAGAATAGAATCATTCTCTACCTTTACTCCAATAGTTGCACATGACACCTTTGACAAAAATAAAATAGTTAGTATCTTAGATCAAATCTCTGACTGTGAAAAAAACCAAAAATAGGAGATGTCCAGACTCCATTGGCCATGAAGTTCACCTTCACACTTGGCCATCACGACTACTCCAAATTTAAGCATAGAAAATATACCAAATATTTTATCCCAGTCTAAATTCAATGCCTCTATTGTCTATGAATGGAACATAGATGGTATGTTTGAGTATAATATCCTTAGTCTTCTACAAGATATGACTATGGCTTTTAATGCTTACAAAATCTAAACTAATACCCCTGATAGAGCCATAGATGAACTTCTTATAGCTATTTTTTTAGGACAATTAAAAGGTTGGTGGGACTACCATCTCACTCAACAACAACAATTAGAAATTTTAGGTGCCATTTAAACCATAGAGGAAGGAACTCCCATCCTCGATGAGATAGGAAATCCAATACTAGATGCGGTGACAACTCTAATCCACACAATCAGTTTACACTTCATAGGTAACCCATCTCATTTAAAAGATAAAAATACAAAATTACTTTCAAAAATTAGGTGTAAAAAGCTTTCTGAATTTCAGAATTACAAAAATACATTTCTAAATAGGATAATGCTTAGAGAAGATTCCAATCAACTTTTTTGGAAAGAAAAATTCTTAGCAGGCTGACCATCACTCTTAGGAGAAAAGGCTAGAAATAAGATCAAAGAAGTTTTTGGATTTAATCAAATCCCATATAATCACGTAACTAATGGAGAATTGATTAGTTTCACACAAAAGGAAGGTTTAATAATTTGTCAAGATTTAAAACTTCAAAAACATCTAAAATTAAAATTGAGAAAAACGAGATAAGAATTAGGATCGTTCTGTTAATAGTTTGAAATCCCTACAGAAAGCCAAACTAAAGATTGTGGAGGATTTTGTTTTAAATCTCGCAAAAAAATTTTCTAAAAACCAAACAAAAAAATTTCTATAAGAAATCTAGACCCAGAAAGCAATATAGGAAACAAAATCCAATCAAAAAATATTTCAAGAAATATGATAAAAAAAACAAGTTATTTATTATAAATGCAACCAACTCGGACTTGTTTCAAAATATTGTGGGTTAAGTAAAAAACTTCATGAACTGTAATTAGATGATGAGATAATACAAAAACTTTCATTAATTATAATTGAAACTTTAGAAGAAGAAATTCAAACAGATTTATCAAAAGATGATAATTCTTTACAATTTGATGAATTAGCAACCTCTAGTTCGACAGGAAATGATTCTAAAGAAGATTTAGAATCACAAAAATCTATTAATGTATTGACAAAAGATCAAGAGTTAATACTTGATATTGTAAAACAAGTTGAAGATAAGAAACATCAAAAGGATATTATAAAAAAATTTAAAAATCCTTTGAAAATAAAACACCTAAATCCCCTTCATCTTCTACCTGATCTTTAATCAAAGCCAACCCCTATGATTTAACAAAAATGCTAGGAGCAAAATCAAAGAAAAAACTTCATGTTACTATCCAGTTACTTTAAAAAGAAATTGGAATCATAAAATAAGAGTTAAAAACCCTTAAACAAAAACAACTATCTGACTCTAAACTTCTTCAGCAATTAGTTTCAAAATTTACCGAACAAAATGAAACTGAAGAACAGTTTTCTAAAAAAGGAGAAGAAGATTTTGAAAAAATGAAAAAAGAAATTGAAAACCTGGAAACAGTTCCAAATGATTTCTTATTTGTCCTAAAAACTGTAACAAGTTGAAAATATCTTATTAGAATAACACTTATTTTTGTCAGATAATTTTTAGATATAAACAATTGTTCTTTTTTATATCGGTGCAGATCTAAATTGTTTAAAACATGGTATTATACCAAAAAGATTTCCCCAAGAAACTAATGAAAAACTTTCTGCAGCAAATAATTCGAAAATGATCATTAAAAGAAAAACTGAAGTTGTCGTAAAAAATGGTTTTGTTTTAATTAAAACTCCTTTCATTTTATTAGAAAATATAAGTCATAGTATCATTTTAGGGACCCCATTTATCAATATGATAACTCCCTATTATGTTAATTATGATAGTTATTCTTTTAAATCTAAAGGAAATAAAATTGTTTTCCTTTTTATTGAAAAATCCAGGATAAGAAATTTAAATCTTTTAAAAGCTTGTTTTGTGTACAAAAATGAATTAAATCTTATAATTCAAGGAAAATAAAAACACCTACACTTTCTCAAATAGGATGTATTTGTCTACAGAGTTCAAAAGAATTTGGAAACAAAACTTGTACAACAAAAATTTTTAGGATTTCAAAAATTTAATTGAAAAAGATATTTGTTCGGATTTACCAAATGCTTTTTGGTAGAGAAAACAACATATAGTTGATTTACAATATGAAAATGATTTCTCAAAAAAAATTAATCCCAATAATAGCCAGACCAATACAAATGAATCACGAAGTTAGGAATCATTGTAAAAAGAAGATTCGAGATTTAATTTCAAAAGGATTAATAATAAAATCCAGGTCTCCTTGGAGATATGCAGCTTTCTATGTCAACAAAAATTCAGAAATAGAAAGAGGCACACCAAAACTTGTAATTAATTACAAGCCCCTTAATAAAGCCCTAAAATGAATTCGATATCTGATTCCAAATAAAAAAGATCTTTTACAAGGTTTATATTTTGCCTTAATCTTTTCATAATTTGATTTAAAATCGGGATTTTGGCAAATTTGAATTGAACCAAAAGATTGCTATAAAATAGCTTTCACCGTTCCTCTTGGTCAATATGAATGGACAGTAATGCCATTTGGATTAAAAAATGCTCCCCCTAAATTTCAAAGAATAATGAATGACATTTTCGCTCCTTATTGGAAATTATGCATTATATACATAGATGGCATTCTAATCTTTTCAACTCTTTGGAACAACATTTCAAAGAATTAAAAACTTTCTTCATGATAGTAAGAAAAATGGTATAGTAGTTCCTAAATCAAAAATCTCTCTTTTTCGAACAAAAATTCATTTCTCAGGTCATTATATTTCCTAAGGAACAATTACTCCAATTGAGAGATTTTTAACTTTTACAGAAAAATTTCCTGATAAAATGTTGGATAAAACCCAACTCTAAATATTTTTACAAATTTTAAATTATGTTCTAGATTTCTGTCCAAACATTAACCTTCCTACAAAATCCTTACATGATAGGTTAAAGAAAAACCCAGTGCCTTGGTCTAACGAGCACACTAAGGTTGTTCAACAAATTAAAAAGCAGGTCAAAGAAATCTTATGCTTGCATCTTACTGACCCTTCACCATTTAAAATTGTAGAAATAGATGCCTCAGACATAGGATACGGGGGAATATTAAAATAAAAAGCTAATGGCAATGAATGCATTGTTCAATTTACATATGCATATTAGAATGATTGTCAAAAGAATTATCCAACCATTAAAAAATAAATTCTTTCGATTGTCATATGCATCTAAAAATTTTAAAGCAATTTACTTAATCAAAAGTTTTTGCTTCGCATTGATTGTAAATCAGCTAAAGAAGTTTTGCAAAAAGATGTTCAAATCATTACATCAAAATAGATTTTTGCCAGATGGCAAACTATCCTCAGTATTTTTTATGTTGAAATAGAATTTATTATAGGAAATAAAAACTCAATTCCATATTTTCTAACCAGAGGGTTCCTCCAAAATAGGCCTTGAGTGAGTCTTCAAATGCCAAGAAAATAAAAGAAAGGAAAAATGGTTCAACAGGACCTGAAAGAAATAAAAACAAAACCAACAGTCTCTACTATTATTCCCATAAAATCTTAGGCTTAATTAGTCGAAGAAGATGAAGAAAATGCAAAATAACAATCTAAAACAAACCATGAATGGATTCAAGCTGAACAAAAAGAGCCAAAATTAAAAAAAAAATAGTTCTAAAAGGCCCTAGATGATGAAGAGGCCTTTAAGGCCCAAAATGTAGAAAGGCTTTAGACAATTAAGGCATCAGCAAAAATTGAAAAACTACAAGAAAAAATTGCAGAGAAAGATAAATCTCTAAATTCTATTGCAAAAATGAAGATAGAGAATCTTTAACTCCAAAAAACCTTTATCAAAATTCTTCAAAAACATTGCACGAAACATCTTGCAATAAATTTGTTATTTCAAAAAATTTGCAAGAATTATATCATGATGAAATTTCTTCAAAACCCTCGAAAGCGGAATTTTCACAAATTATTTTATCCCAAAATGATTTTGAATTAATTTTGTCACAATTAAAATTAACAAAAGCAGAATATTTTATAAAAAATGATTTTTCAATTTGTATAGACTATTGAGAAAGTTTTTCACTTTCAAAACCTCAATAGGCTATTTCACAAATTTCCCCTAAAGCTAGTATTTTAAACCATAGGATTTAACAAAATCCCAGCCTTACTATATGGCAATTTTGGAATCAATAGGTTCTGGAATGATTACCTATAAACCTAAATATGGATCGAAATCCTTTACTCCATAGTTAAAATCCACAAAATCCTTTCTCCATTTGAATGGAGATCGGCACTACATACACCAAAACACTTCCCTATAAACTTTAAAACAACCATCAACTACTGTAGGACATTAATATACTGGGATTTTCAACAAACCTAGTATAATGCATTTCTACTACAAAACCAAACATTTAGCCACACTTGGCTATTCTTCTTTCTTAAAATAGACCCTTCAAAAATCACCTTCTAGTTTAACCATTGGTGGAAGTTATTCAGAGCCACTCCTCAATTCTTAAAACAATCAGTACAGGAAGGTTATCAAATTTTTATATCTTATTACAAATCGTTTGATAGAGAAAGACATTTCCATCCTCTGATGTTATTTACAACAACATTCTATTTACCTTGTATAACAAGTTGGTATTTAGAATATCAATAGAAGAAAGTCTAAACAGTTTTAGTTAAAAGATTTCACATATGCTGGTGGACCAAGTTTGCAGTATATTGGTGGACCAAGTTTGCAATTTCATCCAGTATTAAAAAACATGGCTTCAGTCTCAAAGACTCCTTAAATAAGGCCCATAAGTAACCTAATTCTTAGCCCATAAGTCTTTTGCTCAGACTCAGTTGGCATCAACAAAAATTGAGGAAGAATACTTTCAGATGATGACCCAACTTCTCAAAAGTAAGGACTCTTCTTTAAAAGCCTCCAGACTTCGAGCCCATTGTTGACTTGGAATATGATAACGAAGATGATTGCTATGGTATTTTCCTTCTACCATAGTGGACTTTATTTTTAAACATGGACTTTTTTTTAAGATCTATATTTTGTAAACTGACCTGGCCCAAAGCCTTCAAAGGCCCATAAAGTAAAAGTAAAAGTAAAAGTAAAAATATAAGAAAAGTAAATAAGAAATAATTAGATTTTATCCTTCAAAAGATATTTGCTTCCTACATGTAGTGTCTTCCTTACTCCAAAATGGATGAAAAGTTTTCTTCACGGATACCAACTCATGTGATAAATGGAAGATAATTTTCCAGTTGTTATGAGACCAAGCTTCCACCATTATTGGCGTAACAAACAAAATATTTTCTCTATAAAAGGGACTCCTTAATCTCAAAGAAAGGTAGACTCTTCTTTCAGGAATTTTCTAAGTCTCATAGAAACCTCTTAAGCTTAGATAAATAGGAAGCTTATATGCTGAGCACATCTTTTAGTCTTAAATTTTGAGTGTATCTCCCAAAACAAAATTGTAAATTTTATCTTATTTTTAGAAAATGTAAATATACTCATGTGTTGAGATTTGTTTTTATATTTTATATCTTATTTTCATCTATAAAATATTATATTTTCATTTCTTGTGTTTAAGTGTTATTGCATCTTATTATGTATGCTCTACACCTACGGTTTATGCTAATCTTGTACATCAAAAACTTTTTTTGCATTTTATTTATGTTGCATTAAGGTATATAGGCTGCAAGATAGACCTGCGAGCTACTGGTTTCCAAAGTATAACTTTGTTATCATGGTCTTCTACCACGTACCTTTTATCTATTTTTTTATTTTTGCATTTTTTTCATCATTTCTTTTTCTATTTCATTTATTTTTATTCAATGTTAATCTATTACCCTTTCGTTATCTAGGCATGTAGCACCCTTATCCCATACATAGCTGTAAACATTATATCTTGTATCATTAAGCATGCTAGCTAGGTTCTTATGCTCGAAAAATATATATTTATTATATTTTTTTTATCAAACTTCAAAACATAAATCCGACATATAAACTACCCTATTAACACTTTATTGCATACTTAAGAGTATTTTTAAGCAATAGAATATTTAAATTTATGAATCATCTATACATCACATCCTTGTCAAAGTAAATAAGAATCTTGTAATCAAAATGCACTTAACAGTAGGCTATAATTTCAATCTCTCTCTTGTGTTAGCCATCCCGCTGCAGATATCATCCCAGGAAAAAAATCCTTACTTGCAACCTACACTGATGAAACACTCATGCTAAGTTATAAAGCTTAGTAGGGAACAAAAAACATGTGGACGACCTCTTTTAAAGGTCGTCAAGATGAAAACCCATATATACACATCTTAAATAAAAATAAACCAATCATTATAAACAATATTCACAATAATCTCCCATAATTATATTCTCTTTTGCTATACTTATAACCAATATCAATACCTATTGATATTTCCTTTGCTTATCAATTTATTACCTTTATCATTATTCATTCATTACTTTGAATCCTATACATCAAGATTACTTTCTAGATTTCTATATGTTACTCATGACCAATTACTTTGAATTATTAGTTGTCAAACAATGATGACTATATTATTCATGTATCAATATCAATTGCCAAACATTTATTAACTATGCTATATTTCTATCACTTATTTATAAATATTTATATATACTTCATCTATGCTTTATGGGTTCCCACATTTTGATCTTAGTGATCACTTTGATATACTTAACTATCTTAGAAACATGGTACTATATTCAAATAAATTATATTCCTTATACATATGTATAATATATTCCATGTATAAGATGCATTCTCATTCGTTTGAATACTTACTATTTTTATTAAACTATTATATTTTTACCTTGTATATTTTTCCACTTTTAAAGCATTTCGATATTACCATTGCTTCATCAGTAATCACACTCAGCACACTTTATATATATGCATTTATTTAACATGTAATCAATGGATTAGAAAATCTTGACAAATCTAACAACCTCACGTAGTAAACAGTAAAAGCATTTGAAAAGCTTAATAGTTAACTTAGAATGCTTGTATTGTATACTGACTGAGAATTCTTCATGCATTTAACTCATTTAAGCAATTTCGAACATTTAAAGCCAACTATAAATAGCATACATATCATGTGTTACTTGGTAACCCCTATTTATTTAAACTTATGAAACAATACAAGCAAATCATGTCAAACATATAATCAAGCAATATCCTTAACTCTTATATGATGCTTGCTTTGTACTTTATACTTTAATGTCTGTACTATACTTATAGTTTAGCCTGCCTAAGTTCAAAAGGTGGATAATGGGACCGGTGGGTACTCGAGGGTATCAAAATGGTGGATATCTGAGGATATCAAGACTATAGACCTAAATGGGGTCGATTGTACGGTGGATCGGTTAAATGAACCCAAATAAGGTCAGCTAACAACCCAAACGGGGTTGTGCATGATCCATAAGGATCAACGGTGCTTTAGACCTAAAAAGGTCAATGGTGGCAGCTGCAATATCCCTATAGGTGCCTATCTATCCATGATTGAACTCTAAGTGCAGGCAATACTCTTATTTAATTCTCTTTTCATATATCATGCTTGCATTTAACTAATCATTTTGCACATGTACACTAATAGGATAGCTATATTATTGCCATGGAATAATTATATAAGCAAATTCATATAATGCTTCACATACTTTAAAATCAAGCTATCATCAAATATCACATAATGTACCATACCAATTCAAGTGCTCATCATAAGCATGCCTTAACATATGAACTTTGCATTATAACACATCATATGTATATGATCATGTAACAAGATTTATAATCAATAGTATATGCATAAATACATGAATTCATATAGGCATATAACAATACAAGTATGAATCATTGAGCATAAATCATCATAATAAGTACTTTAGCATGTTATCATGAAGGCACTACATGTGAACATGGTTACACTAATGTATTTCTCATTTCATAGTATGAGTGCATTTAAAAATACACATTTACTCTTCATTGGAGTACATGCCTGTAAGTTATTTTACATATAATAAACAAGTATAAAAATTCAATCACATATGCACATTTGATATAATTGTCAACCCCCTTTACTTAAGTATATATATATATATATATATATATATATATATATATATGGACTTTTATTAATAATCATATCACATGCTATATTCAATCCAATGCGTAATCATATAAACACATATTTAACATAACTATATTTAAACCAAATATAGAAAACAAATTAAAATTCTTCCTACACAAATCTGCACAGGGGCAGCATTCTAGATCCAATAGCAAATGTTATTTTTAGGCCATATGGCCTTCTACAATTTCATTCTTTTATATTTCAAGTTTCTAAAACATCAAAATTCGTCACAATATCACATCTATAATTCAAGATATTCAAGAAACATCATTGGCTGTTCATAAATTCAAAAATAGTTATTGTAACCAATTGTAAAATTTGTAGAATAAGATGGGGAATGAATCAGCCTAACTTTCCTTCAAACAAATTATTCTCCTAGGTGTCAAGTTTATCCAAAATTTTACATCATAGCATTTTAACTCCCCTACTAAGATTTATGTCCAAAATACCACAATTTGTTCCTTAACAGTACAACCAGTTTTCACGAATTTCAAGCTAACATTATAAATTCATACAAACATAATTAAAAAAAAACTTCCTTCATAAAAAATGTTCATTTATAAGTCTATTTCACATAGGATTTGACCTCATAGCATTCTGAGCAATAAATGCAAAGATACATCATTTTTACTTCAGCCTATTCCAGAACCGAAACTAACAGCTTACAGAAAATTCAATTAATTATTTGGATATCTTAAAGGCAATCTCAATGCTAGGTTTCTTCTACAATTTTGTAGGAATATATGTTATGTAACCTTAGAAATTAGAATGATCTCAATTTAAGTTTTCTGACTCAAATTATGCTAAAATTATAGCCATTAGTTCATAATGCTTTATGTATTTTCTTTTAGGAATAATATTAATTCAACATGCACATTTGTTCACTTTACTATGCATAAACATCATGTATTATGTATATATAAACTCTTAACTATTATACACATATAAGTATGCACGTTTATTATACTTGTACTCTTCATCACTAAGCTTGTGAAATAGGTTCATAAAAGCTATTCCCATACATGTCACTCATATGTTAAGATTTGATCTCATTCATGCATGATCATTCTTTATTCATGTCTATACATTTCCATACACTTATGTTATCTCAAGTAAGCAATAAACATGCTCATATGATATTAATCATACACATGCTTTCTCTTAAATAGATAAATGTTGTTAACATACCTGATTTTGTCATTCCCATAACATGCTTCATCATTTAATCATACCTATTGCTTTACAATATGATATCATCACATACTCCATGTATTTATTTCTCTCTTATGTTCATTTATATAATAAAGATGCTCTAAAACATTCAAGAAGGTCTAAATAAGCTTTGCTATCATTTTGAGACATTTTGGTAAATTTTATGTGAAACAAGGGAGCCATGACATGCATTTTGCACAGTGTCAGATTTCAAATTTTGTTTTGTTACCAATTTTAAAAATATAAAACATCATTTTTAGGCCAAGTGCTCTCAATAAAACGTATTCCCCTGTGTTTCTATTTTCCATAACATTTAAAATCATCTTAATATCATCTCTCTAACTCAAGTTATTGGCAAATCACTAAGGACTGCTCCATTGACATGCCAACTGAAAAAGGGCTACTATTTTGGCCATTTTTGAGGGCCTTAGAGGCGAAATTTAATTATTGGTATTTCTAAAACATTTGTAGGCACAAATGTTCTGGTTCTATCCTAACTATAATCATCAAATTCGGAGTTCAAAAACTCAACTTATGATCAAAATAGTCACTGGAGGTCAATTCGAATTTTCTGGACATCACTGCCTAACATTTTAATTTCTGTACATGAAAAATCATTTGATTATCTACACATGCATGACCTGCCATTCTCGATATCTACCTCATCACTATAAACACATGTAAGATTAAAATAATTCCCATACGTTATAGTTGAAAAATATCACATATATGCAAATTAATTTCAAAGTTCAAATCCCATACCTCTGTCAAACATCTACTCTTCTTACTTCCTCATTCTTCTTCCTCCCTTAACAACAATTAACCTTCTTAACACAAACTTCCAGCATTTTACTTACTCGAATCCCAACAAAAATATGAAGAAGATGAAGAAAAAGATGATAAACTATCCAATTGATATGCTTACCTTAATGTTTACACTAGTTACCCTTGATTAATTCCACATGCAAGGATTTTTCTTCAAGGATTTCTTAGAGAGATTCATCAAAGAATGAAAAATTGAGAAGAAATAAAATTTTGTAACTCCCTCAAGAAATGCCATCCCCTTCTCCTCTCTCTTCTCTTTCTAACTTATGTAATTCACTATTTATAATAGCAAGGTAAAATTCCCTTTTTGATCCTTCCACTTTTTGCATGTCTCACTAAAACCTCTCACCTTTTTGCATGTTGTAATTTGACCTTTCCGTATTTTTTTTCTTAAATTAACCTCTCAATTTATTCTTTTAATCACAATTAACCCTTAAGATGCCATATTTATAAATTTACCCCAAAATTAATACTTCATGCTTCAATTATACCCTTGAATATTATTATAGCAATATAATAATTTAATTATACCCTTTCAAAATTCATACCATATAATTCACACATTTATCACATAATTAATTATAACTTAATAACATTTATGCCTCAATCAATATCTTAACTACTATTAATTCATCCAATAATGCTCAATTAAGCTTTAATAACATACAATTGCCCTAGAATTCGACTAGGGCCTATGTTGGGTCCTTACAAGGCGTCAATTATATATATATATATATATATATATATATATATATATATATATATATATATATATATATATATATATATATATATATATATATATATATTAAAGTATGTGTTTATGGAATTTTGTGATTATGTTGCATAAGGATTGATGGTTGATTTTAGAAGTGTAATGTAAGTTATTGAAGTATTGGAGGTGGAGCTTGCCTTTTGGGAGTTTTAATTTGCCAAATTGCAAGTTTGGGTAGCATGGTTTACGAGCCATTATGTTACCAAAATTGATACCTAATAAATAGTAACAATATAACGTCATTAGTAATAATATAAGATGTATGGAAATCATGAATGAAAGTAGGATGTTACACCTCCAATCCAGGATCTTTATCAACTATTCAAAATGAGATTCCTATGACCGTTCCTGGAGAGGCACTGTTGAAAATCTCACAAGATATGGCTTAAATTTTACAAAGGATGACTGCTCCTAAAGCTCTAATAATTGAGATTAGGAAATATAAAGCAGAGGAATTCTTGGTTATTACATTAGAGCAATATAAAGAAGCTGAATTCTAGTTGGAATGGTAGGAGAGAATCTTAACTGAAATTCAATGTCTAGCATTCCATAAAGTGTCATATGATGTATTGTTACTACAAGGACCAACATACGATTGGTGGAAATTGGTCCTAAAATAGCCTTAGTTACTTGATCCACTTACATATGGTTTTTTCATAACAGAGTTAAGGAAAAAGTATGTGACTGAAGCCTACAAAAAAGAGAAATTAAGTCAGTTTTTAAATCTAAAATAGAGAGTTATATCGATGGTTGAATATGAGAAAGAGTTTAGCCATCTATGTAAATATGTTTCTAATCTTACGTTGACTTAAGCTTTCAAATGTAGACAGTTTAAAGATGGATTGATTGATCAAATCAGAGAAAAGCTGATTGGACCTACATCTCTGAATATGGTGGATTTCCATCAGCTTGTTCTAGCAGCCATACGAGTTGAGAAGAGTGAATAGGTTAAGAGAGCATAGGAAGGCTGGGACTAGAAGTGCATCTTCCACTAAGAAAAGATTTAGAGAAGCTCAAGAAAATCAACCAGCTAAGCCTATGTATAGTCATACTAATAAAGGAAGAAAGCAAGAAGCATATGTAGTGTCTAAACCAAATAAAGAAACACCATTGAAATCGAGTGGGGGTCAACAACCAGAATGTCCTCACCATTCAAGGCAACATTGGGGCACTTGTAAAAAATTATTTGGTGCATGTTTTAATTGTTGTAGTACTAATCACTTCATGGTAAATTATCCTTGAAAGCAGGAGCAAGGATTTGTATAAAAGGGTAGTAGGGTAACATCAAATGCACCCTTTATTCATAGAGGTAGAGGCAAAGGTGGAGGATAAGGCGGATTAAGTCAATATGGATCTCAACCCCAAAATGTATCTAAAACTATTGAGTAGCCTACTATACTAATTATTTCTGGTCAGGCTTATGCAATGAAAGCTCAAGAGGACCGAGATGCTCCTGAAGTCATAGCTAGTATTTTTTTCTCTTTTTAACTCTGATATTCATGCATTATTGATCCTAGTTCCACTAATTCTTATGTTTGCATTGGGGTTATAGGTAGGAATATTTCGAATATGCATCAATTGGATTATGATATTTGTGTAACTAGTCTTTTAGGGCACAATTTTTATGTGAATAAAGTATTTAGAGATTATTCCATCATGATTCAAAAAAAGGAATTCTTAGCTGATCTTATTGAGTTGCCATTTTTGAGACTTTGATGTTATTTTTGGCATGGATTGGTTGTTAAAGCATCTTGGAGTGGTTAATATTAGGATGAAGATAGTAACACTTAGAGATTCTAATGGTAGAGAAGTAACAGTACAATGCATTCAAACTAAACCTTTAGGTGATATCTGCTATGCAAGCCAGATGATTTCTTAGAAAGGGTTATGAAGCAATTTTAGCCCTGGTACTTGATTCAAAAATAAAGACAGTAAAACTTCAAGATATACCAGTGGTGAATGAGTTTCCTGATGTATTTTCAGAATACTTACCTAGTCTTCCACCTATAAAGGATGTGGAGTTCTCTATAGAAGTTATGTTTGGCATATCTTTTATTTATAAAGCACCATACAGGATGGCCCCAATAGAATTATAGGAGTTAAAACTTTAGTTACAAGAGTTACTTGACAAAGGATTTATTAGGCCTAGTATATCACTTTGGGATATACTGATCTTGTTTGTTAAAAAGAAAAATGGTTCTATGAGGATGTGTATAGACTATAGATAGTCAAATAAAGTAATAGTGAAGAACAAATATCCATTGCCAAGAGTAAAAGACTTATTTGATCAATTGAAAGGTGCTGGTGTGTTTTCAAAGATTGATTTGTGATCCAGATATTATCAACTCCGAGTAAAAGATGTAGATGTTCCAAAAACTACATTCAAAATCCGATATGGACATTATAAATTTTTAGTAATGCCTTTTGGGCTAACCAATGCACCAGCTACTTTTATGGATTTGATGAATAGGGTGTTTATACCCTATTTAGACCAATTTGTTATGGTATTCATTGATGATTTATTGGTTTAGTCTCGAAATGAAGTTGAGTATGCTAAGCATTTTATGATGGTATTACAAACTTTAAGGGAGAATTAGTTGTATGCCAAATTAAGTAAGTGTGACTTTCGGCTTAGGCAAGTTTCTTTCCTTAGCCATATTATATCTTCTGAAGGTATTAGAATAGATCCAGCTAAAGTAGAGGCTATTATGAATTTGAAATAGCCTTGAAATCTAACTAAAGCAAGAAGTTTTCATGGTTTGGTATGGTACCATCATCAATTTGTGAAAGGGTATTCTGTCATTACTGATAATAGTGATTTATATGATGTTTTTAGTATGTTTTAATGTGTTTAATTAGGTTAATTTTGTGTTAATTAGGTTAGATTTGAGTTAATTGGTTAATTTTATGTTTTTGGAGTTAATTGTAAATTTTGGTGTTTTTCAGGGTTATTTTGCAAGAAAAAGGACTTAATTATAAAAAAGGCAAAGATTAGGGCCAAAACTGCAAATATGGAAAAGTTGATGCAAGAAAATTTAGCATTTAGTCCAGAAGCTTTACACGTGACCACGTGAAAACAATGAAGTGATTAACCCGTGGCCACGTGAAAGAGAAATTGAAGGAAGCATTGAAGACACGTGACCACATGTGAGGGAAGGCATAATCCACACGTGGCCACGTGTGAAGAAAGGCTTAAGGAACACGTGACCACGTGTTCAATTGCAAAGGAAAGGACGTGGCCACGTGTTGTGTCTCCCATGCAACGAAGGATTTGCGATCTTTTTCAATTCAAGAAGCATTCTTTTCCTACTCCAATTTGGGAAGTTTGGAAGGCTTCTACAACATCTTTTGCCTATAAATAGATAACTCTAACACCAATGAAAGAGGATCAATTATGAATTAGTAGAATCAATTAGAGAAATCTTAGAATTAGGTTTAGTTATTTTATGTTGTTTTTATGTTTTCATTATTTTTCTTCAACTTGTCTTTAGTTTTTAATTATGTTTAGGAAGTAATTTTTCTTCTTTTGCTAATGGATTCTTGAAATCGTAAATTTTCATTGTTATGACTTTGTTTTGAGCTTAATTTCAATATCGGTTGATTATTTCTTGGTTTTAAGCATATTCTTATCCTTGATTGTGTTGAGATTGATTGTTGGTTTATTTAATAAATAACTAAAAATTGGTTTTGACATAGTTAATGATTTGCATGTTCTTGGGTTAACTCTTTAATGTTTATGCATGATTATTATCCGAAATATGAGATGATTATGTGTGAATTTTATTGGTTAATACTAGGAGAGGAAGAACTAAGAATAAATTGGAATTGAATCACTTGAGAAAGGCTTCAATGAATATTTAGGAAGTTAAAACTAGATTTGCATGCTAAGTATTATATTTGTCTATGAGTTTAATACTAAGAATGATAGACTTGAATAAAGATATCTTGTTTTATTACTAGTTTTTCCATAATCACTAGTGTTTCTATTGAACTTAAGTCATTACAATGAAAGTTAAGGTGGATAGTTTCTTTAGCAAGAGAATTCCAGTTATTGCTTTATTTGTAATTCATGTTTTAGCTTTTGTTTTGTTTAATTGTTTATTTTGTTCAATTTTTTCTTTTAAATCAAAAACATTTGGAAAACAATCTCGGATTGATTTAATTCATACATAGATATTATCCTTAGCAATCCATATTCCCTTGGGTACGATATTTGGGGTCTTAATCTATATTTTCCTATATTACTAGCCGATCTAGTACACTTGCTAGACACCGGTCAATTACTTCACCAGTCACTAAATTTCTAAGAAATAGTATTCAGTTTGAATGAACTGATCGATGTCAAGCCAATTTTAATCAATTAAAGGTGATGTTAATAGAAGCTCTAGTTTCAACATAGCAAGTCTCAGGTAAAGAGTATACTATGTATAGTGATGCTTTCAAAACTAGTTTGGGTTGTGTACTAATGCAAGATGGTAAGGTTGTAGCTTATGCATCCAAGAAATCAAAACTGCATGAACAAAACTACCCTAAGTATGATTTAGAATTGGCTGCAATAGTATTTACTTTGAAGATTTGGTAGCATTACTTGTATGGAGAAAAATGTAGAATTTATACATATCATAAGAGTCTCAAGCATTTTCTCACTCAAAAGGAGCTTAATTTGAGGTATCATAGATGCTTAGAATTGTTTAAAGATTATGATAGTATAGTTGATTACCATCTAGGTAAAGCTAATGTTGTGGCTGATGCCTTAGTCTTAAGATGATCGCAACTATGATGTTATAGCAGTGTAGATCAAAATTTGCAACGGATGGCGCTTTGATAGCTCAATTAAAGGCTAGATCTAATATGAGACAGGCAATGATAGATGCTTAAAAAGGTGATGGAAGGTTGCAACAGATTGTATAATCATTGTATGAAGGGAATCAATCTAAGTATATAGTAAAAGAAGATAGGAGTATATATACCAGAGTAGGTTATGTGTCCTAAATGATAAAAAATTAAAAAGAACTTTTTTGTGTGAAGCTCACAACACAGTGTTTACTGGGCATCCTGGTGGTAATAAGATGTATTCAGATTTGAAGCAATATTATTGGTGGCTTGGTATAAAGAAAGATGTAGTTAATTATATCTCTAAATGCTTAACTTGCCAACATGTGAAACGGAAGCACCAATTTCCCTTTGGATTGCTGAATCCCATTCCAATTATGTAATGGAAATAGGACGATATTAGTGTGGATTTTGTAATCATTTACCTCTCATACAGAAGAAATATGACATAGTATAGGTAGTTATTGATAAGCTGAATAAAACATCCCATTTCATACCAGTTAGAATAGCCTATTCCATAGATAAATTAGCAAAATTGTAAGTGAATGAGATTGTTTAGCTGCATGGAATACCAGTATCTATAATTTTAGATAGACATCCAAGGTTTAAATCTAGATTCAGACAAAGTTCACAGCAAGCTTTAGGAACACAGTTGTCATATAGTATAGCTTTTCATCCTTCAATGGATGGACAATCAGAGAGGGTTATACAGGTTTTAGAAGATATGCTGAGGGGTTATGTGTTGGATTTCTTAGGAAGTTGGGATACATATCTTACTTTGATGACTTTTACATATATTAATAGTTATTAGACTAGCATAGGTATCACACCATATGAGGCTCTTTATGGTCAAAAATGTAAAACCCTAGTGTGTTGCATTGAGATAGCTAAATGTAGAATGATTAGCCCAAATATTATCAAGGACACAAAGGAAAAAATGTAGGCTATCAAACTGAGATTGAAAGAAGCTAGTGTAAAACAAAAGTCTTATGCGGATTTAAAAAGGAAGGATATTGAATATCAAGTCGAGGATAAAGTATTTTTAAAAGTGTCTCCTTGGAGAAAAGTGGTGAGGTTTGGGAAGAAAGATAAATTGAGTCTGAGGTATAATGGTCCATATGAAATTCTATAAAGAGTTAGACCGATAACATATAGATTGGCTACTCCTATGAAATTATCTAAACTGCATAATGTTTCATATTTCTACGCTTCAAAGATATCATTTAGATAAATCTCATATACTACCACTTCAAAATATTCAGGTTCATCCAGATTTCTCATATGATGAAAAACCTAAAGAGATTTGGGCTAGAGAAATCATATAGTTAAAAAACAAGCAAATTCTTCTTGTTAAAGTACTTTGGAAACATCATGGCATTCAAAATGTAGCTTGGGAATTAAAGATAGTTATGAAAGCATAATATCCTTAACTATTTCAAATAGGTATGAATTTTGAGGGGAAAATTCTTTTAAGGGAGAGAAAACTATAAGGCCCTAACTATGACCATAGTAGAAATATGTAATTAGTAGGGGTTATTGTTAAAGTAATGTTTAATTAAATTAAATAATCAATTAAAGTTAAATTCTAAAGAGGGGTAAATTGGTAATTTTATTGTACATGTTTTGTATGTGGTTAATTAAAGGACTAACATAGGATATAGGTGCAATTGTAGGGGTTAAATTTATAAAGAAGAGAAAATTATGGGATAGATTTTCATAGAAGAAGAAGACTGAGGAGTTAAGTGGATTTTATCCGCCACTCATAGTCTGTGGAAATTTCACTTAACAAGGGAAGGTAAATGGAAGTTAGTTGAGAGTGGTTTGGCCATTAAAAAAAGGAAAACATAGATTTTAATTCTCTCTTTTTCTCTCTCTAAGATTAAAGTTCTCTCTCTAGTTTCTTTAAGTTTTGCATTAGGGTTATTTGTAATGTAGTTTAAAGTTAGATGCTAAGGTATTGTTTAAAACAATTCTAACTTTAACCTTCATCTTCTTCTTAATTGAATGGTACTGGACAAAGGTTTTATAATTGAGAAGTTAAGAATGTGGTGAATCTTTATAGAAGCTTATGCAAGTAAAAATAAAGGAAAGGATGTTTTGAAGGAGTGAAGGAAGAATTGGGATTTCGATAGAGGTATGGGAACTATGTTTAAATTTGGTATTGCATGTATTGATTTAATATAGGTTATAAATAATCTCTTTTGAAATTATAGAGAAAGTAAATATCTGACTTTGTATGTGAAATTCTTAAGTAGTAATTGGTTTATGATGGAATAAAGGATATAAAGATTGAGTTTAGAATTATAAAGCGATTAAGGTATAATTATAAGCATGTAGAAGTTCATCTGATTATGAGATTGAAGTTCAGCTTAGTTTCTAGTGAATTAAGGGAAAAACCTATAGAAAGGCAAACATAGTTTTCTTTCTTTCTATTAAGCTTATTGCTCTGTTAAAATAAACTCGTGAATTGAATTCCATAATAAGATAGATTTGTAATGTATTGGTGTTTTACTGAAGGGTTTAGCTATGGTTTATCAAGGCACGTTGTTGGGAATTTAACTACATTTGAGATAGAGTTGTTATAGGTTTGTTGGTATATTGAATTATTAGTTGCGTGTTTGGATTTCCATTAAACAGAGGTTAAACACTCGAATAAGGGAAATGAACACTCTCCCGAGGTAAGCACCTACTCTCCTGAGCATAACTCATACTCACTCAAGTGTTTTTATTCTATTATGCATAAATAATAAAGAAACACTCACTAGAGTATTGAAAACACTCGCTCGAGGCATGTAAACATTCACTCAAAGCTTGTAAACATGCACCCAAGTATTGAACACCTTCACCCGAGGGAAATTACACTCTCCTAAGGTAAGAATTTTGGTTTTCACAAATTAAAGTCTTCCTAATGTATTAAAAGCTCACCCCTATTAGTGTAATGGTAAATTATTTTAAAATAGCTTATTATTTATCATTTAAAGAATATTTTCCTAACTAATTGAAATTGAAATGCTTAGCATATGGTTGCATGATTCTAGACAAAATTGACATTATAAAAATTGGTCATACAATCTTAAATAATTTTGTCAATGAGAGTTCAAAATTGTATTGCTAAACTATTTAAGACCTCAATTTACATGATCATTAAAAGGGCATGTCAGTGGATATCTCTATGATTTTAAAATGTCTTTGTGGAGAAACTAAAGATCTTTAGATTAAATTAACAATATTGAGTTAGCCTATAAGGTCACATAAATATTAAGAGGAATGAATTACCATATTATACAACTAATTGTGAAATTGGAAGGTACATATTTATATGGCAAACTTAATGTTAGAAAGTATGCCCTAGAGCCCACGTAAAAGGGATGTATTTCATATATGTTGTAAACACAGTGCAAAGGCAATCATGAAAGTGTTCATGATATGAGATGTCTATTGCATACAAATGTGATAATGTCTAAATATCCCTAGTCATAGAATTAACAAGATAGGACATTGTTAATCCAGATAGACTAGCACATATTATGCTTTTTGAATAGTTCAAGCAGTAGTTCTCATAACTGTGATTATAGGAGATGATCAAAGCTAATATATGGATGTTTGTTAAAAGAACAAGCTCATTAGAGACCTGCAAAGAGAATCTTCATATGGATATTAAATCTATATCGGCGAGGAATCTCTTCATAGCAGTTGTACAAGTATCTTTGGACTTGAGATCACCAAGGTTATCTTAAGTAGTAAGTGATATACTTTGACTCCATAACTACTTACTTCCAACTAGGGGTGAACATAATTAGGAGGTTGGATATATCATGACCTACTTAAAGATAGTTGAGTAATTGATAAAGGATTCACCATCCCAAATTTATTAAGGAAAGTTATCTCGTATGATTTTATAATTGCCTTGTTCAGAGAATCTCTGGCCAGAGTAATATGCCAAGATGGATAGGGATTCATAAAGGGCATTTTGAAAATAATGGTTAAATTAATAGAACATACATAATTAGATTCAGATGAGTTGACATAAATCCATACTCAGAATCTAATTGAGATAAGAGTGGTGAAAGGAGTAATTGCACGATAACTATTTCTATGGAAGGGTATAGTCAAAACCACTTGACTTTCTTGATATTTGGGTAGTCATGATACTTAGCTAAAGGCTACTCATGACTTGTATAATAGTATATCATAAATATCAATAAAGAATTGATAAAATAATTTAAAGAGGTTTAAATCATATGAGTTTTGAATAAAATTTTTAATTGTATATTATACTACCAATATAAACAGGAGCCCAATAAGTCACACACATACAAAGTAAAGGATAAAATGATAAGGATGATAATATTTGATATTATTATGGGAGAAGAGAAATAAATAAAAGCATAATTAATTAAAGAGTTTAATTAATTATGCACAAGTAAAAATGTTCGCGAAACTTTTTAGAAATATTCTGCAAAATGGAGCTAATTGAAATATTATATTTCATAATTAATTATTGAGCCATAAATATTATAGGGCTAATATAATAATTAATAAGTCAATTGGAGAAATAATTAAAGGCCTAGGGTTTTGGTTTTTGCGCAAAAGCCCACCAAAAGATGGCTTCCACGCAAAACCCATATAGAAGGCCTTGAAGGCCTATTTTTTTGGACTAAAATAAATTAAATATATTTCCTAAGTGTTATGGCGCCTATATATTTAACTTGGATGTATTTAGAATTAATTTGGGTAATTAAATCCAGACGTATGCATAAAGAGCCTAGTTTATGGGTTATGTACGAGGTCCTTTATTAAAAGAGTTAAATTGGATTTAATTGAGCTCAAATAAATTATTAATAATTTTAGAAGCCCATTTAATATTTCTCCAGCAATTTTAAAGCGCTCAATCCTATTATAAATTTGGATCTTTTAACCTAGCTATAAAATCTAAAATAAAGGGATTTTTAGGGTTAAGAGTTTTAAAAAGAAAAAAAAAATTCTCTTCTTCTAAACATAGCTGCCACTCTCTTTTCTAGCTTCAAAGAGATTTCAGCGACCTTGTGTTACAATAGCTATTTGGTTCATTTGATCTTTCTCTTGTGTGGATTACGATTAGAGATGTTCAATTTTGGACACCGTGGTTTGCGACAACCCTGTGAGATGGAAAAACGACTATTCAACAAAAATCAAAGGTATTTTTTGTCTTATTCTCATTAATACCTATATTGTATATTCATGGCAAGATCAAATATATTAGTTAAAAATTTTAATTTTCGCTTATACATGTAATGTATGTAACCGATTAATTCCAATATGGTATCAGAGCCACGATTTTGCCATGAATCTACAATTCTATACTATTCGCGAAATAGTTTTTTTATTTTTGAGTTATTCATTTCATGAACTTTAAAATATCAGATTTGGTTTTTCATGAATAAGAAATGTTGATTTCTTAATGTATGTGATTAAATAAATAAAATGGAAGAAGAAAAAAAATTGATTCTTTAATGTAAAGAATCGTTATCTAGGCGTGGAGAAATTCTTTCAATATAGTTAAGGGCCTTTTCTAAATAAAAATTTTAATTGATCCACTATAAAATTATTTTGATGATAATTTATGTGTTTGATATGTGATATTAATCCATAGGATCAAAAAAAATAAAATTGAACAAGTTTTGCATGAAAACTAGTTTAATCGAAAAGTTCGATAAATTGATGTTCTTCATGTGTTCTTAGTGTGTTCTTATTTAGAACAATTTTAATCTTCTAAATCTGATATATCTGATGTATTAATGTGTTTTTAATTAATTGGATTAATTAAAACGGGCCTTGAATTAATTGGATTAAACTTAATTCATTAAAGCCACTTATGGGTTTAATTATATTTACGGGGTTTGATTTAAATTAGTAAATAACTTTATGGGCCCAATGAGCTTATTTAAATTAAATATTACAGACTTTAATTAAGTCCATTAATGGGTTTTAAGGGCTGGAGTGGGCTTGTCTCATTCCAAAGGCAC
The DNA here is from genome assembly GCA_037975025.1 of Excoecaria agallocha. Classification (NCBI taxonomy): domain Eukaryota; kingdom Viridiplantae; phylum Streptophyta; class Magnoliopsida; order Malpighiales; family Euphorbiaceae; genus Excoecaria; species Excoecaria agallocha. Next base: position 57,605,889 of record CM075810.1, on the reverse strand, counting down.
ATATGGTCCAAAAGACACAAAACTAATTTGTGTGTGAACACACTTTTGGGTTTAAATTGTAGATCTCGGCCTACCCATTGTTTTAAGCCCAAAATTAATTTTTTAATTATTTAATGTGATTAATTAATTAAATAATCAATTGATAATCAATTGGATTGATAATTAAGGTAAGAACACATGCATGCAAAAAGGTTGCTTAAATGGAAAAAGTTTCGTAATTTGATCACATTATTAAAATAACTCAAAAGTAAGTTTCAAGAGTTGAAACATAGTTTGTATTCCATTTTATGGTTTTACTTTATGCATTAGAAATGCATATAAGGGTGTATGATTGTCATGATGGATAGTTATAGATAAGGCCCAATGTGATTGAGCATAATACATGTTTCGGTCCTTTGAAGACTTTAATGTCCTGGCAACTTATTTTGGTTTGTATTTTAATTTCAAATTGTAATATATAATTAGATTACTTAGATTAGAGTTAAAAATAGATATGGATACCATTATCAAGGAGCAAGATGTGTCGGATGGAGATCTAACAAGATTGAAAATAATGTAATTATTTATATTTGTTTGAATCATGCATATTGCCTAGGTTTGACCTTTTGATTTCCCTCTTGGCTCGGGGAGGTCAATATAGTAAAGTCCATAATTATGCCAAATTTGTATGATTATATTTATGCAATAGATATACGATGCATACCAATGTATGCCAACCATGTATGATGAGACTTAATTGACTAAAATTCCTCAAAACTAATACTAAGGTATATAAGCTTTCCATTAATTAGAGGAGAGCCAAAGTTCTTTATAGTATGGATTGTTGACCATAGTCAAGCTCACATTATATCAAATATGTTCAAATCTAATTAAATGGGTCATATTAGCTAGCCCATTAGCTTGTTGACCACGGTCAAGACTAATGGTTCTAGAGGCAAGATTAGTGAATGCATATATGATATGCATGTATCAAGAGTTGATAACATAAAGATCCAGTAGTTGTGTAAAGAAGCAATTGGTATAGAGATACCTACCTTTCAAGGGTATAGAGTTTGACTTATTTACCACAGTCAAGATCAAATTTCATATCAAGGATTGGATATTGACCCACTATTGGTAATTATATTAGTTTAATTAAATTATTTTTTATTTGATTATACTTTTGATGATATATTTTAATTAGTATTGTATTATATATGTTATTTAAGATTTTTTTGATAGGTTTTTTAGGCCAAAACATTTTTTTTCTTAGCTCCTGCATAAATTGTTTTTGTCATGTCCTTTATTCATGCTCATTTGTTCCCATACCTAAAAAGTTTCGCTTTAAATTCATGTTGTTGTTGCTATGGACCTTTAGTAGTACGATTTTATGGCGACAGTAAAAAAATCCCGTCACTAAAAGCTCAAGCACACCACCTCTTTTCCGTCACTCTTGCCTCATGTCCTTCCTTATTTTTTCCTTTATTCTTTTTGTGCCTTATGGCACTGTTCTTTATATATATATATATATATATATATATATATATATATATATATTAGTTTAATTTTTTATTATCATTTCTTTTATTATTATTATTATATTATTTATTTTAAGTGTGTTACAATTAAATTAATATTTAGTAATCTTTTTTGCCCATTGAATTATTTTTATCGATATTATTGTTAATATTGCCATTATTATTGCTATTTTTGCATTATTAATATTATTGTTAATTTTAGTCTTTATTGTTAATTTTGTTAATTTTTTTTATTTCTATTGTTATTTAATTTATATTTAATTGTTATTAGTATTATGTATAATATTATGGATTATTGTTGATACTAGTAATTTGAATATTATTATTATTATTATTATTATTATTATTATTATTATTATTATTATTATTATTATTATTATTATTATTATTATTATTATTATTATTATTATTATTGCCATCATTTTTATTGTTATTGTTATTGTTATTGTAATTGCTAATTTAATTATGATTTTTGAAATTATTTATTTGTGTTAATTTCATTATTGCAAATTTTGTTATTATTAATATTTTATTATTTTAGTAATCATATTTATAATTACTATTATTAAATATTATCATTAGTATTATTATTTTGTTTGCTATTGCCATTTGTATCATCACTAACTAATTATGTTTTCTTGTTATATTTTATATATATATATATATAATTTCCCTTCTGGGTCAGGCCGAGGATAAGGCGGAGTCTATTACATTAGAATTTTTTTTTTAATTTCTTTATTTATTATTCAGGCCTGTAATATTATTTTTTTGCTTTCTATTTAATTGCATGTAATAGCTTAGTAATAATGATGTTTTACACATTTTAATTAAAAATAACAACTAAAATATTTTCTACTTAATTAATTAGATTTTTCTCATAAAATAGATCAATGCTCTATTTTATTTCAAAAATCATACAAAGGAATTTTCTAAATATGTATATGAGAATCGATGTTCCAATTTAATCAATAACCCGATATATGTATGTTTTACTCAAATTATTGTTTTTCATGTCTTTATTTATTGTAAATAAATTATTTTTCAATGATAAATTAAAAACCCATTAAATGATTTTATACAAATTTGAGTGGGATTGTTTATTTGGATTGTTTAAATACACATTGGCTAAAATCCATGCACCACACACATTCATTGGGTTCCCTGTTAACCCATGAGCTAATCTCGCCTAGGAAATGGATCACACGACCTCCTGTATAGCATTAATAAGGTTGGGAGGACTTTTCCTTTTCTTTTGTATGTGTTTTTTTATGTTGTATATACATGCATGCATATTTAACAGCATGATAAAAAATAATAGCAATAATAATAAATAATTAAAATATGTATGTTCTGTGAGTATAATTTTTTCTATATATATGTGCATCTCACATTGCCTATAATTTTTGCTTGTGTAAATAGCGACCTAAAATGTAAATGAAAACTAAAGCATGTAAATCTTGTGTGCATAAGTGTGCATGAGCATGCATTTCATTTTGTATGCAAACAAATAATGATACTTAATATAGTAATCTAAAACACATATGTTAATCCTTTTTGCCATGAAAATCTATATATCTTGTTTGTGTGCTATGCATTTAATGTATTCATATTCATGCATCATATGTGTGCCATATATCATATGTTTAGCATGTTCGTGTATCATGCATCACTCAAACCTTTTGATTTTTTCAGCCATTTTAGATTACATACCTAGGCGATTTAGAGGTCTTGATAATTACCCTATTAGAGTGCTTCATTCAAGATAGTTGAAAGCAGAATCAAAATTAGAGGTAGATCTAAATTTGCTCAATATCCCCAAGTTAACTTTGGAGCTATAGCCATGGCAGATCCATCACAGGCATGAGCTCACATTAGTTAAGAACTAGATAGGAGATTGGATGAATGTGAAAAGAGGATGAGGGCCATAATGACTAAGATGATGTCCACTTTATTACAACCTGTTGGATAGTAGCCTTTAGCACTCATCTTTGCATATGAAGAATCAAACACTGTTGGGGGAACCTTTACCATAACTGCCGCTGTGACACCTTGTTTAACCATTAATTTTAGATATCCTAAGCCAATAATTATACCTATTGAGCAGAGAAAAGATAAGAGTGCTGCTTCTAAGAAGGATCTCATATCTAAGGAGAAAAAAGAGTTTGCGATAACTTAGGTTCCAAAAAGCAAGGCACATAAAGTAAAAGACCTAATTTTGAAAAAGATGGAAGAAAACATAAAGACCTTAGCCTGGGTTTTGTTAGCTGGTAAAGGAATTAGCCCAAAAGATAGGGATTTAGATAGCAAAGACATGCTCCTCTAGCAAATTAAGATGCAGGACTTACCTAAATTTGATGGCACTTTTAACCCTTCTATACATATCAAGCAATATACATTAGTCATGAAGGGGATGGCCTTAACTAAAAAATAAAAGATTGAGTACTTTTGCCTCAGTCTGATAAGCTCTACCATCAATTATTACCACGGGTTAGACCATAGGACCAAAGAGGATTGGGATCTATTAATGGAGAATTCTTAAAACAGTATCATTGTAGCGCAAGATTAGAAGTGACCCTAAAGGATCTAGAGTTGCTACATCAAAAATTAGAGGAAGCCTTATATAAGTACCTTACCTGATTGAGGAGTAGAGTGATGGAGATAAAAAAATGGAGACTACTAATCAAATCAGGTTGTTTATTCGAAACGCCAGTCACTATCTAAGAGATGGGCCAAAAATGAAAGGCTTAAAAGAGTGGAAATCTCTCCATGACATAGCTATTAAAGTTGAGCGATGATATTTGGAAAAGAGTATAAAAATAGGCAATCCTAGAAATGAGCAAGAGAATGGAGACTTTGATGAGAGCAACGATGGGATTGTAGGACTTTTAGTCATAAGAACAAAGGGGAATCATTATACCAGCATGGGAAAGTCACTGCCTCGATACCTCACTCGTCTTAATAAGCAAGGGAAGTTACAACCATTATCAGCAAAGTCAGCCATGAGCTAAGGGAAACTTGGTTATAAAACTGATTGGTATTATGCTTACCACCAGAACATAAGGCATAAAACAAATTACTACCATCCTCTAAGAGATCTTGTTTAGAATTTGGTTGACACCTAGTAAGTGTTGATGCTAAAGGGCTAGAATTAAAGCTTCCTTTATAAGCTTCACATCATTATCAACCTTTAGGGCACCATTCAGAAAAGGATGGGCCTGAGACATTGAAGAACTTTTTGTTGTCTATCTTACAATGTGGAAAAGAAGTAATATAAGACTTATTTTTTACAATGTAAATGTGTCTCTAAATAATGCATATTCTTTAATTATGTTAATTATATAAGTTTTTCTTAAGTATACATTATTTATTTTATTATGTCATACGTGATAATAATTATGGCCTATCTCTAAGACATTAATTAAATAAACACCATTCTATTCAATCTCTGGATGTTGAGACACTTTGAGTGCAACCTTTGGCTCTTGAGATGAGTCTTAAGGGGATAAAATAAAAGCAATTAAATCTTTACCTAAACCTGCAAAGTCACTCTATTAGGTTATAAGAACATTACAGCATCTTATTCCTATTTTTTCGAGCAGCAGACTTAAATACAAAGCCCCCATTCACCTAAAAAGCAAGCCTAAATATCAAGCCTAACTTTCCTAAATGAAGCCATTTAAAATTCTAAGAGAACCTATAAGGGATGACTTATAACGGGAGTCAAATGCACAAAAATGTCACTCCCTAAGATTAAATCAAGTTCTATGTTATTGTATTACATGTCTAGGCATGGCTACTGTTATTGCCACCTGATGCATGCAAATAGGAATGTATGCATAAGTTAGATATAAGCATATGGTTGACCTATTAAGAGAAACCTATGGCATGCATAGAGACACATGCTAAAGTAGGCTTATTCGTAAGGCAATGACGGCATCGCCTTATATGACAAAGACTTTTTTCACCATTTTCAAGTGCTTAGGAGTATTGGATGCTATATGCAGTTTGTAAAAAAAAAAAAGCAAATTATCCTTGGACAAGATAAGATGGACAGTTTCCTTAAAATAATGAAAGAGTTTAGAAAAAAGACAAAGCAAAAAAACTAAGGTAAATAATAAGATAACTCTTGCCTAGAGACTAGGACCATTAAGGAAGATGCATGTAGATCATTTATCAGATTGCAGACCAGATCCCTTAACAACCTAGGGTGTAGGCCAATGCAATCCATGCATATATTCTTGCATGCTTGGATGCATTCTTATACACGTTGCACACAATCTTTTGTGTATGTTATTATATGCATAACTCTGTAGGTAAAATGGAGGACTACTCCACTACCTTTGCCTCAATAGTTTACCTAAGCCTTCATGTGTAACAGCCTAGAGATCCAAGGATTTCTGGCATTAATACAATGGCCGCTATAGCACCATTATTTTGTAAATTTCAAAGAATGTTCCTAACTTGGTTTATCTTGCTAAGACTCTGACATAATTTTCCTTTATAGGTCTAAGGATCATCACTTCCTTAGAGCATTTTTAAGATGGCTATAACTTTATCTTGTTCCCAGTTTTAGCAAGTATTTATAGTTCAATTTACCTTGCCAAATTATGCCCAAGGTTTAAAATAATTTTCTTTTAATATACAATTTTGAGGAACATCTCCTCCTTGATGAACTCAAAAATAGCCTCAAGCCTAATTTATCTTATTAGGTCATGTCCCAAGATTCAGACATAATCATTTTTGTCAGTTTTATATTTGAGAATCACCCCTCTTTTCCAAACATAGACCCAAGGAACACTGTCTTCCATATGTATTCAAAATGATTGCAACTGCCACGGCACCGCCCCATTTCACAAACATAGGAAGTATTTTTATTTTAGTAATTTGTGCATTAAATTTAGTTTATCTTATCAAGCAATGTCTAGAGTTCAACATAGTTGCTTCTTTTTAATTTACTTTCAATTTGAAATTTTATTTCATCCTAGTAATTCTAAACTATGAATGGGTTTGACCTCAACTTTAAAAATCAGTGTTTCATTCAAATATGAGCTGAATAAGAGATAGGCATGCTTTATCTCTGTTTGTTGAATTGCATAAAAGCCTTTATTATATCATGCAATTTTTCAATTTTGAGTACCTCATGCCGATTTTTAAAATTAAGAAAAATTATTTGCAATCGAAGGTATTGGGTAACACTCATTAAGAATACTAGAACCATTTTGATTACCTATCTAAGCGACCCTAAGATGAGACAAGATCTAGAAAATGATTCAGGTCTTTGTACAACCCTCTAAATGACTTCCTCCTTCCTTAATTTTATAATCGCTTGTCACCTCTTTAAGCCTTTATTTTAAGCATACTAAATACGTGCTCGTTTTATTGTTACAAACATTGAAATAATCCACTAACCTAAAATGATTTTGGCTTCCCCTAAGGAAAATGACCACTATGGAAAAAGATGATTTCACATTTCAAAATAGGAAAGGTTAATTTCTACCAATTCTTTGTATAAATTTCACCAATAAGGAATAAAATCTTTTTGATGAAATAAACTTTAAAGAGAAAAGAAAAAATAAAAGGAAAAGAAAAGAAAAGAAAAGAAAAGAAAAGAAAAGAAAAGAAAAAAAGGAAAAAAGAGAAAAAAAAAGGACAAAAAAAAAGAGATGAAAAAATGGAATGGTAAAAAATTAATAAATAAAAAGAAGAAGAAGGGAATGGGAAACCTTTGAAGTCAGCACCCCAACAATGAAAATTAAAAAAAAACATAAAAAATAGAAAGGAAAGAGAGACCTTGAGTTATTATCTCTTAAACAATTCCCAATTAGTTAATCACAATAGCATAATTCAAAAAGCCCTTAGATAATGAGAAAATGGGTAGAAAATAGTCTTCCCATTAGTTAAGAAAATATAGTGTCCATTTTTCTAAGGAACATGACCCTTCCTTGTTAGCCATTCACCCAAGCCTAGCATTACAACCCATGTAAGACATCTTGATTATAGGTTTGGTATCATCCAACCTAGTGGAGATAACTTTCTAGTAAGGTTTGGTATGTAAGAAGAGACATATGGTGTTTCTTGAGCTTTAAGTGAGAAGCCATGAATGCATTTATGCATTTGAGTTAAATCCCATCCCCAACTTTGCATTCAGAATTTGATTTCAAAAAAATCTCATTTTGGCCTTCAAACATATATACAAAATTGCTTGGTATGCATTGTGCTTATATGTTGGTTTGATAGACCTTGGTATTAACATGCCTATTCTTCTATTCCCTTATTGAGAACAATCCCTTAACTTCTCTTATTAAGATTAAACTAGTTGATAATATGGTCCATTCAACTTATTCAATGATGAATAAAATTTAGATTCAAAGCATCTGATAAGTTACGATTACTTCAAGCTTTAGACATTTTTTGGCAAGCAACTCTTTGTGCACACCACTTGTAAGGCTTATCACACACAACTCTTACATAATTTCATGCATATTTATATATATAATTTCCCTTTATATACTTATATGAGTAATTTTCTTGCAAGAAAAATGCAAATGGGCTCCATGCATTAAAGTAAGCCACAGGATAACTTCAGATAACAATCAACCAGAAAAAGATAAAGCTCCCATAATAAAAATCATGCAAGACAAATATCTCAAAAGGCGACATCATCTATGCATACCATGTTTGAGGGCATTTAACAAAAAATTGCCATCCCGCTCCAAGATAAACTTCCATGAAAGGAATCATGCAAACCAATGAAAGGTAAGTATCTTCTTCAATTATAATAAGCACACTAACATCCAACCTTCTCACAGGTACTAAAAGTCCTCTTAAGAGGCATCAACCAACTAACTTTCTTAGCTCTAAATGCCAACAATCTAGCATTGATAAAGGGTTTAAGTGTCAATAAGCTGACTGTAACTACTCAATTAATTAAGGATTAAAACATAGACTAATGATAAGCATCCAACCAGAGACTCACTGCCCAACTGGTACATGTTCAACACAATTAAAGGCATTCCAAGTCTCTTAACGAGCATAAATTCCTTTTTCAAGGCATTCTAAGACTCTTTGTTAGCATTATCACGATTTTTTAAAGGCATTTTAAAGACTCTTTGTAAGCATTATCAAGACCTTCTTTTGAGGCATTTCTAAGTCACTTCATGAGCATTCTCAAGACCTTCTTTCAAGGCATTTTTAAGTCCCTTTATGAACATTCTCAAAACCTTCTTTCAAGGCATTTCCAAGTTTCTTCATAAGCATTTTCAAGCCGTTCTTTCGAGGCATTTCCAAATCTCTTTGTAAGCATTCTTAAAACCTTCGTTCAAAGCAATTCCAAGCCTCTTCAGAAGCATTGTCAAGACCTTATTCAAAGGCATTTCCAATCTCTTAACAAGCATTGTCAAAAACTTTTTTAAGGCATTCCTAGTCTCTTAACAAGTATGAAGACCTTCTTCAAGGAATTATGAGTTTTTTCATAAGTGCAAAGACCTTTTTCAAGGCATCTAAAGTCTTTTTAAAGCAAACCATTCAAAATTCAAAGTCTTTTCAGAGCAATCTCTGATAAATCCAAAGTCCTCCTTAAAAGGTGCCTTCTGCAAATAATCAGGTCACGATCTGAAGTGAGAATTATGTGGTGCGATTTTTATTGGTAAGATTACATTGATCACCTTATCACCAAATATTTGCAGTTAAGAGACAGCCACATGAGGTACATATCCCTAACTCTTTAATCTAAAGTTTAGCTCACTTAGGTACCAGTGCACTACGTTCCCCAAAATTAAGGGTAACTATAGATATTGGATGCTAAGATGGCTCCTAATCATAGTTACTTAATAAGAAAGTGGTCTCTTGTAAATGGATAAGAAATGGAGGTGCTAGGCTTTTTGAGTTTTTCATGTTCTTAAAATAGCTTTTTTTGGAATCTGCCTTTTTATCTCTTTGAAATAATAAAAAATGAGAAATTGATTTTGAAATCTTAGAGCAATTTAGACTGTTTTAGCTTTATCTTAACCTATAGACTCATACTTATATGATTCCAAAGCCATTTGAATCTTAAGACATAGATCTATAACTTTGATGAGATACCTAAACCTAGCTCAGTTCTTAAGATTTTCAAAATTAGGCTTCAACATAGATGACCCAAATCTATCCCTATACCTAGACCAGTCTGTAGTATTATGGATATAACTCCATTAGTAAAGCTCATATTGAGATGAATCCAATTTTAATAAAAACTAAGCTCATTTTGGAGAAAATTTTATGAGGAGAGTATGACCTAATTCTGAATCCATTATTTTTAGTAATTTTTCAAAATCAAAATACTAATTTTATCCCTAAAAATTTTCTAGGAGCAGTTGTCATTATTTTTGCCATATATTACTATCTACAAATCTATATTAGGTGATTTTTGATTCATTGGAAAGCTAAGACATAGGGAAAAAATGTTTAGGAGACACTTTGTCAAAAAAAAAATGGGATCTTTAAGTTTAAAAGTGAAAAAATATTTCGAATTAGAGGTAAGTTGGCTGAGAAAAATGATGGCAAAAGTCAAAAGTCAATGACAAAGTCAAAGGTCATGAGTCATTGTTGATTTATGGACTAGGTCTATGAGTAAAGCTCATGAGTCACTCCCATAATGCATTTTTCACCTGGAATTAGGGGGAAAACCTAAGAAAAAAACCCCTTGATCTAATCCTATTTTGGGATATTTGTTTTGGATTTTTTAACAACCTAAAAGGCTTGACTCTCTCCTCTCTCTCCCTCCACCTTCATCTTCATCTTCTTCCTTTTCCCTTTTCCATTTCAATGAAAAATAAAAAATATTAACTTCAAAAATTCCAAAAAATCAAATAAAATCGAAAAAAATCATAAAGCGCCAGATCCTTGTTCTTTGTCAAAACCGAACTGAAGGTAATATTCTCGAGCTCCAAAATTCATAAATTTAAATATTTAATTTTAATTAATTATGTAAATAATTATTTCTTTATTTATTGTTTTGATTAAATTTGTAGATCTATGTTAATTATGTTCATTTCTTTTCCTAATTCAAATTTGTCAATTAATTGGTAATTTGTTAACTTAATTTTGTGAATTAATTTATTATATTAGTTAATAAATTAATTTTTTTATTATGTTAATTAATTTTAAACTATATTACTTATAGTTTAAGTGTTTTATTGATTATTTGTTTAATTTCGTTATTTGCTATTTAATTGGTCAGTTTTTTAATTTTTTAATTATATTAGTTTAATTAAATTACTTATTTATTTGATTATCCTTTTTATAATATATTTTAATTATTATTATTATTATATTATATATGTTATTTAAGGTTTTTTAGGGTAGGTTTTTTAGGCCAAAATATTTTTTTCCTTGGTATCTGCATAAATGTTTTTTAGGTCCTTTAGTGACGATCACTTTTTCCGTCGCTAAAAAAGCTTGCTCAAAATTCATATTTTTGCTTGTGTGGACCTTAAGGGATAGGGTTTATGGCGACAGTAAGATACGCCTATCGCTAAAAGTCTCAGGCATAATCTTCCACCTCACTGCCTTCCTAATTTTTTCCTTTATTCTTCTCGTGCCTTATGGCACTGTTCTTTGGCCTTTTGGTTTTCTTTCTTCACCATTTCACGTTTTTTCATATATATTAGTTTATACTTTTTATTATCATTTCTATTATTATTATTATTGCCGTCATTTTTATTATTATTGTTATTGTAATTGCTAATTTAATTATAATTTTCGACAATATTTATTTGTGTTAATTTCATTATTGCAAATTTTGTTACTATTAATATTTTATTATTTTAGAAATAATATTTATAATTACCGTTATTAAATATTATCACAAGATTAGTAGTTTGGTTGCTATTTCCATTTGTATCATCACTGACTAATTATGTTTTCTTGTAATACTTTTTATATGTATAATTCTCTTTCTGGACCGGGCCGGGAGATAAGGCGGAGTAGAATAGATTAGCATTTTCTTTTAATTTTTTATTTATTATTCGGACCTGTAATATTATTTTTTTTTTGTTTTCTATTTAATAGCCTATAATAGCTTAGTAATAAAAGGTTTTTTACTTGTTTTTATTAAAAATAACATCTAAAATATTTTCTACTTAATTAATTAGATTTTTCTTATAAAATAGACCAATGTCCTATTTTATTTCAAAAATTACACAAAGGAATTTCAAAAATATGTACGAGGGAAACGGTGTTTTCAATTTAATCAATATCCTGATTTATGTATGTTTTATTCATATTATTATTTTTCATGTCTTTATTTATTGTAAATAAATAGCTTTTCAATGATAAGTCAAAAACCAATTAAATGATTTTATACAAGTTTGAGTGAAATTTTTTCTATAATAAAAAGGACAAATGTTTCGATTTTTACCCACAAAATAACATGTAAATTAAGAGATTGTTTTTTTATAAACACAAAGTGTTTTCTACCTTAAATTGGTTAATTAAAACGATTTATTTCTTTCAAATCGCATGGGCCCAATGCCTTCATTTTTATCGAAAATACACTCAGGATAATACCTTTTTTGTAAATAAGCATGCAAAGATCAATGTCCTCATGTATATGAATTCAATCAACTCCCCGATTTGTGTATGATTTATTCATTTATTCTTTAATATTTTCTATGCCATGCTTTATAGTTTTTCATATACATGCTTTACAGCATTCAACGTGCTTGAGTGCACCTTTATTTTTCTAGCATAATCGCTCGTGTGAGAAAAGAGATGAAATAAATTAATCACTAAAATTCATTTATATAACATTAATCAAAGGTATAAATAGGAGTGAGGTCCCGAACTATTTCTGATTTCAGGCTCGTAAGATTAGAACTTATTTTTCAATATTTTATTGGGTCGAGATTCCATGATACCTGCCTTGTGGTGCCTAATAGACTCCCTCATATATCAATCGTTAGCAAATGAATAGGGATACTACGAGACACTGTCTCGTGCCTCTTTGAGCCCAGGGGCATTGCTGATTGGTTTGAATCCCTATCCATTACGAAGCAACTGGTATTCACGAGTTAAAAGAATTTTGATCCAATCTCGAGTTTTAAAAACAGGCTTTCGAGAGCAAGTCGGATGTCTACGGGGTTCGGCGTGTGTAAAACTTCCCCTTTGTCTTTACTACTTTCTCCAACTTTTTACATAGAACTTCACTTGATTTCTTTATTCCTTTTTCCTAACCCTTAAGAGTAGATTTGTGTGTGAATTTTTGAAAGAGAAAATGTTGAACAAAATTCTGTATTTTGTGCCTCCTAAGCCACCGTCCCACTATCCTCTCCCTTTCTCATGATTTTACTTGAGATTTCTAGAGTTATACATGTTGAATTGCTATTGGTCCACTTGTTGACCATACCAAAATTGCTCTTTATTCCCTCAATTCTTTTCAATTCTCACATTTGATATATGATTTTATAATTTAAATTCAATCTAATCCTTATTTCATATTTTCCTAAATATATATGTGCATATCATAAGTTCTATTTACCATTATATCCTTATCTTTTATTTTAATTCTTTCTATGTCCTTCTCTACACTTCATTTACCTATTTTAGTATTATTGCCTTATGTCAACAAGTTATACTTTTAAGGCACCCTAAACATACCCGATTACCACTAGGGTGTATGTTGGGGCGTTGCATACGTTTCAATCTTTTGCATGTTGTCATGTAGATTGGCCCAAAGTTGCATATTTGTTTTATTTCAATTCTTTCTTTCTTTATCTTATCTATTTTCTTAATACCATTTTTATTTGTATTATTTTTTGTTGTCACTATTTTTTGTTGTCTAATTATTTACACAGTTACTTTTATTTTAATTTATGGATATATGCTTATTTTCCTCTAATTTAATTATTGCAACCATTTCTATAATAGTAATTATCGTCGTCGTCGTCATCATCATCATTGTTGTTGTGATCTTATATTTATATTTTCTATATTTTATTTATTCATAATTTATTTTAGCATGCGCATACCTATAACTGTTGCATGAATTACAAATGCATCATGCATTTTATCTATTCTCTTTATTTTATTTTATTTCTATTATATCGAATTAACTGCTTCTCTAATTTATTTGAGTTGATTAAATTGTTTATTATTTAATTTAAGCATTATTGACCATCATTACCTTTTACATTATTTTAATGTACATAAAGACCTATATATTTCGAATCGGGATGGAGAATCAGTGCAATACGGCATGGGAGCATTTTATTAATTTACTATTTTATTTCATTTATCGTTCGCTCCTATATTATTATTCTTTCATGCCATTTTTATGCAAATGATATAATAATAAAGATTTTTAACTACTTGAAATAAAAAGCACATGAAAATGATTTCTACTAATTAAATGGGATTTTCTTAGTAAAGTTGGAACAATATCCTATTATTATTCCAAAAATCACACCTAAAATAATAACCTTTTTAATAATAATGCAAAAGATTTTATACCAATTGATATGCTTTTTTTCTAATAAAATGGAATCAATGATCCCAACTAAAATGATACTCAATAAATTTTCCGATTTATGTTTTTTTTTTTATGTTTACATTTATTCTTATATTTTTATTACTTTCTATGTCATGTTTTACCGCTTTCGATTTTAACATGTTTTTTACAATTTTTCCAACATGCCTAAGTTTGCCTTTATTTTTTCTAGAATAATCATTCGCATGAAAAAAGGGATAAAATAATTAATTTTGCAAAACTCATTTATCTAACATTATTCAATGTATAAATAAGAGTGAGATCCTGAATAAAAATTTTCGAAAGAAATAAAAAAACAAAAATTTTTAAGGAATATATATATATATATATATATATATATATATATATATATATATATACCTGTTTATCGTAGATTAATGGTTGACTAATATCAAAATTATGAAATCGAAAATAATAGTAAATTGATTGGTTGACAGAAATCGATGATTTTTTCTGAATATGAACTAGAATCAAAATAGAAAATCGAAATTAATAATATTCAAAAAAAAAATAAATTCGATTTTAAATCAGGTTTTTGGTCAACTGTTTTTTTTTTTTTGCTCAATCCTAGTTAACGGCATTCTTTCTCTTGTGCCCCATGCGTCCTCTGATCATGTTCGTGGGCTATATATTGTTGTGCGGGTTCTACAAGGGTTCCTATCAGAGAAGATGTTTCCTATGACTCGTATCCTATCCATATATTTATCTCAATCTCAAATAAGAACAGTAAAAGAAAAAAAAAAAAAGAAAAAGAAAGAAATACTTCAAGTCTTAACGCACTGAATTTTTTCCCCTTTCAAGTCAAATTAGCACTCAACTCATATTTTGTACATTTTATTATTAAAAAAAAAAAAGGGATCTTTTCATCTTTCCAACATTCGCTACTTGATTGCAATAGGAATTATTGCTCTTGACATTAAATTATGAGTATCAATGAGATACATAAAAGATTATTGGTGGCATTTGGAAAGTATAGCTAGGGAGTCTTTAAGTTTTAAACGTTTAAAAACAGAGAACAACTATGCATAATGATAATTAACTTAGTTGAAATACCAACAAGGATTCAAGAACATGGTTCCAAATTTGGATCAGAAATTGGAGTAAAGTTGGTGCTGCAATAATTGTGGTTTAGATAAATGCAAGAAAGTGCAACTGAGAGAAATGGCAAAGACAAAGTTTTTGAGTTCAATTTGTTTTTGTATGTCAGGTATCATTCTCATATCTATAAGCTTCCATATAATAATCAATGGCCAAGATTAAAGCGAGAATCTACAGTTTTTAAAGAAAAGCCTGTTTCCCTGTAAAAGAATAAAGCACCCAACTTTTTCTTTTCTTTTCTTCTTTTTTCTTGTAAAAAGAGAAAAACTTCATATGAAAAGTGAAACACTAGGCAGTTGGCACTAACCAACAATCCAAGGAAGCAGAATCTCATATTTACACTTCAAAAGCATACAATAATATATAAGAACAAAAGATCAAAGAGAGGCTATTCAGTACGTACATGTTTATCATGAGGACACTTGCATACCTTTAGATCACAATCTTTTTGCAGATCCAACGGCTTCATCAATTGTGCCCGATATGAGAATGCCCACACGAATCATTCTCCAAGAACATACATAAAATGGAAACTTAAACAACCTCATTGCTGCCCAAAAAGCCTACTGTTGGTATGCGATATTTTTTACTTTTTTGACTCTTGGATCAATTAACAATGCCATATAAAATGTGATATGACAGTTAAAAAGTAAAAAATGGTTTAATGGAGAGTATGCTAGCCAAGTCACACATGCATCACAGTTGTACAGAAATAATGTTAAAGCTTTTCTAAGAGTTGTCAAATTTCAGTTTCTTTAACAAAAGTTCCTCTGTGGACAAAGCTTTAAGAGAATAACAGAGTCGATGCAGGTCCTAGACAAAGAGTGCCTAGGCAAAAAAAGAAAATGAAAAGGGCTTAAGATCAAGAAAGCCTACTGTACATGCAGGTTTAAGGTGTAGGGGCAATTTTAGCCCTTGATCAACCTGATCAAGGGCTAAAATTGCCCCTGTACCTCTTAACGCTTCCATTGGAGGACCACATTCAAAATTCTAAATGCTAAGCTGAAGTTAAAAGACAAATTTACCCCAAAAGTTTATTCTTTTTGGGACCTTTTTTAAGCATAACGACCGTAACCAGTTATCGAATACCAATTATTTGACTCAAGAAAAAAAAAATGGAAATATCATATTTCATTGAGAAAAAGAATACATAAGGATAATGTAAAACTATTCATCTCAAGAATAGGCCCTACTCTTATACTTCTCATGCAAAATAATCAGAAAAATTCAAAATCTAGGTAAGGACCTGATGATCTATCCGAGTCTGTGGCTGCTGCCTTGTCAGTTGGAGTAGAGGACGACTTCAATGCGCGATTTAAAGCTGAAAGATCAACTGGTTTTGGAATTTCTGGAGGATGAGTACCTCTAATAAGCGCCCAATTAACACTTGCAAAAAAAGGATGTTGCTTGATCTCCGTTGCACCTCTTTTGAATCCTAATCTCTTTTGTGGGTCCTTTACTAGTAGTCCACGGATTAAATTCTTAGCAGCAGAACTCACAGAAGAACCCTCATCAAATTTTAGAGGCTGCCCTACCACATTGAATAAGGTCTCCCTATTTCCAGTCCCTTTGAATGGTGTCCTACCAAGAAGCAACTCATACAAGAAAATACCAAATGTCCACCAGTCAACAGCACTCCCATGCCCCTCCCCCCTTATTATTTCAGGGGCTAAATACTCATGAGTACCTACAAATGACATTGACCGTGCACTAGTTGGCTCAGCAATAAGCACAGGAAGTGAATCTGAATTTGCTAAATTCAGCTTTTCACTTCTCACTTTAGCTGTCTTGGAGTTGAAAAACCGAGGTTTAAAGCATGATGGTTGCAAGCAAGATGGTTCTACACAAACAGGTAATTTGCAGGATGGATCAATACATGATGGCTGGATACAGTAGGAGATCTTACAAGATGGCTCTGTATCGGACTGAACAAGGGTAGGACTTACATAGCATCTCAATGACAAATCAAAGTCTGAGAGCATAATATGCCCATCCTCTCTGACCAATACATTTTCAGGCTTTAAGTCTCTATACACCACGCCCATCATGTGTAAATACTCAAGGGCAAGAAGAACTTCTGAAGCATAAAACCTGAACAAAAAGAGAGCATCAAAATGCTTACTATGTATAGTAGGGAGAACTAACATGAGAAAGCATGGTGAATTAATAGGAATTGAGTTGAAAAATGCAAGCTCAAAATTGAATCCAGTATATAAATGCTGGTTGTTTAATAGGCACTATAGTAGAAAGAAGTAATTTGGGGAATTAATTTAATTATCAATTGAAAACCCATTATTTATTACTTGGTTGAGATGTAAGAATTAAGATGCTCCATATGAATACTACTGCAAGTGGTCATTTACAGAATACCAGTCTGCATTTCCTGTAATAATTAATGCAAAGAGTATAAATGAGCTTCAAAGTGGGTGGAATTATTGTCTTCAACCAACGAAGAAAGCAGTCCTTGTTGTTATTGTCATTATCATTTACTCTTAATGTTATCAAGTACAAAACGAATTAAATTTTGGCTTATTATTCCGGGCCTATATTTATCATGCCATTAAATCAATTAAAATTACTCAAACTCAGTAACTCGCAGCAACCAGCCAAAAGTAGATAGTAACTTATGCAGGAAACTTGCAATGATATGCACGCAATTGTAATTTTTATACCATTAATTACACAAAAGAAAACTTACTACTCTCATAATTAAGCACTAACCTTGCAGACTGCTCAGTGAAATGCTTGCCTGGTTGCTTTTGCCGGAGCGTGTGAAGGTCACCACCACTGCAAAACTCCATTAACAAGCAAGAAAATTTATCAGTCTCAAAATGGGAGTAGAGGGTAGGCAAAAATGGATGATCTAACAAACACAAAATCTCCCTCTCAGTTTGAGCTCTCAGCAACTTTTTTCTCCCAGATAACATTACTTTATCCATCACTTTCATTGCAAACAAACAACCCGTCCCTCTTAACTCTGCCAAGTACACACTCCCTATATCCCCACACCCTAATTTCTTCAATAGCCTAAAATGGCCTAAACCCAACAATCGAAAGTCGCCATCTTTACCTCTAACATATTGAATTGCATCCCATTTAATGTCATTGCCCTTGTGGGGTTTTGAAGGGCAGAAGCTTCTAAAACTAGCCTCATTTGGATCCAAACTCAATCTGCTCTTATCAATCTCAATACCATCATTACTAGCATTGCTTATATTGCTACTAATACTAATTTCAGACCCGGAAATGGTGCTGCTACGTAAGCTAATGCTAACACGAAGATCTTGAAAGCTACTGACAACGGAATCTGCATCTCCATTTTCAATCTTTTGAGGTTGTTGGTTCATGATTAGTAGGAGCTGCAGATAAATGGTTTGATGAAATGTATGAGAGAAGAGGTTTGGTTGGTTAAGAATGGAAGATGGCGGTCAAATTGGTGCGTGTCACCGAGGTGGTCAAGGAGAGGGAGAGTGAGACACGGGCTTAACGTAGAGAGAGGGGGTTAAAAATGGCATTCAAATTTGAAAACTTGAGAGACCCAATGACCGTAAGAAGTTGGGCTTGAAGTCTCTGTATCTCTCTTCTCTATCATCTCTTCTCTCTCCTCTTCTGTGTTGTTATTATTAATTTATTATTATTATTATTATTATTATTATTTTGTCTGTAAGCTGTAACATTTCTTGGTTACAGTAGGAGATCTTGAGAGAGGGAGAGAGACAGACTTTCCAGTTCACGAGGAAGACAAAACAGTTTCAGCTTTTATTTATAAACAAACGCATTAAAAAAGACAGCCTTAAGCCAATACCGTTAGTCCAAGTTTTGCTTTTACTATCAAAGATATATATGGTCCTTTGCAGGCTAATGATGAACAAAAATAATGGCCCTTCCTTCATTAACTATAAATTAATGAATTTCTTTATTTTTATATAAAAAAAATAAGGTTAGTGGATTTTTTTTATAAAAAAAAAAAACTGTTAATTGATTTCTTTATGTCAACAAATAAGAGTGTTGCTATAGCGCCTAGCTTGGTTCTAGTACGCCGTGGTACGCTCCGTTGGATATGGTATCTTCTTGTTCCGGCCATTAAATTTATTTTAATATTCTATAGGTAAACTAACAATCGTGAGATAAAAAATTTAAATATTAAAAACCCTTATAATATATGCGCATATACGTGATTTATATACTTTTTAAGCATTCACGTAGTACTTGAAATAACACTTATTTAGAATTGTGCTAATAAGTTTCTTATTTCTTGTATAACCGAAATTGTTTTTGCTGAAGATATAAATGTGGTGTCAAGGCTTATTTGGCATTACCATTGCCATTATAAAAAGCAAACACTTAATAGTGCATAAGGAGAGAATTTTATTGTCGGTTTTTTTTAAATAAAAGAAAAACAAGGTCGATAGATTTCTTTCCATTATGGTTTTTATAAAAATTTTAAAAAAATAATTTTTACACCAAGAACATGCATATCAAAGATAATAATTGAAATCAATCATTAATCATTTATCAAATAAATTAATAATCAACTCAATAACAATAAGAAAAAAGAAATTGCTCAAGAACTAAAAAATAATCAAACTTGTATTGAATTAAAGTTCAAACTAAGTCATTACAATAATAAAATGAGGGTTCAAGTTTTTCTCTGTAGAAGAGAAGAAAACTACTTACCAAACATGGTTAAAATAAAAGAAAACTAAATTAAAAAGATACAATACTCATGAAACTTCAAACTTGCTATTGATGACTTGTCAGAACAGCAGTATAAAACTTGAATTTTTAAGAGAATTGAAAACTAAGAAAATAAACAAAAATAAACTAAAAACTACTGTACAATTGAGAAAACTATAACTAGATCTAAAACTAAAGAAAATTCATAGCTATAGCAAGCCTCCTCAATTTTGGTGTTTAGGTGTGCTTTTATAGCCTCCAAAAAAGAAGTTTTATGTGCCTTGGAACTTCCTAAATCAAGATATAAAAGAGTTTCAGCCAAAGAGGAAGTTTTTTATCGTTAAAATGTAGCAAATACTCAGAAGAGTGGCTTTAGATACTCGATAGAGTGATCTTCTATTGGGGTGAGTGAATTGCTATCTGGGTGAGTGCTTAAAACACTCAAGAGAGTGAAGACCCACTTGGCTGAGTGTTTTTTCACACTTTACCGAGTACTCCAATGCTATCCCTCACAACAATTTCTTGCATTCTTTCCCAAATTTATAATTTTGCCCCTTAACTTCTCATTTCTTCAATTTACTCCTTTTCTTCAATTAAACCCTAAAAAATACCAAAACTTGCAATTAAACCTAAAAATAACCAAATTAACTAATTAAACATAAAATCAACCAAATTAAAACTAAATTAACTAATTTAAACATATAAAAACACACTAAAAATATATTATAATTCACAACTATCATTCCTAATAATTTTCTAAAGTTAAAACATTAATTTTGTCATTACAAGTTACTTAGAAGCAGTCATTAGTATTTTAGCCATAAATATTAATCCATAAGTCCAAATTGAGTGATTCTTTATTCATTAGAAAGTGAAGATACAGGGGAACAAAAGTTAAGAAGATACCTTGCCAGAAAATGCCAATTTCAAGCCTAAAATTTGAGAAACGTTTCTGATTAGGGTGCTAGTTGGCTTTGAAATGGCTGAATTGTAGTGTGACTCGCAAGTGACTCGCCCTGTAACACCCTTACACCCTTTGGAAGGAGTATAAGGCATGTAACTAGAAACATCAATACATATGAAATAAATAATAAATTTCACGATCATTGCATACCAACACATGCATTTCAAATTATAGAATATATCATGGCTTCCATCTCATAATGCTCACTTGCATACATTGTGTTTCCTTCTTCATATATATGCCATATGTGTTTTTTTTAATTTATTTTAATCATCCATATGATGAAATTCATCTAATTAACATTAACCTAAGTTACTTTTAATTTCATCATTACATTTACCAGTACATAATTATGTCTATTTGTTATTTTTAATTCTAATTAGTTATATTGTATTCTTTATGCATTATATTATTCATTTCATGTTAAATATGCCATTAATTATCAAATTAATTCACATTATGCCTTAGTATATAATTTGGCCCTTGTGTTATTTTTGACTCTTAAATTATTTTTCCGTGATTTACATTTATTTCATGTTATTTCATCATTTTATCAAGCTATCTTAAATTATTTCACATTCTTACTCAATTTTATATAGCTACATAATAGTACATCATTATGTTCACATGATCAACATTATGTTCCTATATTATTTTAAACTCAAATTAGTCAAATTATATGTTTATTCAGCTTAGTATTACACATTCTATGCTTAATATACCAAATAACATCAAATTATCATAATATTCAAAATTATGTACAATTCGGCCCCAACATGATTCATCATTTTAAGCTTGATTTCTTCCTCATTTCTTACTTCATTCATGTTAAAACATTATTCTATAATGTTATCTTAAATTATTTCACATTTTTCTTTAATTTCCTATAGTTACATAATGTAATTTTTATGAAAAAATCAAGAAATAAATGAAAGTAATTGTAGTATTTTGTATCCACTAACCTTAGAGTAGCTTGAAATCACCTATTTCTTCTCTTTCTTACCTTTCTCCTTTTTCCTCTTTTCTTTCTCTTAAAATTCACCTTTAGGCAAAATTTAGGGAGAAGGAAATAATAAGTTTATGCTATGTGTTTCAACATGAAATTACTCAATAATAATTTTACTAATTATTCTCTCCAATCATATCCCCAAAATCTCTAATGAAGTCTAACCAAAACTCAAGATCTTACCTAATTAAGTTAGCTTTCTCTCACTAGAAATTCTCTATTTCTAAGCTTTTTCTTGCTTCAATTTAATTTCTAAGCTGAACAGGATGATTCCTAGTATATTTGGGTAAAATTAGGGCTTAAGATATGGTGGAAGGAGAGAGAAATGAAGAAAATGATAGAATTTCACTAAGTTTCAGGTTATATTTTTTACGGAGAAGGAGAGCTTCTTTCTAGTTCAGTTTTTGTCTAGAATTCTCTATACTTTAGGTGAATATTTTGCCCAACAATTAGCCCTAAAATAAGTGGTTTAAAGGATAGACAAATCAAACCACTTTATGTGGAAATAATTATGCCATTTGTCACTTTCTCATTGGCTCATCCATCCTTATTTTACTTTTACACCAAAATTATTCACAAAATTCCTTAATATTATTGTTAAGATGTGTTTAAAGTTTTAGATCAATTAGAGTTCATTTTGATAGGTTTCAGGGCACCAAAATATTTTCTACTAGTTCGAAAACTCGATTTTTCTCCCCTTTTTTAGATTTCAATATTTTCCTCATCAAAATGCTCTAATTTTTTTTTATGTATAAAAACACATGCAGAAAGATGTACCTAAAATTTTATATTATTCTAACATTATTTTGATATACTTTCAGCTTCTGAGATAAAATTAGCTAGTCCGAAACTCAAATATTCAAAGTTATGAGAAAAATTATTTTTCACTTCCAACTATTAATTAAGATTATTTCTAGTAGATCTAGGCAAATGAAATACTTTTTGAAGGTTTGTGGAATATTTTTAGGCCAAACAAAGTTTTGGTCAACCATTTTACGGTTCGAGTAAATTTTTTGCTATCTAGTTTGAGAGCTTATCCAATCTCAATTTTACCTCATGTTATACCACCGGACTCCATTTAATTCATATTTTCTCATTTAGGGTTAAGTCAAACTTTTTGCCAAGTCATCCATTCTTGGATTTTTCTCAACTGAGCACATTTAACACTTATGCACTTTTAAATTTTTTTGCATTATTCTATTGTAATCACCCAAAAAACTATCCTAGAATTACTGTTCATACTCTCAAATGTACCATGCATATTAGATGCAAAATTTGGGGTGTTACATGCCAAGGATTCAAAAGCCTAATACTTAAGATGTCTAAATTCTACATCTCAAAAGTGACACATGTACATGCCATGTCGCTCCTCCTTCTTCACGTTCTCAGTTACCTATCCCCGTTCGTAGACAATAAACCATGCGTTAAGCAATATTATTGGCTAGTGATAGATACAACTACATAAAATTTTATCTAATAAAATTATTTTTACTAAATTACCAATTTGCCCTTTAGTGTTACTTTTTGTTAATTTAATTTAATTAACTTCTCTTATTGTCTAAATTTACTACTTAGTTCTTTTTACATTTATTTTTCTTATTAAATCTTACAAAATTCTTACTTGAATGTAAAATTACAATTAAGTTCGTAAACTTTTTATTCTTCATATTTGACCTTGTTTGAGTTCAATTTTGACCCTTTTTGGTTCCTCGAGCTTTATTTTATTTTAAGTTGAAAATTTACTTTTTGATCCTTAAGCTTAATCATGAAGTGATAAATTACGCTTTGGTTCTTGAAATTTTTCATTAATTACCATTTTACCCTTCTTTATTTATTTGACTATTTTAATCTTTTTTACCATATTTTAGTGCTAAATTATGGTTTTGCCCCTGGTTTATTGAATAATTATATTTTTTTTCCTTTTTGAAACTATTAATCATATTTTTCACATTATTTCTTATTTAATCACCTTTATGACTTCTTTTATGCAAAATTTAATATTTGATCCCTATTTTCTTACATAATTATAATTTTACCCTTTCTGAAATTATTAACAACTTTTTCCCATTGTTTCTTATTTATTCATCCATATGACATCCTTTATACATGATTTACCAGTTGATCTCTATTTTCTTGTATATTTCTATTTTTTTTCCTAGTGGTGATTAGTGAAAATCTTCGAATCGAATATGCAGGATGAAAACTGTGTGACTATATGAACATATTGTATTATTTTATATCTGAGGTGACTACTTGAGCATAGCTATCCCTTAGTATGTGTGAGGTGACTACTTGAGCATAGCCAACCCTCAGTAAAAATTTGATATCATGGTGGTACCGTGGTGTATGGATCTCTATGGCTAGCTAGTCTATCCTGTGATCTTGGATTACCCATTGTACACTAATGGCAACTAATTATCTCATATTATGTTATATTTCTACATAAAACTTTATGTTTTTTCCATCATGTATCATATTATACATCCTTATTTTTCATTCATTCATTAACATTGTATTTGAAACCATAATATACATGATAAATAACATCCAAACATGATGAAAATGTGGCATTTTCATAAGGAGTGCAATTTAGCCTCATTGAGAATTCAAGCATACCATATTTTTTCTTGTTCTTTTGTATTTTGTATATGTTTATGAGTTCAATTTATGTATTTATGTGTTTAATACATTCATTTTACATAAGTAATCGTTAGTTACATAATGATACACCATTATCTTAACATAGCAAACATTATATCCATATGTTATTTTAAGCTCAAATCATTTATGGTTTATTTGTTCATCTTAGCATTGTACATTTATGCTTAATATGCATATAAACATCAAATTAACATATTATACAATATAATACATAATTTGTCCAAGATATGTTCTTCCATTATATGTTTTATTTTTACTTCAATTAATGTTTATTTCATGTTAGAACTTCATTTTACTATGTTATCTTAAATTATTTCAATTTTTTTTAAATTCATATAGTTACATAATTTGATTTTTAGGAAAATTTCAAAGAAATAAATTAAATTAAATGTAGAAATGTATCCACTAACTTTAGAGTAGCTTGAAATCACTTATTTCTTCTCTCTCCTGCCTTTCTCATTTTTGCTATTTTCTTTCTCTTGAAATTTACCTTTGGGAAGAATTTGGGGAGGAGAAATTTGTGATTTTATGCTATGAATTTTAATATGAAATTACTCAATAATAATTTTACTAATGATTCTCTACAATCCTATACCAAAATTCCCAATTAATTCTAACAAAAACTCAAAAACTTGCCTAATTCGGTTAACTTTTTCTCACTAGAAATTCTTATTTTTCAAGGCTCATTTTGCTCTAATCTAACTCTTATGACTTATTATTTTTAATGAAATTATTTTGTTTAAAAAATACAATAAAATTAATTTGAAAATTTTTGCAAGTGTTACTGTTATTTCTTATGTTAATTTAGAAAAAGAAAGAGGTTGATATGGTGTCTAAATTGGTGACCACTACATTTGTTGATCCAGAATTTGATCATTGTAACAATCATATGTATACATATATATATAATGTAAAATATAATTAAAAATTCATTGTATATTCAACCAAAATTTCCTTCAATCAATAAAAATAATATATATTTTTATTAAGCTTCAGTTATTTATCATAATCCACAAAATATGAACTATAATTACAAATTATCCCAAATTGTACTAAAAGTGGCATAATCTCAATTATAACAAACAAATAAAAAATGCAAGATACAATCCTATAAAATACACATTTTATTGTTTATTATAAAAAAATTGAAGGCATTTTTGAATAAAATAGTTAAATAGAATTAAAAAAGTAATAAAAAATTAATTATTCTTAACGTTTTCATAATTTTTATGTTTATTGAAGTTTTTAATTTAGAATGAAAAAGAGAAGGGAAGCAATTTTTTTTAATATAGGAAAGATTTAGCAACGAAATTGAAATTTCGTAGGTAATTTAACGACGGTATTCATTTCCGTCGGTAATTATCGACGAAAATGCGATTTCGTAGGCAATTACCAATGGAATGAAAATTTCAAAGATAACTACCGATGGGATGGAAATTTAGTCGGTAAATTATCGACGAAAATGAATACTGTAGGTAAATTACTGATGGAAATGAATACCATCGGTAAATTACCTATGAAATTTCAATTCCATCGATAATTACTGATGGAGTTTCTATCATTAAATTATCGATGAAAATAACATTCCATCGCTACATTACAAACGAAAATAACATTTCATTGGTAAATTCAGAGTCAAATTTCAACAACAAAATTTTGGTGCCAATTTACTGATGGAATTTTCATTTTTGTCACTAAATTCTGCCATTAATATTTGGCGGTAAAATTTCCCTCCAGTTGTTATGATGAAATTCTTATTTCGTCGTAACTTACGATTTTCCCTTACCATTTTTCCTACGGAGTGACTTTTCCATCGTAAATTACAATCGCTATTTATAATTTTTCTTGTAGTGTGCTGACCTAAGTCTTTGAGCAATGCCCTAAAAGCAACTTACATGTATAGAAAATAACCCATGCTAAGCTATAAAGATTAACATGGATGACTACTCACAGTAGTCGTTGGCAAAAGTTCATATAAGTATCACATTAATGACATTCTTGCAATAGTCATAATGTGCTAAAACAAATGTATAGATAAGGAAAATTTAAGATAAAGTGATATAATAAACCCAATCTTGGTGAATACATACAATAAATGAAATAATTAGTCTTCATCATATTTTTAAGAACCCTTTTTTGAACCTTTAATAACCTACCTAAGTACTAGTTCAAGGGGTTGATAATGGGAATAATATATATCAATTGGTATCAACTGTAGATATCCAAAGGTATCAACTATAAATATCTGAAGATATCGAACCATAGACCCAAATGGGGTTAAGCAATAGGTCTATCATGGAACGAATAATAGACCCAAATGGGGCCGACGATAGCAGCTGCAAAGATATCCCTTTAGGCATGCCTATCTAATCCACAACTGAACTAAGACCCACAAGCTTAATCGTATCCATAAATGTTCTTGAGTTACCATATTTATCGTTACTCAGTTCAATATTGGCTTAAAGCCACGATATACAAGGATACATATCACATATTTTTATAATTGCATCAATATTCGATAACTCATATCATATACAGAGTATTTGAACTTACTTATGAGTAAATTGTTAAAGAGTATGCCCTAGAGCCCATGTAATAGGAATGTATTTCATATGTATGAACTCATATTCTTAATAAAAGGCATCATTCATTTATTAATGTTATATTTAAATACATGAGTTTGTAAATCTTAAATTAATAAATGAAGTCCTAGATATTATAAACATAATGCAAAGGCAATCATGAAAGTGTTCATGATATGAGATGTCTATTGCATGCAAATATGTTAATATCTAAATATCCCTAGTCATAGAATTAGCAAGATAGGACATTGTTAATTCGGATAGACTAGCACATGTTATGCTTCTTGAATGGTTCAAGTACTAGTTCTCATAACTGTGAATATGAAAGATAATCAAAACTAACATAAGGATGCTTGTTAGAAGAACAAGTTCATTGGAGACCTGCAAAGAGAATACTCACATGGATATTAAATCTATATCAGTGAGAAATCTCTTCATAGCAGTTGTGCAAGTATCCTTAGACTTGAGATCACCAAAGTTATCTTAAGTAGCAAATGGTATATATTGACTCCATAACTAATTACTTCCAAATGGGGGTGAACATAGTTAGGAGGTTGGGTATATCATGACCTATGTGAAGATAGTTAAGTGATTAACAAAGGATTCACCATCCCAAATTTATTAAGAGAAGTTATCTTGCATGATTTTATAATTGCCTTATTCAGAGAATCTCTGGCCAGAGTAATATGCCAAGATGGATAGGGATCCATGAAAGGCATTTTGGAAACAATGGTTAAATTAATAGAACATACATAATTAGATTTATATGAGTTGACAGAAATCCATACTCATAATCTAATTGAGATAAGAGTGGTGAAAGGAGTAATTGCATGGTAACTGTTTCTATGGAAGGGTATAGTCAAATCACTTGACTTTCCTGACATTTGGGTAGTCATGATGCCTAGCTAGAGGCCAATCATAACTTGTATAATAGTGTATCATAAATATCAATAGGGATTGATAAAATGATTTAAAGAAGTTTAAATCATGTGAGTTTTGAATAGAACTCATAATTACATATTATACTGCCAATATGGACAGGAACCCAATAGGTCACACACATATAGAGAAAAGGATAAAATAGTAAAATGATAAGGATAATAATATTTGATATTATTATGGGAGTAGAGAAGTGAATAAGAGAATAATTAATTAAAGAGTTTAATTAATTATGGTCAAGTAAAATTGTTCGCATAACTTTTTAGAAATATTCTATAAAATTGACCTAATTGAAATATTGTATTTCATAATTAATTATTATTGGACTATAAGTGTTATAGGGCTGATATAATAATTAATAGATCCATTGGACAAATTAAAAGGGGCCCAGAAGAATGGCTTTGGCACAAATACCCTCTAGAGGAAGGGTTACATGCCAAGCCCTGGTAGAAGGTCTTAGAGGCCTAATTCTTAGACCAAAATAAATTAAATATATTTCATAAGCTTTATGGAGGCCACATATTTAATTTGGATGGATTTGGAATTCATTTGGGTGATTAAATCCAAGTATATGCACAAAGAGCCTAGTTTGTGGATTTTGTGTACAGTCTTTTGTGAAAGGACTTAAACTGGATTTAATTGATCCCAAATAAATTATTATTAATTTCAAAAGCCCATTTAATATTTCTCCAGTAATTTTAAAGAGCCCAATCCTATTATGAAGTTGGATTTTTAACCTAACTATAAAAATCCAAGTGATAGGGTATTAGGGTTAAGGTGAACAATTAAGAGAAAAGAATTTCTCTCACTCTCTCAACCCTAGCCGCCACCCCCTTACTAGCATCAAAGGAGTTTCGGCCAGCCCTTGTTCTCCTCCTTTGTTGGTTCATTCAATCCTTCTCTAGTGTGGATTACTTATTGGAGGTGTTCAATTTTAGACACTGTGGTTTGCGATAACCCATTGAGAAGGAAAATCAACTGTTCAACAAAAATTAAAGGTGATTTTTTTCTTATTCTCATTAATATGTATATTGTAAATTCATGGAAAGATTAGATCTATTGGTTAAAATTTTAAATTTCGCTTATGTATGAGATGCATGTAACCGATAATTCCCAACATAAATGATATGGTACATCATGTAATCATATGCCAAATCAATGCAATTACAAGCATTAATAATAATTATACTTATAAAGACTCAATAAAGTCGCAATTAATGCTTAATTAATGAAATTCCAATAATTACTTTACCTTGATAGTTACAAAAGAGTATGTAGTAGATAAGCCATATGTTATACCATAGGTGAGTGCCCATTTAATATTAGATGAATGTTGGTTTGGTTATCGTAGGTTTGGCTTCATTTAAGGTAAATGTTAGCTTAATCTTAGGTGAATATAGAAGTACTCGACTAACTGGTCATGGGGAGTGTATAAAGAGCAAGGAGGAAGAGCATGGAGTGACACTCGGCGGAGTGGCCAATTTCACTCGGCTAAGTGTTGGTTCACTAGGCTGAGTGAAAGAGGCACTTGACCAAGTAAGGAGGGACTGCCCACTTCACTCGAGTGAGTGCTCAGAAATAAAGAAAAATGGCCAAACCACTTAGTTAAGTGCTAATCCACTCGATCAAGTGTCCGGCCATAGGAAGAACTCTAGCAAAACCAATTTTCTAAAATTCAAAGCTTTAGCCCTTTCCTTTCCAAATACCAGTAAATAGTATACAGTAATGGTCACTATACCATTAAACATTCTTATCTTTATCTCTAATTTCAATATAAGTTTACTAAATTAGCTTTAAAAATGAAGATTTCACTGGTTCAAAATGTCATTAAAACCCACTGTTCTCAGGGAACCCTAATCTATGCATATCTTTTACTATAGAGGCAGCTACATGCAATGTACAATCCAAAATAACATTCCTATACCTTTACACTGAGACTTCTTCACTCCTTCAATATTCCTTTGCCCTTGTCTTTGCTTGTCTCCTCTTCTACAGACAACATTCAAAACCAAATTCCCACTATGCTTACATGAAATCTTTCATTAACCAAGAGATAAAAGTATAAGAAGAGATTCCTTTACCAAAACCTAAATGCTAGAACTCACAAACAAAGAAAGAGATGGAGTTTTTGATAGAGAAATAAGAGAAATCAATATATATCTATTCCCTCACCCAATCAGGTGAGGAAGTTTCTAGAAGGCCAAAATTACCATTTAACTACTTACATATTCACTCTCTTATAAAATTGACCGATCAAGCTTATAATTCAAGCATTAACCTTAAATTCAATCTTAAATCACAAATTTACCCCCAACATCTATTTTATTCATTTAATTAACCTTTTGCACAACTCATAAAATGAAATTACCATATTGCCCCTTCATTAAACTTTAACCCTTAATTTAACCATAA
The DNA here is from genome assembly GCA_037975025.1 of Excoecaria agallocha. NCBI lineage: Eukaryota > Viridiplantae > Streptophyta > Magnoliopsida > Malpighiales > Euphorbiaceae > Excoecaria > Excoecaria agallocha. Next base: position 57,575,510 of record CM075810.1, on the reverse strand, counting down.
CTATAAATAAACATTAATTTAACCCTCAATATCAATCAATTAGGAATAATTCCTACCAGGATCAATGTTGGGCCCCTATATATTGGTTCAAAACCAGCAAAACATATTCATACTAGAAAATAGGGGCAAAACTGTGTAAAGAATTAAAATAGTCAAATAAGCAAAAAGGGGTAATATTATAATTTAGGAAAAATTTTAGGAAGCAGACTATAATTTGCCACCATATAAGTGAATATAAAGATTAAAATATAATTTTTAAATGTTACTATAGATTAAATGGAGATTTTAAAAAATTTAAGCCATAATTAGAAGATAAAAAGGAATAAATGTTAACTAATGGCAAAATGGAAATTTTGTGAATACAATTTGTGTAAATGAAATTTTGCATAGTTGTATCCACCACTAAGCAACATCATTGCTTAGCACTTGATTTTGTTTGAGTACACACAGAGAAAAATAATATAAGGCAATGGAGATGGAATTCAAATGGCATGTACATGTCCTCCAAGGATGGAGTATCAAACTGATGTCCATAATGTATTAATCATTTTAGAATTGGTAATGTAATATGCAATAGATGTTAAACAATAGTAAATTTATATTGTGATGGTTGCGTAGATGATGATTATGTGATTGTGCGTGACAATGGATTGTGGCCAATTTTAGAAGTATTGTGATTGTTGTTGGAGTATTGGAGGTGGAGGTTGCATTTTTTAGTGCTATTTTGCACATTTATAGGTTTAGGTAGCTTGATTTTTAAGTCATTATGCTGTTGAAATATTTAACAAATGAATAGTAACCTTACGATGCCAAAATGAATTAGGAATTGATTGTTAAGTTTAACCATTAATAATCCACACTAATAAGAATATTTAATTTAACTACACGATGACATTACTCGATTTCGAACATATAGGTCTACTTCATCCTTTTTCAGTTGCCTACTCCGTTTAAGTCCCCGTATATTTGTACCACTACAAGAAAATTGCAATTTAGCAATGGAAATTAGCAATGGAAAATGTCAAATTTCCATTGCTAATCAAAAATAGCAACGAAAATTAGCAACGGAAACTTTGGTTGCTAATCCGGCGGTTGCTATTTTTAGCAACGAAAAATTTATTCCGTTGCTAAATTTAGCAACGAAAAATGAATTCCGTTGCTGAATTCAACCAATGCTTGATTCGGTGAAATGGTCAATTTTAGCAACGGAATAAGGATTTCCGTTGCTAAAATTTGCAACGGAGTTCTAGCAACGGAAACCACTTTTTCGTTGCTAATTTCACCCACCACTATAAAAATTAACGACGGTTCTATCCGTCGTTAATCCATTGCTAACAATTATTATAATTTTTTAATATCAACTTGCCTATATAGAACTAACAGCAGTCAAAGACCATGTAATGAAAATGAAGAAAAACAAATACTACAAATGGCACAACAGTAAATATAAAATAACAACTCAAAATGATGAGAGTTTATTTAATATTGTAACAAAAATTACATTATTGTGTCTCTACTATGTCTCACTCAGCTAAAATATAGTAATATTTAATGTAAAAGGACACATAGCAACAATGCATGTTCAACAAAAAGAAGCTCTCCTCATCATATAACGTTTTTGTCCTTGCAATAACATCAATAAAAGGTTAACTTTCTAAAGAAGAAAAAGAAAAAATGGAAGGAAGATTAGCAGTTCAAAATATAATTAAGAAAAGAGATTATTATCTCTTTATAGTGAAGAGATTCTTTACACAAAAGGCTAGCAATAGAGTTGTTGTTCATAGAACTAAGCAACCTATAGTGAAGGGATCCAGTAACTTGATTGAAACCTGAATTATTCAAAATTTGACTAGTATAACTCAACTTATTATATACTAAAATTTATCATATATTTATAAAGTGAGAAATTATTTTACCCTATATGAGTTAATCCATACACAGTTTCTGTTTTTGAAAGGCGTAGCGGTAACATGCTAAGGGGCATTGCATACAAAACATAATGAACAAGTTGCATTTTCCTTTTTAGAAGGAAAGGGTATATAATTGAATTATGAATAATAGATCTTACATCTTAGAAATCTAACTATAAACTGTCCGGAGCTATCAAGTATAAATTGGTTGAAGCTACGGTTCTCCAATGAAGGATTTGTAGAAATTGATAAATCTAAACTACCTACTTATTTATAAATAAATGTTTATTTTTATTTATTCATTACATATTTATAAATATATTTTTATTTATCTTTTAACACAAAAATTGAGAAATTTATTTATAAAATTTAAAAGTGAAGAATTTCACCTGTTGAAGGCAATACAAGATTGAATTGTAATCTTGGGACCTGAAACCGTAACATAATGCAGAAGATTAGATGCTTTCTCCATTACTAACCACTTACATAATGTATTATTTTTACAAAAGTAAATAAATAAATAAAATAAAATAATCAGCAATTTATCTCATTATTAGTACTACTGAAATCAGGATTTCATGTTTCTCTTCCCCTTACTAAAAAACAGATTGGTTGTTTATTGCTACTTTATATGATATATCAACCATAACATTGACAACATAAGTATAGTAGAGACACAATAATTTTACCAAACACATATAAACTGTATTAATAATTCCTTGATCAGTACCTCCACAATTACACGTCGAAAATGCACAAAAATGCAAAATCCATTGTCTTCAACCATGGAACCTTTGATGCTCTTGGTCTTCTCTTCCAATATTTTCAGTATCTGCTTACTAAAACAAGAGTTATTGATAGAAAATGGCAGCCCAAGAAGGATGAAGATGGGGGGCCCAGCATATCATAAACTAGTAGGATTTTTTTATGACTGAAGTTTGTTCATAATGATAATTAATCTAACTATTTTTCACAAATAAAAGGTATCAAAAAGACAAACTAAAATAAAATGATCCTCCATACCATTTTCCATTCAGGATCAATTGCCATTGCAACATTGATGAACTCTTTGTCTAAAAAGGGGACTCTAGCTTCCAATCCCCAAGCAGATGTTGATTTGTTAGCTCTTAGGCAGTCATATTGATGAAGGACCAATGATGAATCCAATCCATCAGACAGGAGAACACCAAATGGCACATCAGTCATTAGCCTTTTAATCACAGCCTGCAAGTTTATGAAGAAGAAAAGATGCAAAATTAAACATTGACCAACGAAATTTTCAGTATACCATACCAAATTTTTTTCATTTTTAAACGGTAAAATCATGTTTCATATGGTTTAACAAATTTGAGTTTCAAAAATTGAATATTTAAACTTAAAGCGGTCCACAGTGCCGCTGAGTTAAAATTGAAGTATCCTGATATTTATAAACGTGAACTTCACTTGTCTAAAAGTTGCAATTTTTCACAAATCGAACGAAGTTCCAAGAACCCAAAGATCAAAATGCGCAGCAAAGGCAAACACCAAATGAACAAATAAAACTACATCACAAACAGAAAAGCAAAGCAGAAGGAATTTAAAATTTGAAAAGTAAGATCTTACCGATCCATCCAAGTCAAGAGATGGAAGAAACCCACGACAACCAGAAGTAAAAGTGAACTTGATTGGGTCGGTAGGCTCATCCTTGTTTTGTTGTCTACCACAAACATGCAAATCACCGAATTAATGCCTCTAAGCAGACCTCCTTTGCAGTGCTTGCAGTGAAGGTAAGCGGGGGAAGGGTAAAGCTCGTACGTTATAAATTTAATATTTACACCCTTATCCATAGTTATTCAACTATGATTTAAATGTTTTATGTACAATAAATATATTAACTACAATTTTGTATATAATGCATGTTTATTAACTTTTTTTGCTTTAAAAATCACAAGTATCACATAATTCCATTTGATTTTATACTCAATATATATCATTTTGAATCTAATAAAATTAGCAATAATTAAATCCACCAAAAGCTTAAATTCTCTTACATACATAATGCATAATTACAAAGGAAAAATAAATTTGCTTGAAAACTTACTTGCTTGATAATCTCTTCTCAAAATTTCAGCCTTTAGGACCTTAATTCACCATCAATTTCCTTATCTTTTCCTACTTTCTCCATCTACACCATTTCCTCTCTCTACAAAAATTCACATTCCATAAGAATTTTCAACAATTCATTTACCAATTCATGATTTATAGCAAATCCCAACAATTATATAACTATAAATTCACTTAATTTCCAACAATTCCATTTTTTTCCCAATTAATCAAAACCCTAAATATAAAATACATCATCTCTACCTCATATTTTCACCATAAATCAATAATTAAGAGTGAATACATGCTTACCCAACTAAAGAGAGAGAGAAGCAACACAAAAAAGAAGATGGAGTGGAGGAAGAGCCAAATCCACTTTGTTGCCACACAAGGAAGAGGAAGAGAAAAGAAGAAGAAAAGAAGAAGAAGAAGAAAGAGGAGGAGAAAGAGGAGGCGATGACGGCTACTGGCGACGACGGCTGCTGGCGGCGACGGCGATGGTGGTGGTGGCTGGACCGAGCAGAAGAAGAAGAAGAAGAAGAAGAAGAAGACGAAGAAGAAGAAGGGAAGTGGGAGGAGGAGGCGTCGGGTTCTTTGGGACCAAGCAAAAAGTAACTAATTTGGTTCCTTAAAAATTAAAAGAAATCAAATGGCCAAAATGACATAGTTTTGGCCAAATGTCCCTCTTGGTCCTCCATCTTTACTCTAATTACAAATCGACCCCAAAACTTTTTAAATCTTTTTATTAACACCCAAATTTAATTATAAATCCACCACAAATTATTTTATATTTATAGTTTTTGTCAATTTTATATACAATTCGGGTTAATCCAAAAATTGGGGTATTTATAGATAAGGGCAATTATGTAAATAATTAGAAAATTAGGGATTTTTCATTTAAAATGAACATTTAATTTAGCAACGGAAAATTATTCGTTGCTATTTTAGCAACGGAATTCAATTTCCGTTGCTATTTTTGAACCCAAAATTTTTTTTACCTCTTTTGGACCAAATTACCAATGAAAATGAATTTCGTTGCTAAATAGCAACGGAATATTGTTTTCGTTGCTAATTTAGCAATGGAAATTAATTTCCATTGCTATTTTTTAACCCAAATTTTTTTCACCTCTGGGACCAATATACCAATGGAAAATTTATCCGTTGCTAGCTAATTTAGCAACGAAAATTAGCAACGGATTTCATTTTCCTTTGCTATTTTAGCAACCGAAATAAAATTCCGCTGCTATTTAGCAACCGAATATAAATTCGGTTGCTATTTTTCATTGAAAGTGAAATTTAGCAACGGAATTAGATTTTCGTTGCTAATTTTGCAACGGAATTTAATTTTCATTACTAAAATAGCAACGCAAATTAAATTTCGTTGCTATTTTTCGTCCCAAATTTTATCCGCCACTTATTGCCGCCTTAATTAGCAACGAAACACCAATTTCGTTGCTAAATAATGACACCAAAAATTCCCTCCACTTTTAGCAATGGAAGCTAACCAAATATTTTTCGTTGCTAATTTTATAAAGTTCAACCAATTTTAGCAATGAAAACTATTTTTCGTTGCTAAATAGCAACAGAATTGTGTTTCCGTTGCTAAATTAGCAACGAAATAAATTCCGTTGCTATTTCCAGATTTTCTTGTCGTGTACGAATGTGAGATTCACATCCAATATCTAATATCCAGGAAGTAGAAGTATATAAATTAATTTATATAACATAAATACCTGAAAGATGTAGTCTCACTACTCTTCTTCTAATATTTTAATTCTTCCAAATAGAGATTACAATTCCTCTTCCTTTGACTAAGTTCATTACAATAGAAGCAAACTCCCTCCTTTAGAGCTTTTGCCTTGGGTTTAAATCTAGCTTGTGCCTTAGGTTTCCCAATAACTTTTTCCTTAGCCTTAACCTTGCCCTTTTTTCACCCCTTTTCCTTTATTAATTATAAGAATATTACTCGACTTTTTCTTAATGCTTTGCTCAACTGGTTTAAGCATTGCATGCAACTCAGCAAGGGATTTCTCCATATTATTCATATTATAGTTCATGAAAAACTAATCATAACTAATAGGTAATGAATTAAGGATCAAATTTGTGGCCAATTCTAAACTGATGGGAAATCCAATACTTAAGGTGATCAATATAACCTATCATTTTTTTAACATGAGAGCTTACTGATGCACCTTTAGCTATTTTACAAGAATGTCATGCTTTGGTAATCTCATAGCTATCTTACCTTATTTGTTATTGGAATGTCTGTTTAAGATAAACACTCAACTTGTAAGCCTTCATATGCTCCAGATCCTTCTTAACTTTTGGGTACATAGTGGGTAACATAAGGCATCTAATATCAATAAAATAATCAGCATGTTTCTTATGTTTGTCCTTGATTTCCCTTGGGGCATCAGTAGGGAGGACATCAAGAACAAGGTCATCAAGTACATATAGCTTCCTTTCTTATTTGAGAACAATTCTCATGTTTCTAAACCACTCAAGCAAGTTGGTGCTATTTTCTTTTAGCTTGTCCTTCTCAAAGCAAGATCACAGTGATAGTGTACAAGTGTTATTTGATGCCACTGATCTACAAATATGCAAAATAAATATTAATATTAGTACCAATTTCATTTTAGCTTATTTTTTAAAACTTCCACTAAAAAATTCACCATCAATATAAATTACAACAATTGTAATGATTTAGTGGGCTAAGATCTATATTTCACTTAATTCTAAGTCGGCTTTGGCATGACACTTAAAATCAAGTTACTTAGGTAGATAACTTCTTACCAATTACATCTTATGTAACTCTTAGATTCTCTATGGGATTTTGACATCATATGTCCTTGCATATTATAATCCCATCTAATGCTTTAGGCCCAAAACCATTTTGATAAACTAATTAAGTCTAACCATTTTAAAAACTATGGTAGCACCATTATCCATCATATCTTACCATGATAACCTAATGTATTTCACTTTGGCAGAACCCATATTTTGTTGATCTTAGTCTTAACAAGTGTTATAATTATGGGTGGCAAAAGACTTAAAATTTTGTTGAGGGAATTTTAAATTTTAAGTTATGATATCTATTTATTTATATATCAAGCATCCTCCCATACATGGCATCTCATACACATATATAATCATTCATCACATCACATACCAATATAATATGCATAATATATAAAATATGTTATAGCATGGCCATAAACTATATAATCTTCACAAGCCAATATGAAGAACAAAGGTCAATCCTAGGTGGAACTATATGAACTTGTCTTGATGAACAGCTTTCACTTTGCACCTCCATCATCAAGGAATTAGATTGATCCCCTTAATGATTTTCATGAAGTTCCTTTGTCTTCATTACAATAATCACTACAAAAAAAATAAATTTACCAATAGATTTTTAACGACGGAATTAACCTTTTCAGTGATGAAAAATGATCTTACCAACAATTTTTTATTAATTTACCAACAGAATACATTTGTCGGTAAAACATGCGTAGCTAGCAATTTACATATGGAAAAATTCATCAATAGGAGTTATCCATGGATTTTACTGACGAATATATAAAAAAATTATATCGATAATTTTGTTAAAAAAATCCATAGGATATTTTGATGGCTTGACTTTTTACTGACGGAAATATCCATCGGTAAATTTAATTAATAAAAGATTAAATTATTTTAGAACTAAATTTATCAAAATAACAGCGACGAAATTATTCGTCGGTAATTTAGCTAAAATCTGGATTTTCGATTTTATTTTATTTTATTTGCAAAAATTATATATTTTCTGTTTGCAAAAACAAAAATAAACATGATAAATTCAATACAAAAATTCTAAAATTTAACTTGAATATAAATATTAATTAATAATTTTGATATCCAACAAAATCAATAAATACAAAAAGTTATATAAAATTTTATTTGTACAAGTATTGTGTAAATCACAATACCAAAAATAAAAGATCTATCTATAAATAAAACATAGAATTCAACATTAAATGCTCTTATAATATCCTAAAAGATAATGAAAACTTTAAATTACTAAACCTGCTGCAAGCACGCACAACCACTACATTTATCAACCTTCAATCTAAGATTTCAAACCAAGATGACAATCAAATGCAGAACATCACATGTAGGCTCACTTTGATGGGGACCTATGACATGGCATATAGAATAGTCAGTAATGCTTGAGTAGTGAATATAAGATTGTTATTGTTAAAATCAAATATCCAAAAAAAATATCTCAAGTAATACAAAACAATTACTGCTATTAACATTCGGAATGCACCAATATACTGAAACACGCGAACTATGAAAAAAAATTGCATATAAGGTATATTTTTTTAGGTGTGGTTTACCAAAAATAACCTCATGCTAGTATAATCATCTAAATCTAATTAATATTTAAGGCTAATTAATGTCGCCATGCATGCATGTATTTAAAGAAAAAGGTTTAATAAAATCCAACTCATAAAAAATGTAAAATCCACCTTCTGATTTCTTGAGAAAATTGTTCATCATTTAGCAACTAAGACTTCATTAGAAAATAATTAAAGAAAAAATAGCTATTTGGCAGATAACATATTACACATATCAAGAACTGATACTTGACAAGAGAAACAAATCCACGTTTCACTAACATGGAAGTACTAGCTATTAATTCATTGGATTTCTCAAGCTGCAAGAAGGAAGCCTACATTTTCAATTCATATATTTAACTTTTTTTGTCAGGCAAAAAAACACTTATAATTATAAAATATTATTTCAAAATATTTAATAATTTTAATCGTATACTAGTAATTAAGTCAAATTGCAACAGTATCTTAGCTATTGTTTAAAGTTTAAAAGAAGTTATGTAATCTAATATCATCGATACATAGTGCGCTCTCCATATAAAGTATATTACAAACCTAGAGATGGTATTTGCTGTCAAAAGAAATTATGTTTGCTATCAAAGGTATAGCAATCATCTACTATTAAGGATGTTAATCAACATCATGTTGTGAACATTCACCAAACCCACTTATTTAAGATAATCAGCAAGACAGAGTAGGACAGGTAATATTACTCAAATCATGACTGAATTTAGGACCTGAATTATTTAATGCAGCCCTAAATAATGTAAAGGTGAGATCCCCATAAGAAATTCACATGCATATGGGCAGACACTTAGCACGTATAATAAGGTTTTTTCTGAATAACACAATTCATTTAGGACCTTGTATCATTAAAGGCAACAAAATATGCAATTTGACATGACTACAGATGTCCATATGCTAATAAAGATTAGAGCATTAATCAATCATCATTCAAAACAGTATGCATACTTATTTTATAGAAGTATGAAACTGCGATATCACAGATATCAAACCTGGAATCATTTTTTAGGATTTTTTGAGGACTTGGGCAAGATAACTGATGTACTTTAAGGCTTTAATCCCTATTGCTGGACCAATCCTATTTGTAATGCCAGTACTCTAGTATGTCCACCAGGGAGCACCACCACCACTACTATTAGACCAAATCTTACCGCTGCAAAATAATTTAACAGATGCTCAATTTTATGCAATCTTATGGTCATATCAAGAGAAGGCAGAAGAAACTCACTTAAGAAAGACCATACTAAACAGACAACATTTTGTGCCAGATTTAAGAATGCCAAAGTGAAAACACAATTAGAAGAGATCCATCACCATGTAAATGTATAATAAAACCAGATCTAAAATTAATCTGTGGAAATGTCAAATAATCTATCAAAAGCATAATTCTCATGCAATATAATAACAATTAATTGTTATAATTATAAAGCGTAATTTAAAACAACAATTATACCTTGAAATTAATACATGTATAAATTATTATATTTCTATGACTAAAAGATGATGACCAAACTAAAGATGGTGAACCGATCTCTTTCAAGCAAGAAAGTCGAAGCTTTTGTGCTGAGGATTTTAACTTTTTATTGCTTTCTTTGTCTTGAGAAATGATGTCCTCTGCATGGTAACAGGCATAGATGATTATATCCTCTGTAGGTTATGTATAGATACAAAATGGCTGAAATCAAAGCAGTTGTGGATTAAAACAAATCTTTTTCAAATAATATACATACTGAAATACATCAATCTAGGAATGCAACAATAGCTTCATCACTGTCAAGAAGAAAGCAAAATGAAAATACAATTTTGAGCTACTAATTCTTGTTTTAATGGTTTAACATAGTTATATTAATCATATTTAAGCAAGTAATTATTGAGCCCATTGTACCAAGAAAATGTTAGATTATAGAACTAGTAACCATATGGCAAAACAATAGAAACAACAGCATGCAAAATAGAGAACAGAACTAATAATAGTAACTATGGAAACTAGAATTTACCCAATATCATGCTGTCACAATCTGCTTTAACGAAACAAATAGATAAATATCTTGCAGAAAAAGATTATATAAAAAATGGTGCTACTCATGAAAAGGTAAAGGATAGGTAAATATGGAAAGAGGCAACGGCATATTAGTACCTGAATCTCATAAAAAAAAATACCACAGATTGAGAACTTAGAAAGACTAAAGTGGGATGTAATTAAATGAGAGAGAGCATAGTACAAAGTAGAGAGTACAATCCTAATGATGTCAAGCAATGCAATCACTATTTTCCTTTTGTTTTTAAATATTTCCCTTTTTGAGCTCATTATGCCAATTGTGTACGAAGCTACAACAAAGCAGAATAGCCAGAAATATATTAAATCCTAGAATATCTGTTTGATGGTTTTGCAACTTAAAACACAGAACAAAAAAACACTTTATGGAGTAAAACCAAGTGAAATGGCATGCACTAACACAATCAAACACTCATAGTCCAATTGTAATAGCCAAGTTTAATTAGCACGATGGAAAGTGAAAATTAAACAAAATATTTTGATTACTAAAAATAGTGGTTAACCTCAACAAGCATCATAAAGATTCAATATTTGCAATCTACTGTACCTTATGAGCCTTGGATGCACAATAAAAAAAATCTAAAGACGACTCATTCTACCAAGCAAAAGGTCATTCTAACGCATAGCACAGGACAAGCAAAATACCAAGTACCTTATGTTGAAAAAGGAAAAATCTATCGCTTTTTTTCTCCTTCCTATATTCTTCTTTTATAGTCAAATATATGACACAAATTCCCAACACAAAGCACTTCAAAAGAAAAAAAAAGGTAAATTGAAGTCCCATGCGTAAGTATCTTCAACCGAAAAAATGGCTACAAGGTTGGCTGCGAGCAGAATTCCAAGCTCTTTTGCAGGCCCATATTTCATGTTATATATGTGGTACTGTTGCAAATTTTGAGAAATCATATTTAATGTTTTGGTTTGTTATATTTATATGACTAAAAGATGATTAACAAATAAAATAGAAGAAGCTTGATAAAAGGGCTCAGAGATAGAAACAGAACCAAAAAGGGGCTTTCCAGTCTCCTTTATATCATAAATAAAAACAACAACTGTATATTGAACAACAAAATTAAAAGCTTCAAGCAGCAGTAAATAATGAAATTCTCAAACTTCCTACAAACTTGCTGTGCAGCTTGAGATAATAATAAGCAAAAAAGTGAGCATAAACCAGATTAGCAGAATTTGACCAGATTATAGCCTCAAAACTGGGCATAGACAAGATTAGCACATTTTGACATCAAAACAAACATCAATTACAAAAGAGCAGAAAAGTTTACATTAAACAAAGATCATCACCATCTTTAAGTTCCTGTACAAGCAGAAATCGAAAGGCTTAATAAGTCCCCAATCCAAACAAAAAATCAAACACCCAAGAGATATAAATAATTTTCTTATAGTTTGATTCTAATATGAAAATTCAGCTAAAAATGGCCAATACATTGCTCCCTAGCTAAATAAGAGCAAATAAACCTGAATATCTTCTCGTGAATAGCCTCTCTTTCAATCAAAATTGACTCCAAAAGCTCATAAATTGAGTATAAATAGAGGAAATCACGCATTGAATCAAGAAAATTGTTTCAAATTTTATTTCGATTGTTGCAATCCAACTTGCTTGAGATAAATCAGGAGAAATCGAAATCGGATTTTGTTGTGAGTAGAGTATACAATAGGTGAAGAAGACAAAAATAGATGAAGTATGAGATGATATTCGAAGAGAGCATGAGATGGATACTAAAAGCGTTGTTCTCACAAAATAAGACGTGTTTTCTACAGAAAAGGAAAATTTTGGAGAACATAAAAAAATAGTTCTTCAAATCCTTTTATATTTTAGAAAATTAGAAAAGCTATTTTCTATTTTCAATTTGGAAAAATTACATTAATTGAACATAATTTTTTATTTTTTACTGAAAAAGTTTCTAGAAAACATTCCTCGTTTTCTACAAGTAAATAAGGCCTAAATTTTGGAGAACATAAAAAAATAGTTCTCCAAATCCTTTTATATTTTAGAAAATTAGAAAAGCTATTTTTTTATTTTCAATTTGGAAAAATTACATTAAGTGAACATAATTTTCTATTTTCTATTTTTACTGAAAAATTTTCTAAAACAAAGTCTCTGTTTTCTACAAGTAAACAGGGCCATAATGTTTGTTATGTAGGATACTGCAATAATCTCAAGTCTAAGGATCAATAACATAACTATTCTGACATTACTAACGACATTAATCCATGCATGTAGTATCCTATAATGGATTTATCCAGTACCCTATTCTCTAACATGTACCTATAAGTTTGATTTTTATCACCATATAAATCAACTCATAATTATCAATAAATTTATACTAGTATTTATTTATCATTATTACTTTAATGATAAATGACTAGAGATAATTAAAATAACATCAGATTATTAGTTAGGAACATTATTGTAGCATAACAGGCGAACAATATAATAACATGAAGAAAATCTAATTTTATAAAATGAAATATAATATTACATAAAGGACCAAATGTTTGGCCTAGGGCAGAATTACTAACAGTTTGAAAATGTGCAATTTGCTTTAGAAGTTCCATAGATAGGCTTCTGTGGAAACAATTTCTAAAATCCAAACTTTTTCCTTCCAACTTTAACCTAATGACCTATGGCCATCTACTAGGAAATGTCTAGGAGAAAAATGACCACAAGCGAGATAGAAGGCCGTCTGTCATAGAAAAGCTCCAATTTTGAAAGATTTTACAATATTATTTTTATCCTTTAGAAATGAAAAGTTAAAATCCATAAAAATGTTTTAGAAAAGTGCAAAAATCATGGACGAAACTTAAAGTTTGTGCTTTTCATTTGAGATATGAATTTTTCTTCATCATCGAGTGACTTCGATCTGGGCTACCTGCAACCTTGTGTCTACCCCCTCTCTTAGGTTTGGACTTGCATATTTAAGAAAATGAATATAGATTGTTATGTATACATGATGGCCAAATAATATATGGTGTCAAATTGATGTAATTATATTGATATAATTAATATTAAGTGATGAAAAATGGTAATTTGACAATAATAATTTATTTGGTATGAAATTTTTTGTGACATGATGTGAAAATATGAGAAAATGTGAGGATAATGCATACTTTTGCCTTGAAATTGTGAAAGTAGCTTTGCCCTTAGTATCTAGTAGTAAAACCAAAAGTATAAGATATAATTGGATAACCATAAGGAAATTTACATGGTACCGAGTTATGGCAGCTTGCAAAAGTAAACCAAAGGTGGATCTATACTGTAAATAAATGAAAAAGTTGAGAAAAGAAAGAAAGAAGTAAAAAATTATATAGCTTTGGACCTATGTGATCAACATCCCACATATCCAGTTCGAGGATTTCCACTAGAAACTAATAGGGGCACAACTAATACTAAGATGATGAAAAGTTTAAAAATTAGTAGATAGCAAATAAAAAATGGGGAGTAAGGGACAAAACAAAAATAATACACAAAAATATGAATTAAAAGGGTAAAATAGTAAAAAGGCAATGTAATTGTAATTTATAGATTATAATGAAATTATGGATCAAATTTCGTGAGAAAGGGGTAAAATTGTAAACAAGTGAAAAATTCATAAAAATAAGGCCTAAGTTGTAATTTTGGCGAAAGAAGTGACTTTAGGGACTAAAATGAAAGAAAACATAACTTTGGTGTTGAAAATGTAAAACAATGACAAATTTAGCTTAGAAGGATGAAATTAGGGGTGAAATGATAATTATAATAAAAGATGTAACTTTTGGGTCTAAAATGTAGTTTTGACAAAATTTAAAACCATTAGATGTAAAAATGGAAATTTCATCCAAAAATAAAAATAAAATTGGGAATTTGGTGTAATAATCATGAATTAGTGAAAACTAAATATGTAATTAGAGGAAAACAATGAAATTAGGGTATTATTATTAAAAATAAGGAAATGTATATACAATGAGGAAGCATTAACAAAAACTAAGTAAATGATGTATCTATATTGAGCAAAATTTGAATTTGTGAGTTTAATGAGTTAATATTGTTGCATGTAATATATGAAATTCGTTAGTTCGGTATCCAACAATAGGCTTTATGCTTAATGTGTAGTTATTTGTTGCTCATAGGGATAAGTACTTGATGATAGAGTGCAAGATGGTTTGAAAGAAGAAAATTTAATTTAAAGCATATTTAAATATCTATTTATATGTGTAATATTTGGTTCAAGTTGTATAAATGTAGACTTAAGATATATATATGTATCAAGGCATGTATATGTAAATTATGCAATGGAAGTCGACATGCATGTAATATGTATGTGTGCGTGTGAATGAGAAATGTTTTTGATGGATTATGATTGTGATCAAATTTAGAAGTGCTCATGTAATTGATTGGAGAATTAAAGTTGGAGATCGATTATTGGGAGTGTATTTTTTGAAAATTTGTAGGAGATAGGTTAAAATTATAGTTGTTAGGCTGATGAAAGTTTTACCAAATGAATATAAACTTTTAACCAAAGGAATGTGAAATTACGAAAATAGGCTAGTTGGTGCACATGGGATAAATAAAATAGCATGAAGGGTTAACATAGAAATTCCAAGACAATAACATAGTAACTACATTTTACAATATGTCGGTAATTGAACACAGTCGTGTCCTATTACACAAATGGCTAGGTGAAAAAGAGGGATGGCCAGTTGGGAAGCAAGCAATGGGAAGGAAAGCTGTGTGATGTCACGTTGCTCGCTATGAAAGATGGACGTTGCTAATGTTTTCTTCCTATGACTTGCATCCTGAGTACAGTTCTGCGTCTAGCATATAAGGATCATGCATAAAATTTATAAAATTATACCTAAACATGCATACAATGACCTAAAAACATAAAAAAATACTCCTAAAAGCCAAGAAATTGATTTA
This sequence comes from Excoecaria agallocha, assembly GCA_037975025.1. NCBI lineage: Eukaryota > Viridiplantae > Streptophyta > Magnoliopsida > Malpighiales > Euphorbiaceae > Excoecaria > Excoecaria agallocha. Next base: position 57,560,147 of record CM075810.1, on the reverse strand, counting down.
AATCATGAAAAACTGAGAATGGAAAAAATAAAAGATTTAACACATAAGAAACATAAAAATGGAGTAATGAACAAAAAAAAATCAAGAAACTTGTCTCTCTACATAGATTTTAATTATTTTCAAAAAATCATGGCATAACAAACCTAAAAGAAATATCTAAACATGCAAAATAACATGAAATCATAGAAGTACAAATTACAAATCTATCCATTTTCTTTTCACAACTCAAGCTAACTTGTACTCTATACTCAGTGTATCATGGCCATAACTCAAAGTGAGTCATAGGCAGGGAGGTTGATGGCCAGAAAAACTTCCAAGCGAGAGATGGGTAGATAAACTAGGTGATAAATGGGTGTAGACATCGTGTCCCGAGGCAACCTAGATTAGGATTATCCGATGATGAAGAACTAGTTATATTTCAGATGGAATGAACAAATCTCAAGTTCCATCCTTGGTGTCCACAATCACTAAAAGAAAACTCTCAATTATCGATGGAATTTAGTGATTTACCATAGGGAAACAAATTGAACAATAGAATTTACTGATAAAAAAGTCATAGGGGAATCGATCATAGGGATTTTTCTCATGAAAAATATTTCCGTAGGAAATTTTTCCGATGACAAAATTAATCAGTCCTTAATTTCGTCTAGGGGTCTAGATAGAAATATTGTTATGAATTGTCATATTTACAGATAGAATTAAATTCCATCGTTAAATTTATTGACGAAATTATATGTTCCATTGTTAAATTTACCAATGAAAATAACAAATCCATAGGCAAATTTTCGACAAAATTCCATAGGTAAATTTAGCGATGGTAAATATATTTTCGTCAATAAATTTATATCCTATAACAAAAATTAGCGATGGAATTATCTGTCACTGTTCTGTCACTAAAAATATTAATAATTTTTAATAATTATCTATTCAACATAAAAGGACTTCATACAATATCTTCGAAGATAACAATAAATTTGGTATAACATACCACTTTTTTTTATAGATTTTTAAGCACTATTATCCATTCGAGGACCAGTGCCAAAGATTGAAACTCTGTCCTCCTTGACATTAATGCTGCAAATTCAAAAAATAATTTGGTGAATTGAACATTGTAATATAATATCAAAACAACTATGTAGCAACTTGACGTTATACCTAATTAATTTCCTATCATTATAATTAGACCAAATTGCTTGTAAGGAATTATCCTGGAAAGTGAACAGGGGCTAAATATTTACAAATGATTCATAAGCAAACTTGAGTTTAATATATTATCAAGAACTGACAATTAAATCTACAATAGCAGTTTCAAAAGTAAAATCCCTAGGTGGCGCCCTAAGTAAATCAATGTTGAGAGTTAAATTCCATATATTCTATAAATTATAGAATGATCCTAAAAAACAAGTAGAAGCCTCATTCAAACAAGCTAGCTTGTTCAAAAAGTTAAAACCTTGTCTATTTCAATTAAGAAAATGAAACACAAACTCTAATATATTCAGATAGCTACAAACCTGGCAAGTTTCAGTTACCACATTAGATCCATCCTATTTTCAAAAAAAGCAAGTGAAATAAACATTAGTAATCAAACATTTCCAAAACTAGATATAGCAACACTAATTAAAAACAAAATAAAGAGATTTTTCTCACTAGAAGGAAAATAAATTTTGAAATCTAATTAAATCAAAAGGAACAGTTCTGACAAAGCTAATACTTAAAAATTACATGGATGCAAAAAAGTGCATAGATGCATGTACATAAACACACATACATCCATTAAGAAATCCGTTAACAGGAATAATGATGGTTTAAGGCTCATTAATGGTGGAAAACAATACCTGAAACAATGAGATGTTTTACATTCAGTACTTAGGTCCGGATATGTAAAATTGCTACAAATGTCATTATTTTTATCATGTACAAGACAAAAGGGAAGGGCATAGATAACAAAAGGTAAATCTGAGAAGAAAAATAACAAGACAAAGGGTCTAATAACACCTCAACATTTTTTTCTATTCAGTGCGGTTAAATGTAAAAATTTTTTGTTCTTAGAATTCTATTTAGACTACTTTAGCTATACTATTTCACCTTCAAATGTTTATTATGCATATTGCCATAGATTGTTAGATCAATATTATATCATATCATAATGATATTTAAATGAAAAGTTCTTAAAGAAAAAAGGTCTCATTTCTCACTATGTAAGGTCTTTCTTCAACTCTCGTTACTAATTACTGAAGACATGATATTTACTTTTTAAAAATACTATCTGGATTGAGACACAACTCTTCATTATTAAGCCCATTTTGATAGCAGAATCAAAAACTTCTTTATAGATCATCCACACATATGGACCTATCCTCTACAATAAATTTTATACCATTTAATCAAATTATTCTCCATTTTGTTCTATAATACAGAAAATTAAATTGAAAAGTTTTAAGCCTTTAAGAGTCAAGTAATACCTTTGAATATATGACTTTACATATGCCTAGCCATTCATGTGTGTTAATGTCCCATGGGCATCATCTGAATAAGCCATTCATTGTTCAATATAGCCAACAGGCAATTGATTGATTCAAAGTCAAAAGCTTTATATTTTTTTAAAGATAAAATCTATTCCTACACCTCTCATTAGATTTAACACAATGGCAAAGGGATACAGGTGGGAGATGTAAAGGATATTAGCAAATGGTTTAGCGGTGATTATAAGATAGAAATTTACCTTATTTGGGTTGAAATAGGAAGTAAAGTAGAAATCTAAAAACTACTTACAATGAAGCTACACATAAATATTAGGCCTTAGTACTCTCTCTCATTAACTCCCAAAATCTTACATTTTAAATAATTTAAAGAGGTAGTAATTCAGCATCAGCTATCTCTTCTAGTTACACTCACCCTACACTTTAAGCGTTTCTTTCAAACCTATATCTAAGAGGGATAGGTTCCATTTTCTATCTATATTATGAACATTTTTAAGTCGGTCTACTAACAGATATAGAAATTACTCTCTAAAAAATATATATGTACAAAAAAATTTGGTAATGAAAGTACAACGTAAACACCAACAACCACTTATTTATATATATCATTCCAAAGAGAGGGGGCGAATAAGGCATAATAGGCGTAACAAACAACAAAATGAAAACTATAAAGAATGTTAAGATATATTAGTTATGCACTAGGCATAAACTCTAAATCATTATCTAAATGCTGAGTTTCCTTCTTTATTCTCTAATTATCTAGTAAACAAACAAAAAAAGACAGTCTAACTTGAATCAAATTGATGAACCTGTACACATAAGATGTATTTATATTGATTGCATAATCGCTAAAATTTTTGTCAATCTATTTATAAAAATCTTCAAAATGTTGAGCACCAAAAGGGATAAACATGCAAAGTTTACTATGTTTAATAAGGCATCTTAGTTAACAAGAAAGCAACAAGCGCAGAAGAACGCTCTATTAAGATTTCTGGCATACCTCATCACATGCAGAGTTCATTGTGTTTAAGCTATTTTTAAGTTTTGTTATCTAAAAAAGATGCCAAAAGCAAGACAATTGTAGCACCAATTAATAAGGGTAGAAAATTAAATTTAAGGAATTAATTTATAAAAATCAAATTAACAATGCAGATATCGCCAAACCTTTGGAGCTTCTTGTTGACCAGGCACCCCAGTGGAATAAGCTGAACAGCAATCATTCAAAACCATTAACTACTGAATTAAAAGATGTTTAAATTTTGATTCAAAACTAGCATTAAACAAAACTGTATATTATTTGAATCGAGAATAAGACCTTAAGCAAGCGGATATCATTTATAGCAACAAATTTTAATTATAAAAGTATCCTTTTAGCAAAGTATGTCAACACCAAAAACTATACAGCAGCAATCCTATTTTGAACATTCATATTAGTTATAATAAAACACTAGGTTGGTAATCTACAAATGAAATAATTTGATGTCATGCAATATAACATAGCCATTATGACTAATTAATAATTAATTTTGTTAGTTTTTATGCATGTATTTTGTTTAGTTTATTGTTAATTGTGTTAACTTTTGTGTTTTCTTTGTTTTATAGTCTATTTCTATCTAAATGGGTGATTTAAAGTAAAAATATGGGCATTTAATTGAAGAATTGAAGAAAAAAATGACATTTAGGAAGGTTTAAATTTGTTCCAACTCATGCCATTTGTGCCGACTCATTATAGAGCAAGACTGTGTCGGCTTACTTAACTCGACACCATTGTACTGAGTCATCACCAAAGTGAAGCATTGCAACCTTTCAATTGCCTCTTTATGATTACATCCCTCTTCGAAAAGACATCATTTGGGACACCTTTGGGCCTTTAAATACATGAAGTTAACCACATTTTAGGTATGGAAAAACTACCAAATAAATGCCAAAATAATTCAAAAAGATTATGAAGAAAAAGCAAAGTTTAAGAAAGAAGAAGCATGGAGGAGTCAACAACCAATTTTTTCTCTTTATCATTTTGCTTGATTTTATTCTTCTTTTTTGATTTTGTTTTGCTTTGACATTATGTATCGAGGCTAAGTTTGTTAATTAGAATTACAAGTAGAAATTGATCTTCATTTATAATATATATTTTGTTTAATTTATGTAATATTTAAGTTCAATTGGATGCTTAATGTGTTATGTATGCGTGATCACCATATATAATGTGTTAATCAATTTGTTCACAACGATGATTGGGGAATTTAGTTAAAAAGCAACTAAATTTACATAAGGGTTAGAAATCGCTTGAAGATAAGGATTTCACTTTAAGAGGCTAAAGAATAGGCATAAAACTTTATGATTTTCATCTATCTCCACAATGACATGAGAGTGCTTGTGGACTCTATATGGGAATGTCCTTATTTGACAATGAGTATAACACTCAGGGATAATAAGCCATATTATACAATCATTTGCATGCATCAGTGTTAATTACATCTTTTATATAATCAATTCATTCTTTGCAGTTCTAATTAACTTATATTATTGTTATTAAAAAAAATCATGTGTAGATGTATTTACCACTAAACAATAATGCAGCATAGTGTGTGGTGGCTTGACTGCATGCATGGATAGTTACTGAAGATGCTATAATCAAGGAACAAACCAGCAGGTACATGTAATTATTTTGTCGAAGTGGAACTTAAACATGTTATATATTAAATTTTGAGATTTAGCCTATAAAATATTGCATTATATAATGTTTAACTAATAGTAGCACACATATTATGTGACATATTTTTGTAAAATGGCTTCTATAAATGTGTTGCGATGATGAATGTCTTCAGAAGTGCTATGTATGGCTTTGAAGTAACGGAGGTGGAGGTTTCCTTTTGGGAGTGTTAATTTGTCAATTTGCAGGTATGGGTTGCATAAATTATAAACCATCATACTACCGAAATTTATACCAAGTGAATAGTAAATTAATTGAATGAATAATGAAATTACGACGAAAATCAAATTGACCTAAAATGAACAAATTAACATGGTACCTATAATTTGAAATCACTATTTTGGATTTAAGAATTTATTTATTAATAATAATCTAGCCATTAGACAAGAAAATTGATGGATAATTAAGCTAAGCAACTATGAAATGCCATTAACGGAAACTTGTAATGTATAGTATTATGAATGAAAGTAGGGTTTTACATTAAGTGGTATCAGAGCCTAGTTTAGCCGATCCTAAGATCCGGAGTATTTGCATTACGGTGGCTGAAAAATCAAATTAATACATGTAAAGGCCTATATTAGAAAAGCTCAAGTAATCAAGAAGCCCAGGTTACACATGGTAGAAAATAGTAAGACAATAGAATAATTATGGTGTTAGTTAACATATTTCCAACAAGGATATGCTAGCTATTTGTATAAGATGATCAACTAATTTCTGTTACCTCTCATATATAAGCGGGAAAAGGTAGTAAACTTTAAAAAGAAACCTATAATACTAATAATTACATCATGCATCTAGGTAATAAATGTACTAAGTTTTGCAATCTACAAGCGATCGACCTAAGAAGAAAACAAGTAAGTTATACGATGTGGAGAATGGGTATATACTTTTACAATGCATAAGCTTGGGGAATAGTTAATTATGCATATTTACGTACACACATGATGTATGTATAGTATAATTGCATAAGACATGTACATGAACTATCATCTGTATATATGTATTTCTCTCAATCGAGTCACATCAAGTGATCCCTCCACTCATACAACATACAGTATGGAGCAGTTGGATCACGACAAGTGGTCCCTCCACTCATACAACATATGGTGTGGAGCAGTTGGATCACAACAAATGGTCCCTCCAATCATGTATCATACAGTATGGAGCAATCCCTCGACTCATACAGCATATGATGTAAAGCAGTTGGATCACAACAAGTGGTCCCTCCGCACACTTACTATTGGGAATTAATCAGTTACATACATCATATGTATAAGTGAAAATTTAAAATTTTAACCAATATATCTGATCTTTCCATGAATTTAAAATATAAATATTAATGAGAATAAAAAAAATCACGTTTGATTTTTGTTGAACAGTTATTTTTCCTTCTCAACGGGTTGTTACAAACCACAATGTCCAAAATAGAACACCTCCAATTGTAATCCACACTAGAGAATGATCAAATGAACTAAAGAATGATGGAATTACAAGGCTGGCCAAATTCTCCTTGATGCTAGCAAGGGAGTGGCTGCTAGGGTTTTTGAAGAAGAGAGAATTTCTTTTCTTATGAAACTCACTTAACCCTAAATCCTATCATCTTGGATTTTTATAGTTAGGTTAAAAATCCAACTTCATAATGGGATTGGGCTCTTTAAAATTGTTGGAGAAATATTAATTAGGTTTTTGAAAATATTATTAATTTATTTGGGCTTAAGTAAATCCAATTTAAGTCCTTTCTCAAAAGACTATGCACAAACCCATAAACTAGGCCTTTTATGCATTCACTTGGATTTAATAATCCAAATTAATTCTAAATCCATACAAATTAAATATATAGGTCCCATAACACTTATGAAATATTAGTCTAAGAATTAAGCCTCTAAGGCCTTCTATTTGAAGTTGGCATGAAACCCATTCTCTAGTTGGAGTTGGCATGAAACCCATTCTCTAGTGGGTTTCTACACCAAAACTATTTCTCTGGGCCTCATATATTTCTCCAATAGATCTGTTAATTATTATATCAGCCTTATAAAACTTATATTTCAATAATAATTAATTATGAAATACAATATTTCAATTAGATCCATTTTGCAGAATATTTCTAAAAAGTTATGCGAACATTTCTACTTGACAATAATTTTAAACTCTTTAATTAATTATTATCTTATTCATTTCTCTTCTCCCATAATAATATCAAATATTATTATACTTGTCATTTTACCATTTTATTCATTACTCTATATGTGTGTGACCTATTAGTTTTCTGTCCATATTGGCAGTATAATATGTAATTATGAGTTTTATTCAAAACTCATATGATTTAAACTTCTTTAAATCATTATATCAATCCCTTATTGATATTTATGATACACTTCTATACAAGTCATGAGAGGCTTTTAGCTAAGCATCATGACTTCCCAAATATCAGAAAAATTTAGTGGTTTTGAATGTACTCTTCCATAGAATCAGTTATCGTGCAATTACTCCTTTCACCACTCTTATCTCAATTAGATTCTAAATATAAATTTATGTCAACTCATATAAATATAATTATGTATGTTCTATTAATTTAACCATTGTTCCCAAAATGCCCTTTATGGATCCCAATCCATCTTGGCATATTACTCTGGCTAGAGATTCTCTGAACAAGTCAATTATAAAATTATGCGAGATAACTTTCCTTAATAACTCTGGGATGGTGAATCCTTTATTAATCACTCAACTATCTTCAAGTAGGTCATAATATACCCAACCTCCTAACTATGTTCACCTCCAGTTGGAAGTAATCAGTTATAGAGTTAAAGTATATCACTTGCTACTTAAGATAACCTTAGTGATCTCAAGTCTAAGGATACTTGCACAACCACTATGAAGAAATTACTCAATGACATAGATTTAATATCCATTTGAGGATCCTCTTTATAGGTCTTTAACGAACTTGTTCTTCTAATAAGCATCCACATGTTAGCTTTGATCATCTTCCATAATCACAACCACTACTTGAACTATTCAAGAAGCATAACATGTGCTAGTCTATCTGAATTAATAATGTCCTATCTTGTTAATTCTATGACTAGGAATATTTAGATATTATCACATTTGCATGTAATAGACATCTCATATCATGAACACTTTCATGATAGCCTTTACACTATGTTTATAATATCTAGGACTTTATTTATTAATTTAAGATATACAAACTCATCTACTTAAACATAGCATTAATAAATGAATGATGCATTTTATTAAGAATATGAATTTATATATATGAAATACATCCCTTTTACATAGGCTCTAGGGCATACTCTGTAACAATCTCCTACTTGCACTAGAGCCAATCACTCATATATCTTAAACCTATGTTATTTATATGCTGATCGTGCTTTATCTTTGGACGTGTTTTAGTGAGGGAATCTGCCACATTATCATCTATGAGGACCCTTTCTATTTTCACATTATTTTTAGCTACTATTTCCCTTATGAGATGGTAGCATCTGAGAACATGCTTGGATCGCTGATGGGACCATGGTTCCTTTGCTTGTGCAATGGCTCCATTGTTGTCACAATATAAAGGAATTGGATCAACAATTTTAGGCACTGCTTCTAGTTCAGATATGAACTTTTTAATCCATACTGCTTCTTTAGCTACCTCCAAAGCAGCAATATACTCATCTTCTATCATGGAATCAGCAGTTATTTCTTATTTGGAACTCTTCCAACTAACTGCTCCTCCTCTCATTATGAATATAAAACCAGATTGTGATTTACAATCATCTTTATCAGATTGGAAGCTAGCATTAGTATATCTATTTACTTCTAAACTGCCCTTTCCATATACCAAGAATATATCCTTAGTTCTTTTCAAGTACTTAAGGATATTCTTGATAGCTGCCCAATGTTCCTCTCCAAAATTGGATTGGAATCTACTTGTGACACTCAAAGTAAATGCTACATCTGGACTTGTACATAATATAGCATACATGATAGAACTAATTATAGATGCATATGGTGTTCTATTCATGATCTCTATATCCTCTAGTGTTTGCAGACACATGGACTTAGAAAGGTGTTTCCCATGCACTATGGGTATAAATTTTTTCTTAGAAAGATCCATATTGAACCTCTTCAATACTTTATCTATATATGTACTTTGAGAAAGACCTAGCAACCTATTGGATCTATCTCTATAGATCCTTATTCCCAGAATATATGATGCTTCTCTAAGGTCTTTTATGGAGAATTGCTTGGATAACCATATTTTAATAGATTGGAGAAGAGAAATGTCATTTTCCATGATCAATATGTCATGCACATATAAAACTAGAAAGACAAGTGCACTCTCACTAACCCTTTTATACATACAAGATTCATCTTCATTTTGTGAGAAACCAAACTCTTTGATTGTCTCATTTAATCGTATATTCCAGCTCCTAGAGGCTTGCTTTAATCCATAAATGGAACTTTGAAGCTTGCATAACTTTTTGCTATTTCCCGATGTGAACCCTTCTGGTTGTGTCATATACACATCCTCAGTCAGATTTCCATTTAGAAAAGTCATTTTCAAATCCATTTTCCAAATCTCATAATCATAATGAGCCGCAATGGCTAAAAGTATTTTATAGACTTAAGCATTACCATAGGAGAAAAGGTTTCATCATAGTCAATTCCTTCTCTTTGATGATAGCCTTTTGCTACTAAGCGAGCTTTATAGGTAACTATATTACCTTCCATGCCAGTCTTCTTTTTGAAGACCCATTTGCACCCTATGGGTTTTATCCCTTCAAGTGGTTGAGCTAAAGTCGATCCTTTGTTCTCATACATGGAGTCCATTTTAGACTGCATAGCCTTAAGCCATAAATCACGTTCTAAACTATTCAAAACTTCTTGATAGCTTGTAGGCTCATTGTCCTCTGCTACAGTTATGCCTCCATCTGAATTAATGTGAAATCCATATCTCAAAGGGATAGAACGCATCCTAGTAAATCTTCTAGGATTTTATGTATAATTAGGTTCAACTGTAATCTCATTATTTTGAGATTTAGTCTCGGGGTTCAATCGGTTGATCTACTTCTATTTGTGGGTCTTGAACTTCTCCAAGTTCAAATTTACTCCCATTGTCCTCTTGTAGTAGAAACTCTCTTTCTAAGAAGACATCATGCCTTGAAACAAACACCTTTTGTTCTAAGGGATGGTAGAAATAATATCCAAATGTTTCTTTTGGATATCCCACAAATAAACACTTGTCAAACTTAACATCTAGTTTGTCTGACATTGTCCTCTTTACATAAGTAGGACAACCCCATACTTTCATATGAGAAAATGTGGGTTTTTTGTTATTCCATATCTCATATAGAGTAACATCAACCGATTTACTAGGAACTCTGTTTAATATATAAATAGTATTTTCTAATGTATATCCCCAAAAGGACTTAGGCAAGTCTGCCCGGCTCATCATGGATTGGGCCATATCTAATAATGTACGATTTCTCCTCTCAGATACACCATTATGTTGTGGTGTATATGGTGGAGTCCATTGAGATAAAATCCCATTATCTCTAAGATAATCTTGAAAGTCTTGGCTCAAGTATTCTCCACCTTGATCTGATCTAAGTGTCTTAATACTCTTGTCAAGTTGCTTCTCTACTTCATTTTTAAATTCTTTGAACTTTTCAAATGCTTCTGATTTATATTTCATTAGATAGATATATCCAAACCTGAAGTAATCATCTATGAAAGTAATAAAGTAGGAGTAACCTCCTCTGGCATATGTAGTCATTGGACCACATACATCTAAATGTATTAAGTCCAAAACCATTCTAGCTCATTCTCCTTTACCAATAAAGGGAGCTTTTGTCATTTTTCCTAATAAACAAGATTCACATGTATCAAATGATTCATAATCAAATTATCCCAAATCACCTGACTTGTATAATTTGGTCATGCATTTCTCATTTATATGGCCTACACGATAATGCCATAAATATGAGGTGTTTAGATTATCTTGTTTCATTCTCTTGGTATCCACATTATGCACTTCTTTAATTAAATCAAGAACAAATATACCATTCTCAATGATAGCTTTAGCATAAAATATATTGTTCTTAAAAATGTAACAACATTTGTCCTTTAAATAAATATCATAATCGTTCAATAAACAACTGAAATAAATAATGCTTTTAGATAATGCTAGAACGTAATAACAATTATTTAACTCCAGTATTAATCCACTTGGAAGAGGAAAATGATAAGTTCCCATAACTATTGTAGAGATATTTTGTCTAGTAGCTGACTGCAGACATATTTCTGCCTTTCCAACTCTTCTATTGCTTTTAAGCCCCTATAAATCATTACACAAATGAGACCCACATATGGTATCTAATACCCAAGATTATTTTGAAGCAATAGAATAAGTATTTATTTCAATCATATGAATACCTGAAGTAGAAGCATTAGCTTGCTTCTTCTCCTTGAGAGAATATAGATAGGCCTTGCAGTTATGCTTCCAATGACCATATTTTCTATAATGAAAGCAGGTTCCTTTGGGATTTTTTTTTGGCAACCTTCTTCTTGAAAACCCCACCATGCTTTGGCTGTGCCTTGGTCATCCTCTTCTTCTTCTACTTCTTGCTTTTAGTAGAAGTGACAACCATGACACTTTTTGAATCATTCTTGAAGGATCCATCAGCTGTTTTGAGTATATTAATTAACTCAAGAATGGTTACTTGGATCTTGTTCATGTTGAAGTTAAGCACGAAAGGTGTACAAGATTAAATCTATGCATAGATCATTATCCATTACATAGCCAAGTATACTTAAATGCTCAAGATACCCATACATCTTTAATGCATAAATAGTAGCCGAAGTGCCTTCCATCATTTTATAGCTAAATAGAGCTCGAGCAATCTTATATTGCTTAGTTATAGCCTAAGAAGAATAAAGCTCCTCTAGATGCAAAATGATGGTTCTAGCATCCATTATCTCATGTTGCTTTTGAAGCTCTGAGGACATAGCACCAAGCATCAAATATGCCGCTGCTTTACTATCCTCCATGTATTTTCGATAAGTGCCCTTGATCTCATTAATGGTATCATCTGATAGAAGTGGTGATGGATCTTTATCCAAGAAATAATGGATCCTTTTAGCTCTGAGAACAATTCTCACTTGTCTGATCCAATTAGAATAATTGCTGCCAACCAGCTTGTTATCCAAGATTGATCGTATGTTTATGTTTGATGTGCTCATGATGATGACCTAGATGTGTAAAGGAAAACATATGAGAGTATGTTCATATATATATGTATGCATTAATTAGGTCTTTAATTAATTCATTTACTCCTACTATTTTATTTCAAATCAATATTCCTCACTATATAATCCAAGAAAATTTGCTAGTTTTCTTAGTGGGCCAATATCCAATCATTGATATGAAATTTGACCTTGACTATGGTAAAAAAATCAAACCCCATACCCTTAAAAGGTAGGTATCTCTATACCAATTGTGTCTCTATACAACTATTGGATCATTAGGTTATCAACTCTTGATACATGCATATCATATATGGGCTAGCTATATGACCCATTTAATTAGATTCGAACATATTCGATATAATGTGAGCTTAACTGTGGTCAACAACCCATATTATAAAAAACTACGGTTCTCCTCCAATTAATGGAAGGCTTATATATCTTAGTATTAGTTTGAGAAATTTTAGTTAATTAAGTCTCATCATACATGGTTGGCATACATTGATATGCATCCTATATCTATCACATAAATATAAGCATACAAATATGGTATAGTTATGGACTTTACTATATTGACCTTCCTGAGCCAAAAGGAAAATCAAAAGGTTAAACCTAGGTAATATGCATAATTCAAACAAGTAAAATAATTACATTATCTTCAATCTTATTGGATCTCCATCCGGCCCATCTTGCTACTTGATAATGGTCACCATTTCTATCTCTAATTCTAATCTAAGTAATCTAATTACATATTATAATTTGAAAAAGAAATACAAACAAAATTAGTGGCCGAGATATAAAAGTCCTCATTAGGCCAAAACATGTATTATGCTTAATCACAGTGGGCCTTTGTCCATAACTATCCATCACGCCAATCATACACCCTTATATGCACTTCTAATGCATAAAGTAAAACCATATAATGGAATAAAAACTATGTTTCAACTATTAAAACTTACTTTTAACTATTAAAACTTACTTTTGAGTTATTTTAATAATGTGATCAAATTAGAAAATTTTTCCATTTTGGAAACTTTCTATTTTAGGCAACCTTTTTGCATGTATGTGTTCTTGTCTTAATTATCAATAAAATTGATTATTAATTGTTTATTAATTGATTAATTAATTAATTAATCATATTAAATAATTAAAGAATTAATTTTGGGCTTAAAACATTGGGTTGGCTGAAACCTACAATTTAAACCCTAAAATATATTCACACACAAACTAGTTTTGTGTCTTTTGGACCATTAATAAACTTAATTAATTTCTATAATATTTAATTTAAATCAGCTTCTTGGGCCCACCAAGTCATTCACTAATTTAAATCAAATCCGTAAACATAATTAAGCACATTAAGTGGCTTTAATGAATTAAAATTAATCTAATTAATTCAAGGCACATTTTAATTAATATAATCTAATTAAAAAGACATTAATATATCATATATATCAAATTTAGAGGATTAAAAATTTTTCTAAACATGAACTTACCAAGAACACACTAAGAATACACGAAAATACCAATTTATCGAACTTTTCGATTAAACTAGTTTTCATGCAAAACTTATTTAATTTTAATTTTATTTGATCCTATGGCTTAATATCACATATTAAACACATAAATTATCATCAAAATAATTTTAGAGTGGATTAATAAAATTTTAATTTAGAACAGTCCCTAAACTTTATTGAAAAATAAAAATCCTTTATGCCAAAAAGAATGATTTTTTCTCAAAAGAATCGTTTTATTTTTCATTTTATATATTTGGTCACATACATCCAGAAATTAATATTTCTTATTCATGAACAATCAAATATGATATTTTAAAGTTCATGAAATAAATAACTCAAAAATAAAAAGAAAAACTATTCCACGAATAATATAAAATTGTAGATTCATGGCAAAACCTTGGCTCTGATACCATGTTGGGAATTAATCGGTTACATACATCACATGTATAAGAGGAAATTTAAAATTTTAACCAATATATTTGATTTTTCCATAAATTTACAATATAAATATTAATGAGAATAAGAAAAATCACCTTTGATTTTTATTGAACAGTTGTTTTTCCTTCTCATCGGGTTGTCCTCAACCATAGTGTCCAAAATAGAATACCTCCAATTGTAATCCACACTAGAGAAGGATCAAATGAATCAAAGAATGATGGAATTACAAAGCTGGCTGAATTCTCCTTGATGCTACCAAGGGAGTGGCGGCTAGGATTTTTGAAGAAGAGAGAATTTTTTTTTCTTATGAAACTCACTTAACCCTAAATCTCATCATCTTGGATTTTTATAGTTAGGTTAAAAGTCCAACTTCATAATGGGATTGGGCTTTTTAAAATTTTTGGAGAAATATTAATTGGGTTTCTGAAAATATTATTAATTTATTTGGGATCAATTAAATCCAATTTAAGTCTTTTCTCAAAAGACTATGCACATAACCCATAAACTAGTCCTTTATGCATTCACTTGGATTTAATCATCCAAATTAATTATAAATCCATCCAAATTAAATATATAGGCTCCATAACACTTATGAAATATATTTAATTTAGTTTAGTAAAAGAACTAGGCCTCTAAGGCATTCTATTTGGAGTTGGCGTGAAACCCATCCACTGGTCGGTTTTTGTACCAAAACCAATTCTCTGGGCCTCACATATTTCTCCAATGGATCTATTAATTATTATATCAGCCATATAACACTTATAGTTCAATAATAATTAATTATAAAATATAATATTTCAATCAGGTCCATTTTGCAGAACATTTCTAAAAAGTTCTGCGAACATTTCTACTTGATCATAATTAATAAACTCTTTAATTAATTATTCTCTTATTCATTTCTCTTATTCCATAATAATATCAAATATTATTATCCTTGTCATTTTACCATTTTATCCTTTACTCTATATGTGTGTGACCTATTGGGTTCCTGTCCATATTAGTAGTATAATATGTAATTATGAGTTCTATTCAAAACTCATATGATTTAAACTTCTTTAAATCATTATATCAATTCCTTATTGATATTTATGATACACTATTATACAAGTCATGAGCGGCTTCTAGCTAAGCATCATGACTTTTCAAATGTCAGAAAAGTCAAGTGGTTTTGACTATATCCTTCCATAGAAATAGTTACCGTGCAATTACTCCTTTCACCACTCTTATCTCAATTAGATTTTGAGTATGGATTTATGTCAACTCATATAAATCTAATTATGTATGTTCTATTAATTTAACCATTGTTCCCAAAATTTCCTTCACGGATCCCTATCCATCTTGGCATATTACTCTAGCCAGAGATTCTCTAAACAAGATAATTCTAGAATCATGCAAGATAACTTCACTTAATAAATTTGGGATGGTGAATCCTTTATCAACCACTTAACTATCTTCAAGTAGGTCATAATATACCCAACCTTCTAACTATGCTCACCACCAGTTGGAAGTAATCAGTTATAGAGTCAAAACATATCACTTGCTACTTAAGATAATCTTGGGGATCTCAAATCTAAGGATACTTGCACAACCATTATGAAGAGATTCCTCACTAATATAGATTTAATATCCATGTGAGGATTCTCTTTGTAGGTCTCCAATAGACATCTCATATCATGAACACTTTCATGATAGCCTTTTCACTATTTTTATAATATCTAGGACTTCATTTATTAATTTAAGATATACAAACTCATGTATTTAAATATAGCATTAATAAATGAATAATGCCTTTTATTAAGAATATAAATTTATATAAATGAAATACATCCCTTTTACATTGGCTCTAGGGCATACTCTCTAACACTTACGGTGGGTTAGCTGGATCGTATTAAGTTATGGTCCCTCCACCTATGCTGGAGCAGCCAAATCAAATCAAAGGCATGGTCCCTCCAGTCTATGAATGTCATCAGAATTTTACATAACCATAAAGGAATGATCACAATAGTATATGTACAATACATTTCATATGAGGACAAAAATATATCCAGGGTTGACTATCTATTTATTTATATATATTTTTGTTTATGTATTTAATTTTTTTCAATAGTAGATATGGCCATATCTATAAATATACCTAGATAGTTTTTAGTACTAAGTAAATTTCGAGGATGAAATTTTTATTAGGAGGGAAGAAATATGACAAACCAAAATTCATATCATACATGTATGGTACATTCTAAAGCATAAATAGTAATACAAGGACAATTTTCTAGGTAATTACACTACAATAGTATAGTAAAATTTGAAAGTGCAAAAGTGTTAAATGTGCTTAGGTTAGGAAAATTCAAGGATAGGTTACCTAATGGATATTTTAACTTAACCTTAAAATAAAAAAAAGGTGTTAAATGGAGTCTGATGGTATAATTTGAGATGAAATTTAGCTTAAATAGGCCCCCAAAATAGAAAGTGAAGATTTTGCTCGGAACCGTATAAAGGGTTGATTGAAAATTTTGTTGGGCTCAAAAATATTCTATGGACATCTAAAAATATTTCCATTTATCCATATCTACTAGAAATTGTCTAAATTAGTATTTGAAGGTGAAAATTATTTTTTCTGACAAGTTTGAATTTTTAGATTTTAAATCGATTCATTTTTCTTTTGAAGCTGGAACTATACTGAAATAATCTCATAATAACTTGAAATTTTAACCATGCTCTCCCATATATGTCAAGACATACAGGGTAAAATTTCAAAGTATTCTGATAAGTATAACATTATTTTTCAAAAAATGGAAAAAAATAAAGTTTAATTTAATTGGCAGAGTTAAAGGCATTTTTAACAGGTTCAAGGGATAAATTACCATAAGATATTGGGTTAGAATCATTTGAAATTAGAAATTGAGCTAGAGAATTAAAGGAAAAATTAATTGGGCCAAAAATGAATTAATTAAGTGAAATTAAGCTGATTGGGCCTATTTGGTTGGACCAAAATGGTTGGACCTGATTTGGCCTAATTATGATTGGTATAAATAAGGGAAAAATTAGAAAAATTTAGAGAAATAATCCAATTTCTCCCCTTCCCTAGCTAGCCCCTTTCATCTATATTTTGCTCCAAATTTCTTCATTCTTATCTTAGATAATTCCATCCATTCTTTCATCCTAAATAACTCAAGAGTCCTAATTCCATTTCAAGGTACCTCTAAATCCTATTTTGTATGAAAGAAGTAAAAGAAATCATGTAAAGAAAGAAAAAAATTAAAGAAATAAAAAGGATGAATTCGACCAGGATGAGGAGCAATGAAAATCAAATGGATCAAAAAGGAAAAAGGAAAATTGGATTATCTCGATCCATTTTGAGGTAATTAGCTACTATTTTAAACCTTGTTTTAATTATTTTCCATGAATTATGTAAAATTGTATATTATGTAAGTGTAATAATCATGGTAAAAATGTAAAATAAGTTGATGAATATTAGCAAGATACAAAATAACCTAGAATTAACAAAGAAAATTATCAAGGATAGAAAATTCAAGGTGGCCAAATGGGAGCCTAAGGTGTGATATGGAGAAAAAATTATATTTATTTGCATATTAGCCATGGAATGAATAATATAATGAGTAATGAACATAATATGATTAATTAGAACTTTAAAAACCATGTGATCATATAATATTGTTAGTGAACATAATAATGTACACATGGAAAACTAAGAATTATGGGCATAGTTTGAAGGTATATTGTTAAATAAAGACTTAAGAAGGCTAAAGAGGCATAAAAGGTCTATCAATATGTGGGAAATCATGGTCCAAGCTTATGAGCCTAATGTGACCGAATAGAGACCTAAAACATATCAAGTGGAAATTTGATAATTAGTGGAAAGCTTTTATGAAATAATGATTATAAAGAAGAATGAGTATGGAATGGTTTTTTTGATCATAAAATAATACATGTACGTAATAGTTAGTGAGTGAATATAAAGATACATATGTAAATAATCAGGAATTATCAAAGTAAAATTGATATGTAATAATATATAAATGCCTAAAATCATTAACTTACATGATGTGATCATGAATTAGTAAAGAAAACCATTTAGGACGGTGAAAATCCTAAATGGCTAAATTCTGTCATTTAACATAATGTAAGATAATTTGATTATTAATGATATATTTGATTATAAATTCATAATATAATGATGAAAGAATATGATAGAGTTAATTAGAATAAAAAATAACATATGGATCTCATGAAGCATATATGAACATAATGGTGTTCATATATGTAAGTTAAGATTATCCATGTAAATGGGATATATATCAACATAATGATATATGAAATGACCTTGAGAATACTAATAGAGAAGAAATCATATTGTATGTATGAAAGCCCATTGAGGCTGAATGATGTATGTGGTGTGGATGATATAATTCCATTATTTTAATATGATATCATATGTATACATGGTGAGCATATGACTGTTACGTATGCATGGGATTGAAATGAGCTTGTGACACTTATTATATAGTGTGCTTTGTATAGAAGATTACACATGAAAGATAGCATAAATGTACATAAGTAATGGGTAAGGTAAAAATGTGATCAATATTAAAATAAGGGTAACACTGTAAATGAATATGGAAGTAAGAATTAAATGACAAGATATGTGCTAAAGATGTCATGGTGTGATAAAATAAGGAGATAGAAGAAAGTATGAAGTTAATCGGCATAAAAGGGTTAAAAATTAATTATGTAGAAAAATAAGGACTAAATGATAAATTTTGTATAAAAGATATCACATGAGTAATTAAATATTAAATAATAAGTAATTTATGATTAATAGATTTGAAAAGGGGTAAAAATATAATTACATGATAAACTAGGGGAAAAGTCATAATTATACATAACTAAGGACTAAATGGTAAATTATGCATAAAAATGTATGTTATATGATAACATAATGACTATGGATGAAAAATTAAGGTAAAAAGTTTTAAAAGGGTAAAAATATCATTATATGGTAAAACAGGAGTAAAATCATGATTTAGCATCAACAATGTGATTAAAAAAGTTAAAATGATCAAATAAGTGAAAGGGGAAACATTGTAAAATATGAAAATTTAGAGACCAAAATATAATTTATCACATCACAAGAAAGTATAAGGAACAAAATGCAAATTTTACATTTAGAACAAAATAAAATTCAAAGTAAGCAAAATGAGGCAAAATTGAGGTCAAACATGATGCATGAAAAGGTTAGGGACTAAAATGTGATTTGCCACTTCATATATGAATTTGTGGACTAAAATGTAATTTACCATTTAAGGTGGAATAAAAGTGAAAGAAGCAAGAATGGTTAACATTGAAATTAACCTAGGTAATATATGAAAAAAATAAAGTTTATGGGCTAATTGTAATTTTAAATTCAAGTAGAAATCATGTGACATTCAATAAAGAAAAGTAAGTTCACAAATAATTAAATAGTAAATTAAGTTCATAAGGGGATCAAATTGAATTAAATTAACAAAAAGTGAGATAAAGGGTAAATTAATAATTAACTTATATTATTGTTGTCAAATAAAATCTTGTGCAGATGTATTTATCACTAAACAATAATGCTGCATAGTGTGTGGTGGCTTGACTGCACATATGAACGGTTACTGAAGACACTACAATCAAGAAACAAAGCAACATATACATGCAATTATTTTGTCAAAGTGGAACTTAGACATGTATATATTAAATTTTGAGATTTAGCTTGTAAAATATTATGGTATGTAGTGTATAACTAATGGCAGCACACATATTATGTGACATGTATGCATAGAACGTCTTCTATAAATGTTTTGCGATGATGAATGTCATTAGAAGTGTTATGTATAGTTTTGGTGTATTGGAGGTAGAGTTTGCCTTTTGGGAGTGTTTATTTATCAATTTGCAAGTGTGGGTGGCATAAATTATAAGTCATCATAACACCAAAATTCGTACTAAGTGAATAGGACTTAATTGAATGAATAATGAAATTACAACAAAAATCAAATTGAACTACACTAAACAAATTAACATGGCACCTATAATAGGAAATCAATAATTTGGATTTAAGAATTTATTTATTAACAATAATCCAGTCATTAACCAAGAAAATTGATGGATAATTAAGCTAAGCAACTATGAAATGCCATTAACAGAAACTTGTAATGTACATTATTATGAATGAAAGTAGGGTGTTACAATGTTGATTTTCCACCATGCTCTATATGCATCCATTGGGCTTCCTACTGACCCGTGGGCTAAGCCCACCTAGAAAAGAGACTGTATTGTTGGGAATTATCGGTTATATGCATCTCATACATAAGCGAAATTTAAAATTTTTTAACCAATAGATCTAATCTTGCCATGAATTTACAATATACATATTAATGAGAATAAGAAAAATCACCTTTGATTTTTGTTGAACAGTTGATTTTCCTTCTCACCGAGTTGTCGCAAACCAGAGTGCTCAAAATTGAACACCTCCAATTAGTAATCCACACTAGAGAAGGATTGAATGAACCAACAATGGAGGAACACAAGGGCTGGCCGAAATCCCTTGATGCTAGCAAGGAGGGTGGTGGCTAGGGTTGAGAGAGTGAGAGAATTTCTTCTCTCTTAATTGTTCACCTAACCCTAAAATCCCTATCACTTGGATTTTTATAGTTAGGTTAAAAATTCAACTTTATAATGGGATTGGGCTCTTTAAAATTATTGGAGAAATATTAAATGAGCTTTTGAAATTATTAATAATTTATTTGGGCTCAATTAAATCCAATTTAAATCCTTTTATAAAGACTATGCACAAAACCCATAAACTGGGCCCTTCATGCATACACTTGGATTTAATCACCCAAATGAATTCCAAATCCATCCAAAATAAATATATAGGCTCCATAACATTTATGAAATATATTTAATTTGTTTTGGTCCAAGAATTAGGACTCCAAGGCCTTCTACCAAAAGGTGGCGTGAAACCCTTCCTCTAGAGGGTTTATGTGCCAGAATCATTTCTTTAGGCCTTTTTTTAATTTCTCCAATGGATCTATTAATTATTATATCAACCCTATAACACTTATAGTCCAATGATAATTAATTATGAAATACAATATTTCAATTAGGTCCATTTCACAGAACATTTCTAAAAAATTCTGTAAATAATTTTACTTGATCATAATTAATTAAACTCTTTAATTAATTAATCTCTTA
The DNA here is from genome assembly GCA_037975025.1 of Excoecaria agallocha. NCBI lineage: Eukaryota > Viridiplantae > Streptophyta > Magnoliopsida > Malpighiales > Euphorbiaceae > Excoecaria > Excoecaria agallocha. Next base: position 57,538,518 of record CM075810.1, on the reverse strand, counting down.
TTCACTTCTCTATTTCCATAATAATATCAAATATTATTATCCTTGTCATTTTACAATTTTATCATTTTCTCTATATGTGTGTGACCTATTGGGTTCCTGTCCATATTGGCAGTATAATATGTAATTGTGAGTTCTATTCAAAACTCACTTGATTTAAACTTCTTTAAATCATTTTATCAATCCCTATTGATATTTATGATACATTATTATACAAATCATGAGCGGCCTCTAGCTAGGCATCATGACTACCCAAATGTTAGGAAAGTCAAGTGGTTTGACTATACCCTTCTATAGAAACAATTATCGTGCAATTACTCCTTTCACCACTCTTATCTCAATTAGATTCTGAGTATGGATTTCTGTCCACTCATATTAATCTAATTATGTATGGTCTATTAATTTATCCATTGTTCCCAAAATTCCCTTCATGGATCCCTATCCATCTTGGCATATTACTCTGGCCAGAGATTCTCTGAACAAGGCAATTATAAAATCATGCGAGATAACTTCCCTTAATAAATCTAGGATGGTGAATCATTTATCAATCACTCAACTATCTTCAAGTAGGTCATGATATACCCAACCTCCTAACTATGTTCACCCCCAGTTGGAAGTAATCAGTTATGGAGTAAACGTATACCACTTGCTACTTAAGATAACTTTGGTGATCTCATGTCTAAGGATACTTTCACAATCGTTATGAAGAGATTCCTCATTGACATAGATTTAATATTCATATGCGGATTCTCTTTGTAGGTCTCCAATGAACTTGTTCTTCAAACAAGCATGCACATGTTAGCTTTGATTATCTTCCCTAATCACATTATGAGAACCACTTCTTGAACCATTTAAGAAGCATAACATGTGCTAGTCTGTCCGAATTAACAATGTCCTATCTTGTTAATTCTATGACTAGGGATATTTAGATATTAACACATTTTCATACAATAGACATCTCATATCATGAACACTTTCATGATTGCCTTTGCACTATGTTTATAATATCAAGGACTTCATTTATTAATTTAAGATTTACAAACTCATGTATTTAAACATAGCATTAATAAATGAATGATGCCTTTTATTAAGAATATGAGTTCATACATATGAAATACATCCCTATTACATAGGCTCTAGGGCATACTCTCTAACAATCACTCATATGTCTTAGACCTATGCTATTTATATAGTGATCGTGCTTTATCTGGGAAAGTTCTTTAGTGAGGGGATCCACCACATTATCATCTATAGGAACCCTTTCTATTTTCACATCATTTCTAACTACTATTTCCCTTATGAGATGGTAGCGTCTGAGAACATGCTTGGATCGTTGATGAGACCGTGGTTCCTTTGCTCGCGCAATGGCTCAATTATTGTCACAATATAAACGAATCGGATCAAGAATGTTAGGCACCACTCCTAGTTCAAATATGAACTTTTTGATCCAAATAGCTTCTTTAGCTACTTCTGAAGTAGCAATGTACTAAGCTTCTGTCGTGGAATTAGTAGTTGTTTCTTATTTAGAACTCTTTCAACTAACTGCCCTCCTCCCATTATGAACACAAAACCAGACTATGATTTACAATATTCTTTGTCAGATTGGAAGCTAGCATCGGTATACCCATTTACTTCCAAATTGCCCTCCCCATATACCAAGAATATATCCTTAGTCCTTCTCAAGTACTTAAGGATATTCTTGACAGCTGCCTAGTGTTCCTCTCCAAAATATGATTAGAATTTGCTTGACACTCAAACTTAATGTTACATCTGGACGTGTACATAACATAGCATACATGATAGAACCAATTGCAGATGCATATGGTATTCTATTCATGCTCTCTCTATCCTCTAGTGTTTGCGGATACATAGACTTAGAAAGGTGTTTACCATGCACCATGGGTATAAACCCTTTCTTAGAGAGATCCATATTGAACCTCTTCAATACTTTATCTATATATGTACTTTGAGAAAGACCTAGCAACCTATTGTATCTATCTCCATAGATCCTTATTCCCAGAATATATGTTGCTTTTCCAAGGTTTTTCATGGAGAATTGCTTGGATAACGATATTTTAACAGATTAGAGAAGAGAAATGTCGTTTTCCATGATTAATATGTAATCCACATATAGAACTGGGAAGATAATTGCACTCCCACTGACCTTTTTATATACACAAGGTTCATCTTCATTCTATGAGAAACCAAACTCTTTGATTGTCTCATTGAATCGTATTTTCCAGCTCTTAGAGGCTTGCTTCAATCCACAAATGGATCTTTGAAGCTTACATACCTTTCTGCCATTTCCTGATGTGAACCCTTCTAGTTATGTCATATACACATCCTCTGTTAGATTTTCATTTAGGAAAGCTATCTTCACATCCATTTGCCAAATCTCATAATCATAATGAGCTGCAATTGCTAAAAGTATTCTTATAAACTTAAGCATTGCTACAGGAGAAAAGGTTTCATCATAGTCAATACTTTCTTTTTAATGATAGCCTTTTGCTACTAAGCGAGGTTTATAGGCAACTATATTACCTTTCATGTCAGTTTTTTTGAAGACCCATTTGCACCCTATGGGTTTTATCCCTTCAGGTGGTGTAGTTAAAGTTCATACTTTATTCTCATACATGGAGTCCATTTCAGACTGTATATCCTTAAGCCATAAATCAAGTTATGAACTGTTCAAAACTTCTTGATAGCTTGTAGGCTCATTGTCCTCTACTATAGTTATACCTCTATCTGAATCAATGTGAAATCCATATCTCACAGGGATAGAATGCATTCTAGTAAATCTTCTAGGATTTTGTGTATAATTAGGTTCAATTGTAATCTCATCATCATGAAATTTAGTTTTGGTTACAATTAGTTATTCTACTTCTATTTGTGGGTCTTGAACTTCACCAAGTTCAATTTTACTCCCACTATCCTCTTGTAGGAGAAACTCTTTTTCCAAGAAGATAGCATGCCTTGAAACAAATACCTTTTGTTCTAAGCGATGATAGAAATAATATCCAAATGTTTCTTTTGGATATCCCATAAATAAACATTTGTTAGACTTAACATCTAGTTTGTCTGACATTGTCCTCTTCACATAAGTAGGACTACCCCATACCTTCATATGAGAAAGTGTTGGTTTCTTGTTATTCCACATCTCATATAGAGTAACATCAACTGATTTACTAGGAATTCTATTTAACACATAAACAGCAGTTTCTAGTGCATATCCCCAAAAGGACTTAGGCAAGTCTATTTGGCTCATCATGGATCAAACCATATCTAATAGTGTTCGATTTCTCCTCTCAGATATACCATTGTGTTGTGGTGTATATGGTGGAGTCCATTGAGATAAAATCCCATTATCTCTAAGATAATCTTGAAATTCTTGGCTCAAGTATTCTCTACCTCGATCTTATCTAAGTGTCTTAATACTCTTGCCAAGTTGCTTCTCTACTTTATTTCTGAATTCTTTGAACTTTTTAAATGCTTCTGATTCATATTTCATTAGATAGATATATCCAAATCTGGAGTAATCATCTATGAAAGTAATAAAGTAGGAGTAACCTCCTCTAGCATGTGTTGTCATTGGACCACATACATCTGAATGTATTAAGTCCAAAACCATATTAGCTCGTTCTCCTTTACCAATAAAGGGAGCTTTTGTCATTTTCTCCAATAAACAAGAATCACATGTATCAAATGATTCATAATCAAATGATCCCAAATCACCTGACTTGTGTAATTTGCTCATGCATTTCTCATTTATATGGCCTAAATGACAATGCCATAAATATAAGGTATTTAGATTTTCTCATTTCATTCTCTTGGTATCCACATTATGCACTTATTTAATTAAATTAAGAAAAAATATACCATTCTCAATGATAGCTTTAGCATAAAACATATTGTTCTAAAAAATGTAACAACATTTATCTTTTAAAGAAATGTCATAATCATTTAATAAACAACTGAAAGAAATAATACTCTTGGATAATGATGGAACATAATAACAGTTATTTAACTCTAGTATTAATCCACTTGGAAAAGGCAAATGGTAAGTCCCCACAATTGTTGTAGAGATGTTTTGTCCAGTAGCTGACTGTAGACATATTTCTACCTTTCCAACTCTTCTAATGCTTTTAAGCCCTTGTAGATCATTACACAAATGAGATCCACATCCGGTATCTAATACCCAAGATTGTTTTAAATCATATGAATACTTGAAGTAGAAGCATTAGCTTGCTTATTTTCCTTGAGAGAATCTAGGTAGGCATTGCTGTTACACTTCCAATGACCATCTTTTCCACAATGGAAGCAAGTTCCTTTAGGATTCTTTTTCTTGGCAACCTTTTTCTTGGAAATCCCACAATGCTTTGGCTACGCCTTGGTCATCTTATTCTTTTTTTGCTTCTTGCCTTTAGCAGAAGTGGCAACCATGGCACTTTTTGAATCCTTCTTGAAGGATCCATCAGCTATTTTGAGCATGTTGATTAACTTAGGAATGGTTACTTGGATCTTGTTCATGTTGAAGTTAAGCACGAAAGGTGCATAGCTTGGAGCCAACAAGTACAAGATTAAATCTATGTATAGATCATTATCCATTACATAGCCAAGTCTACTCAAATGCTCAATATACCCATACATCTCTAATGTATGAGCAGCAGCCGAAGTGCCTTCCAACATTTTGCAGCTAAATAGAGCTTAAGCAATCTCATATTGCTCAGTTCTAGCCTGAGAAGAATAAAGCTCCTCTAGATGCAAAATGATGGTTCTAGCATCCATCATCTCATGTTGCTTCTGAAGCTCTGAGGACAAAGCACCCAGCATCAGACATGCTGCTGCTTCACTATCCTCCATGTATTTTCGATAAGTGCCCTTGATCTCATCAATGGCATCATCTGATGGAAGTGGTGGTGGATCTTTATCTAAGACATAATGGATCTTTTCAGCTTTGAGAACAATTCTCACTTGCCTGATCCAGTTAGAATAGTTGCTACCAACCAGCCTGTTATCCAAGATTGATCGTATATTAATGTTTGATGTGCTCATGATGATGACCTATATGTGAAAAAGAAAACACATGAGAGTATGTTAATATATATGTATGCATTAATTAGGTCTTTAATTAATCCATTTACTCCCACTATTTTATTGCGAATTAATAGCCCTCACTATATAATCCGAAAAAACCTTTAATATGTAATTTGACCTTGACTATTGTCAACAAGGAAAACTCCATACCCTTGAAAGGTAGGTATCTCTATACTAATTGTGTGTCAACATAACTATTGGATCATTAGGTTATCAACTCTTGATACATGCATATCATTTATGCATTCCCTAATCTTGCCTCTTAAACCATTAACCTTGATTGTGGTCAACAATCTAATGGGCTAGCTAAGATGACCCATTTAATTAGATTCGAACATGTTCGATATAATGTGAGCTTGACTGTGGTCAATAACCCACACTATAAAGAACTCTGGTTCTCCTCAAATTAATGGAAGGCTTATATACCTTAGTATTAGTTTAAGGGATTTTAGTTAATTAAGTCTCATCATACTTGGTTGGCATACATTGGTATGCATCCTATATCTATCACATAAATATAAGCATACAAATATGGTATAATTATGGACTTTATTATATTGATCTCCCCGAGCCAAAAGGGAAATCAAAAAGGTCATACCTAGGTTATATGCATGATTCAATTAAGTAAAAATAATTACATTATCTTAAAACTTGTTAGATCTCCATCTGACCCATCTTACTCCTCGATAGTGGTCTCTATTTTTCTCTCTAATTCTAATTTAAGTAATCTAATTACATATTACAATTTGAAAAAGAAATACAAACCAAAAACAAGTGGCCGGGACATGAAAGTACTCATTGGGTTGAAACATACATTATGCTCAATCACATTAGGCCTTTGTCCATAACTATCCATCATGCCAATCATATACCCTTATATGCATTTCTAATGCATAAAGTAAAAACATATAATGGAATACTAACTTTCATTTTAGGAAACCTTTTTTCATGCATGTGTTCTTGCCTTAATTATCAATCCTATTGATTATTCATTAATTATCAATTGATTATTTAATTAATTAATCATATTAAATAATTAAAAAATCAAATTTGGGCTTAAAACAAAGGGTAGGTTGAAACCCACAAAATAAATCTTAAAGTGTGTTCACACACAAACTAGTTTTGTGTCTATTGGACCATTTGGGCCTTTTGGAATGAGCCAAGCCCACTCCAGCCCTTAAAACCCATTAATAAACTTAATTGTAGTTTATAATATTTAATTTAAATCAGCTCCTTGGGCCTAACAAGTCATTCACTAATTTAAATTAAGTCCATAAACATAATTAAGCCCATCAAGTGGTTTTAATGAATTAAAATTAATCCAATTATTTCAAGGCCTATTTTAATTAATTTGATTAATTAAAAAAACATTAATATATTAGATATTTCAGATTTAGAAGATTAAAAATCGTTCTAAACAAGAACACACCAAGAGCACCAATTTATCGAACTTTTTGACTAAACTAGTTTTCATGCAAAACTTGTTCGATTTTAATTTTTTTTGATCCTATGGCTTAATATCACATATTAAACACATAAATTATCATCAAAATAATTTTAGAGTGGATCAATAAAAATTTAATTTAGAACAGCCCCTAAAATTTATTGAAAAATCAAAGCCATTCATGCCAAAGCCATAATTCTTTTCTCAAAAGAATTATTTTTATTTTTCGTTTTATATATTTGATCAAATACATCCAAAAATCAATATTTCTCATTCATGAACAATCAAATATGATATTTTAAAGTTTATGAAATAAATAACTCAAAAATAATAACTATTTCGTAAAATATAGAATTATAGATTCATGGCAAAACCGAGGCTCTAATACCATGTTGGGAATTATCGGTTACATTCATCTCATACATAAGCAGAATTTAAAATTTTTTAACCAATAGATCTGATCTTGCCATGAATTTACAATATACATATTAATGAGAATAAAAAAAATTACCTTCGATTTTTGTTGAACAGTTGATTTTTCTTCTCACCGGGTTGTTGCAAACCACAATATCTAAAATTGAACACCTCCAATTAGCAATCCGCACTAGAGAAGGATTGAATGAACCAAAAGTGGAGAAACACTTGAATTTCTCTCTTAATTGTTCACTTAACCCTAAAATCCCTATCACTTGAATTTTTATAGTTAGGTTAAAAATTCAACTTCATAATGGGATTGGCTCTTTAAAATTGTTGGAGAAATATTAAATGGGATTCTGATTTAAATCCAATTAAATCCATAATGGAGAAATAATTTATTTGGGCTCAATTAAATCCAATTTAAATCCTTTTATAAAAGACTATACACAAAACCCATAAACTAGGTCCTTCATGCATACACTTGGATTTAATCACCCAAATGAATTTCATGCATACCACTTTATCCTTTTCTCTATTTGTGTGTGAATTATTGGGTTCCTGTCCATATTGGTAGTATAATATGTAATTATGAGTTCTATTCAAAACTCACACGATTTAAACTTTTTTAAATCATTTTATCAATCCCTATTGATATTTATGATGCATCATTATACAAATCATGAGCAACCTCTAGCTAGGCATCATGACTATCCAAATGTCAGGAAAGTTAAGTGGTTTAACTATACCCTTCCATAGAAATAGTTACCGTGCAATTACTCCTTTCACCACTCTTATCTCTATTAGATTTTGAGTATGGATTTCTTTCAACTCATATAAATCTAATTATGTATGTTCTATTAATTTATCCATTGTTCCCAAAATGCCTTTCATGGATCCCTATCCATCTTGGCATATTACTCTGGCCAAAGATTCTCTAAACAAGACAATTATAGAATCATGCAAGATAAATTCCCTTAATAAATCTGGGATTGTGAATCCTTTGTCAATCACTTAACTATCTTCAAGTATGTCATGATATACCCAACCTCCTAACTATATTCACCCCCAGTTGGAAGTAATTAGTTATGGAGTCAAAGTATACCACTTGCTATTTAAGATAACTTTGGTGATCTCAAGTCTAATGATACTTGCACAATCGTTATAAAGAGATTCCTCACTGATATAGATTTAATATTCATGTGGGGATTCTCTTTATATGTCTACAATGAACTTGTTCTTCTAACAAGCATCCACATGTTAGCTTTAATTATCTTCCATAATGACAGTTATGACAACCACTACTTGAACAATTCAAGAAGCATAACATATGCTAGTTTGTCCGAATTAATAATGTCCTATCTTGTTAATTCTATAACTAGTGATATTTAGATATTAACACATTTGCATGCAATAGACATCTCATATCATGAACACTTTAATGATTGCCTTTGCACTATGCTTATAATATCAAGGATTTTATTTATTAATTTAAGATTTACAAACTCATGTATTTAAACATAGAATTAATAAATGGATGATGCCTTATATTAAGAATATGAGTTCATACATATGAAATAAATCCCTATTACATGGGCTCCAGGGCATACTCTCTAACATGTATGACCTCCTGTATAGGAGTAATAAGGTTGAAAGACTTTATTTTGCTTATATATGGTTATGATTTGATAATTGTGAATTATAACTATGTTATTAGTACGTTTTTAGGTGATTAAGTGTAAGGCCCCTAACATGACCCTAATTTAAATTGCATATTTTTGTATGGGATTTAATTTGATTAAGATTAAATTAAATGAGAATTTTGTATAATTATGTGTCAAGGGGGTAAATTATCATGTTATAATGTTAATTGCATGAAAATAAAATTTAAGAGTATGGCTAAATATTAATTGAGGGTATAATTGAAGTAAAAAGGTATTAATTTAGGGGAATTTTGTAACTTCAGAAATTTAGGGGTCCAATGTGGATAGAAGCATATATTGAGAGGTCAATTTAAAAGGTTGAATTAATTGATAGGTCAATGTATGAAAAGAATTAAAAGGAGGGGTTAAAGATTAACATGCAAAGAATAAATAGGTAAGTGTGAGACATGCAATTTTTAGGGGGACCAAAAGAGAACTTTTTCACCCCTTTATAAAGGCTTAACTCTTGCACGTGGGAGAGAGAAATGTAATGGTTGAATGGAGATGAGAGTGGGACGGCATAAGGAGAAGAATTTTAGATTTTGCTTCATCTTTCATCTCTCAATTCTCTCTTCCTAATGCAAGGGGTTGAAGGCATAAGGATTTTCAGCCAAGGTATGGGAACTTAGGGCTGTTCATATTGCATATGAAATTATCTGCTGGAACATGTTGTGGTTGACTTGAAATCTTGAGTAAATTAAAGATAATACAAGATAAGAAATGCATACGAAGTTACGGTGTGATTCCTTTGACCTAGTGACAGAAATTTTAGTGTAAGTTGTAATAGAGGCCTCTAATTGTAACAATTCAAATTTCCATAGTTATATAAGATCTCGTCCTACAAACTTGAAGAGGAACCTAGCTTCAATTCCTGCCTCTAGATATTTTTATGATTTATTGAATTTAGGAGAACTTCTAAATTCGGATTTTGGACCAGGTTGGGGAAAAATTGAGATAGCTGTATTTACAATGATCAGAATGACACGAGATTAATTCCTATGTAAAATAGAATTATAAATACACATTTTATATGAAGGAAGTATACTTAAAAATATATTCAAACATGTCAAATGTTGACTTGAAATTCGTTGAATCTGAATGTACTGTTAAAGGGACAAACTTTAGTAAATTGTGCATAATTTTTTGTAGAGTTGTTAAAATACTACAAAGTAAAATTATAATACAACTAGAGACATTAAAGTATAACTTTTATGAAGAAAATTATGTCTAAATCTCTCTTAATTTTATTCTATGAATTTTTGTAAGTGACAGTACACACTATTTTGGTTCTATGAACAGCCTACAGTAATTTTCAAATATCTCGAGCTGTAGGTCAGATATTAAGGTGAATATTGATGCTATGGAAACTAGACACATAGGGGAATAAGTTTTTAGAAGATAATTTTGCCTAAAAATTACATCTTCAATTTCAAATTTGGCTCACAAGTCGAGTCCAGAATGCTGCCCTGTGCAGATTTTTTTGCTATACTTTATCTTATGACTTTTAATTAATTGAGATAAAAAGGTGTTTATGTGGTTGCAAAATAAATTGGTTAGGGCATGAAATATGACTATCAATGAAGGATCATATGCATACATATATATTTATATGTGTACATAGATAAAGATTAGTGATGAAAATATGTAACCTATATAAATGTAAATGGATTTGTATATGATTGTCATATGTAAAATTTATGTATACATAAGTATCCCTATGATGAGAAAGTGCATATTTTGACATGTACCTATGCTATGAAATAGGGAATATAATAGTATGACCATGACATCTGTATATGCCCATATGGAAACATGTCGATATATGTATAGCACATGATTTGAATAATGATAAAGGTATACATATTGATAAAAATGCTTATAAGAATAAGCCTACTATATGCGAATGTACCTACAGGTTTGTACCTTTATGATTATGTATATGAGTGTATGAACATGTAATTTCCCTATGAGATAGAAATGTTTTAGCATGACTATAAATATGTGAGATGCTTAATGAGAACATGTTCAAGTATATGATGTGATGATTACATGTCATGCCTATATGTCATGATGCAAATTTTATAGTCACACAGATTAGATGAGCTAGATGTATAACTTGTTATATAAAATGTGCATATATCTATCTATACACCAGAGAACTTATAGTTTTACAAGACTTTGTATATGTGCAAATAGTATACTATGAATACAGTCTTGATATGTGAATTAAGCATGAATATAGTTCTACCTACAATAGAGTTCAGATGTGGATAGATAGGCACCTATAGGGAAAATTGTAGTTGCCATAGTTTGGCCCAATTGGGTCTAAATTATGTTTGATCCTGTTTGGATCATGAACAGCCCCGTTTGGGTTGTTAGGCGACCCCGTTTGGGCTTGCTTGATCGGTCTAAAGTATAATTTGGCCCCGTTTGGGTCTATAGATCCGATATCTTCGGATATCCCTCATTTTGATACCGAAGTGTATTGACAGTTCCCGTTATCCACTCATAAAACCTAATGAAGGCTAAACTTTATTTATAGTAATGATCATAATTAATCAGTTAAAGTTTATCTTACTAAAGATCGTTATTGTGGATCATATTATTGGTTTGTCCATAAAAATTGTGCTTCATTTGAATATGTTCACATGGGAAATTGTCATCTATATAAATTATGAAAATGGAAATATGTGATACTCTCTTGGGTATAATGTTATGTACATGAGGATATGCTTTAAGATTTAAGGTATTTGTTATTATTGACATGTTATGTTGTACATGTTATATATATATATACTGTATGTGTATTTTGATGACCGTTGTGAGTGGTCATCCATCTGTAGACATTCCCCACTAAGCTTTATAGCTTAGCACGGGTTATTTATCTGTGTAGGTTCAGTTATCAAGACTTTTGCTCAGGGACGATCTCTACATCAGGAAGGGCCAACTACAGACTGTTAAATCTTGATGTAGGATGTTTTTTTTTTGTATTACTATTATCATAAGTTTTGTAATATGGCAAGTTATCTTATAAATATGTATCTAACCTATGCGAAGTGTTGTAACTCACTAGTAGTAAAGCTAAAAAAGAGTATGTGTGCATGTGATATACATAAAATAATTTTCATATAGTACAGTATGCATGATTCTAAGTATGGAATACAAATCAGGAATAGACTTGTAGCACGTACATAGGTATATGAAACAATATGACATGATTAATGGTAATATGATGGTTAAGCGAATATTTAGTATAAGCATGATTAATAGTATTTAATTTATGAGTTAAATAGGGTATCTGTATAGGGGGTGCTACATAAAGTTTCTAATTCGATTAATTGTGTGTTTAATTTCATAATTTTTTTTATTTATGTTGGTTTAATCTAATTTTGGTGTTTTTAGGTGCTAAATTGGAGAAAAGAGAAAGTTATTTGGAGAAAGGAACAAATTGGAGCAATTTAGGAAGATTGAAGAAGCAATTCACGTTGAGTGCAGAAGCAAACCCCTTTACCTAAGGTGAAAAGCCCTTTACTGAGGGAATAAAGCCCTCTGCATAGGGAGCAAAGCCCTCTATCGAGGGAAGGCATAGAGAATAAAAGGAAATCAAACCTCTACAGAGGGGTGCAAGTCCTATTATGATAAAACTCTTATGTCATCTTGTTTAGGAAGTTAAAAAAGAATTACACTTTTTCTTTCCAAGGTATTTAAGTAAACTTAAACACCAAAATTCGGGAGAGTTTTAGAGAAATGAATTTACTTAGTTTTTTTATCCCTAGTTTTCTTTAGTTAATTGTACCATAGTTTTTAGTTTAGTTTTGGTGTTTTCTTAGTTTTCAAGTCTCTTAAAGATTCAAGCTTTGTACTACTATTCTGAGAAGAGAACAAGAGCAAGTTTGAAGCTTCATGCATATTGTAACTCTTTCTTTTAAATTTTCATTCGTTTCAATCATATTTGGTGAGTATTTTTCTTACTTTTGTTGAGGAAAACTTGAATAATTAGATTTTCATTGTAATGACTTTTATTTGAGTTTAATTTTCAATGCAAGTGTGTTATTGCTTAATTTTTGTGCTAAATCTTATATTTGGTTATGGTTGGATTGATGTTTAATGTATGGAATAAATGGTTAAATGATAATTCAGACTTTAGTATAGGTTATGCATGTTCTTAGCTTATTCTTCTCATGTCAATGTATTGTTGCATTCTGAGAATTGAGACAATGATTTGTTGTTTATAGATTGATTTAAATTTAAGAATTTAAATTAAGAATAGGCTAGAGTTAGATCTTTCTAAAAAGGGTCTAATAAAGGTTTAGGAGTTTAAATCCAGATTTGCATGATAGGTATTGGATTGTTCATAATCAGAGGATTTAATATTTTAGAAGGATATTCTGAATACGATATCTATTTTTATTTTACTGATTTTCCTTAACAACTTGTGTTAATTTTGATTTGAGTCATTATAATAGAAGTTGCGGAGGATAGTTACTTTAGCATAAGTGTTTGAGTTCTAAATTTTATTCATTATTTAAGTGTTTCTCTAATTAGTTTAGTTTTAGTTTTTCCTTTGCTTAATTGTTGATTATCTTAGTTCCTACTATCAATTCAAAAACTTGGGAAATAATCTCAAATTAATTAAACTCAATTATAGATATTTTGAGATTTTTTTTAATTTCTTTTATTTATTTTTGATTTGGTGGTATTCTTCGCAGGAAGATTTTTAAGCATTTACAGCATGATACATGATTTTTTTCAAGACTATGAATCGGTTCTTTTGAGAGCACAAATGGAAGATTTGAGGAGATAGATGCAAGAACTGCAATACTCGTATTAACCTTCAACAATATATTTATTACCATCATTTGAAAAATTTTGTTCTCCATGGGTTTTGCAAGAGTCTAGTGCCTCCAAAGTTTTAGTCCTTCTTTACTTGGTTGTAAGTAGGGAAAGGTAATTTCGAGATGAGAAAGAAGAATGGATGACTACAATTAATTCTCAAGAGAAAAAGATAAAAAAGTCAGAGGTTTTATTGCAAAATCAATAGAATTTGTTAAATGCTCAAGAGTATCTATTGAGGGAGTAAGAAATGGGAGTTAAAAATTTGGAATCCAATTTAGAGAACTTGAATATTTCTATGAAAATTCAAGGTGGTAGTGATAACAAGGATGAATTGATTCATGTGCTGATGATGGATAAGAAAGAAATTGAGTTTGGGGGTGCATGGATTGAAAGAGAAGCCAGCCATTGTTAAAGACAAGTCCTATATCTTTGAGAATGAATTTATGTCTCGTGTGAAAAATTTATCACCAAAGAAGCAAGAAGCATTCAATTCCCTAGTGGAAGTGCTGAATTCAGTCCAATTGAAGAAATTGTTTAGGTTAGAAAAGCTTGTAGATTTCATTTTTAATGAGCCAAGAGTTGAGTTATACTTTATTGAAGATATGAAATTTCTAGCTCTGTTAAACTTCGATAAGTTTCTTCTAGTAATGGGAGAAAATGAGGAGTAAAGTCTAGAGAGACTATTATTTGGATCGCAAGATGGACCTTCAAAGAGTAACAAAAGTCTAGATGAGGACTTGATAAATTCTAAACTAAATCCTTTAAACTTTTCTTTATTTAATTTGTGCTTAATTATTGTATTTTATTTTTTTCTATGTGATTTTTCTTTATTTTTGTGTGTTTTATGGTTCATGAGCTTAAGGTGAGGTTATGCTTATTTATTGTGTGGAATAGACACTAAGTGACCAATATCAGATATGCATGCTTGCACTTAAATCTATCAGCTTTCTTAACTTTTTGGAAACAACTGAAAAAAATTAAGGAATCTGTATATAATTTCCCATAAAGTGGTGCAATTGTAGCGAATTATAATTTATATGTCAAATAAGCAAATTAGTATAAATAAATTATAAAAAAGCACCATTGTAATTTAACGAAATTGTAGGGACTAAATTATAATTTAGCAAATAGATTGTTAATTGAAAAAAATGAAATTGTAATTGAACCCTATTATCTAATGAGGTAGGGATCAAAAGAAAAATTTTTACACTTAAGTGAAAATAGTGACTAAATTAAAATTTTTCATTCCATAACATGTATTAAAAATGAAAGAAAGAGAAAATTAAACCTTAAGAGAATATGTGGCAGAAATAAGAAGATTCTGTTTAAGGTGTCAAATGAGGTGATTTATACAGTGAGTTATGGTTATTTGTTTAAGAGCTATGTATGGAGAGAATTAATCATGTGGAAGTGAAGTGACAGTGAGTAATTGAGGAAAAACAAATGAGGATTAAGTTAAATATGTGTTTTAAGCTTAAAAATGCATGAAAAGTTGGATTTGGAGCTTTTGGCCTTGTATTCCTGAGAGCATCACCTCTACTGAGGAAGTTTCCCTATACCAAGGGAGCCTTATTCTCTTAGTCCATTGGCCATTCCTTCAACCGAGGAAGCTTTGTAATTGTATGTTGACAACCTCAAAATCTTTGTTTAGCATTAAGGCAAGCATATTATTTAATGGAATTTTATCTAGTTTAGCATTCAACTTGAACTATATTTGTTAGTTTCCACTTATTGAACACTAAGACCTATTTTGAAATAAAAAGAAAAACTAGTGCATTGAGGTAGTTGAGTAGTGAATTTTAGGACATTAAAACCTTCCTCATACTCTTTAAAGCATGAAAATGACTTAAACAAGCTAGAAAATGATCTAGGCATATTTTTCTTATTAGCCATAATTAAGCTTTTTTACCTACCCTATTTATACATTTGTTTATTGTTAGCCATTTTAAGCCTAATGAGGCATGCTCAAAGCGTGCCATATTTAATTTTTCTTGCTACACTCATCTATTTGCCATATAGCCTAAAAAGCTTTTATTTTTCCTTCTAAGAATTAGCCACTCTAAGATTAGGATGGATTAATAATTGTTGGATATTTCAAAGAGTGCAGTAGAGAGG
This sequence comes from Excoecaria agallocha, assembly GCA_037975025.1. Classification (NCBI taxonomy): domain Eukaryota; kingdom Viridiplantae; phylum Streptophyta; class Magnoliopsida; order Malpighiales; family Euphorbiaceae; genus Excoecaria; species Excoecaria agallocha. The sequence goes on along the minus strand of CM075810.1, from coordinate 57,522,915 downwards.
GTTCTTAGGATATTATTGTTAAATGTTATTGTTAAAGTTAAGAAATAAGTGGAAATTGAATTTGTAATTACCCATGTTATTATTGGTTGCTAAGAATGAATCTAGCTAGTTTGTTTTTTTTAAAAAGAAGAAAAAAAGAAAAAAAAAGGAGGAGAGAAAAAGAAAAAAAGTTTGCAAATAAAGCTAACAATCAATGGAAAAATTTTACGTGTGGGGTATTTACAAGAGGAAAAAATTGTAACTTCTAAATTGGATGAATTGTGAATTGAGAGTAGTTTCAATGACTTATTCTCAAATTATCTTTTGTATAAGGGATTAAGTAAGCAAGTTTGGCTAAGTGGTGTGTTTTTGACTTAATGAAGTGAAGTTTAGAAATATTGGTCTTTTCAATCAAATAATGACTATTCTTTTTATTTATCTTTGTCCATTCTTTTTTAACCATTGCCCTAACCACATTGCAATCCAATGAAATTCTAGTGATTCTTTATTTGCTTATGAGTTGTCTAGAGAAGATGACCATCGGGTTTCGGTGCTAAATGAGAGGCTTATGGTATTTCTAGAGTTTTAAGTGCGAAAATATTTGTACATCTAGGTGTACATTAATTCTTGAGCTTGACTATGAATTGCATTGGTGTTTTGATTTTTGAATGAGCTTAAAATATTTATGTCTTACACACATACACATAGAAAACTAGCTTATGTTTTCTTAATTGAACTTAATATAGTTGTAATTTAGTTATGTGCTCCTATTAATTGCTAAGTATGATTTTTAAAGTATGTGATTCTTGGCTGAAGTTCGATTATTTTAAGAAGTTGGTATGTTCAATTTTGCTTAAAGGTGAGCAAACACCAAGTGTGGGATATTTGAAAATTATGAAGTATAATTATGTTATTAGTATGTTTTTAGGTGATTAAGTTGTTAATTTAGTTAATTGTGTGTTTAATTTTATATGTTTTGATTTATGTAGGTTTAATCTCATTTTGGTATTTTTAGGAGCTAAATTGGAGAAAAGAGAAAGGTATTTAGAGAATGGAAGAAATTGGAGTAATTTAAAAAGATTGAATAAGCAATTCACGTTGAGTACAGAAACAAAGCCCTCTATCTAGGGTGAAAAGCCTTTTACATAAGGAGCAAAGCCCTCTACATAGGGAAGGTATAAAGAATAAGAGGAAAATTAAGCCCTTTATAGAGGAAACAAGCCCTCTACCGAGGGGAACAAGTCATATAATAATAAAACTCTTCTGTCATCTGGTTTAGGAAGTTAAAAAAGCATCAAACTTTTTCTTTCCAAAATCTTCAAGAAAACTTAAACATCAAAATTTAGGAGAGTTTTAGAGAGATGAATTTATTTAGTTTTTTTTAGCCTTAATTTTCTTTAGTTAATTGTACAATAGTTTTCAATTTAGTTTTCTTATTTTCTTAGTTTTCAATTCTCTTAAATATTCAAACTTTCTACTACTTTTCTGAGAAGATACCAAGAGCAAGTTTGAAGATTCATGAGTATTTTGTCTCTTTCTTTTAATTTTTCATTCGCTTCAATCATATTTAATGAGTAGTTTTCTTACTTTTGTTGAGGGAAACTTGAATCCTTAGATTTTTATTGTAATGAATTTGATTTGTGTTTAACTTTCAATGCAAGTCAGTTATTTTTTAATTCCTATGCTAAATCTTATCTTTGGTTGTGGTTTGATTGATGTTTAATGTATCGAATAAATGGTTTAATGCTAATTCAGACTTTAGTTTAGGATATGCATGTTCTTAGCTTATTCTTCTCATGTCAATGTATTATTGCATTCCGAGAATTGAGGCAATGATCTGTTGTGCATGAATTGATTTAAAATTAATAATTTAATTAAGAATTGGCTAGAGTTAGATCTTTCAAAAGTTGATCCAACAAAGGTTTAGGAGTTTAAAACCAGATTTGCATGGTAGGTTTTATATTATTCTTAATCAAATGATTAAATATTCTAGAATGATATTTTGTATAAGATATCTATTTTTAATTTACATATTTTCCATAACAACTTGTGTTAATTTTGATTTGAGTCATTATAATAGAAGTTAAGAAGGATAGTTCCATTAGCAGAACTATTTTAGTTATAGATGTTATTCATTATTTAAGTCTTTCTATACATTAGTTTAGTCTTAGTTTTTTATTTGCTAATTGTTGATTAGCTTAGATCCCACTTTCTATTCAAAAAATTAGGAAATAATCTCAGATTAATTTAACTCAGTTATAGATATTTTGTTTAGCAATCCAATGTTTCTTAGGTTCAATATTCTTAGGGTCTTCATTATATTTCCCTATATTACTAGCTGAATCTAGTACACTTGCTAGACACCGATTATGATTGGTATCTAACAAACACATTCATTGCATTCATGAATAATGTATATACCATGTTCATACTTTATCATCATCATCATCCCTAACTCTTAACTTTTTAAGGTATCATAGATTCATTTAGGTAGTCTAGAGTGTCTAATGTTTACCTTGTCTGGAGATCCATGTTTGAGCTACCAAAGTTAAGATCAAAGTTAAGTTCAGAGTTAGGGTTTGAGATCAATTTAGACTTTGGTTCGATTGAGCTTTTAGAAAGCAATCAAGAGACTAAATCAGAGATGGATGATGAGATACCACCAATGAGATTGAAAGTGGCACATATGAGGTGAAAAAAAGGATGTCCTTGAGGGATAGGTTACCGCTTCTACTTCAGGGCCTGCAGTGGCACTAGATGAACTAGATATGAGATTAGATAGGCACTTTTAGGACTTCAAGGAGAGGATGTTGGCAATGATTGGTGATCTTATGCTTTTTTATCAAAAAATTTTAGAGGCCTGGGATATCTAATCATAAGGTAGTAGAGCCAACCTATATTGGGGATGCTAACATGACAAATGCTCTTGTGCCTCGAGTGCCACTAGTGGATCAGAGAAGGGAAAGGAGGCATGATCCTGATAATAACTATATCAAAAAAGATGACAAAGAGGAAGATAAGCCACTTATGATTACAGTGAAGAATATAGGCCCTAGTACTTAACATACTACCTTCAAGAAGATGGAGGAGAAAATATAAGCTATGGCTCAAGTGTTGTCTTTTAGCAGTGGGATAAACCCTAAAGATAGGGATTTGGATGGAGATGAGCCACTTCCTTAAAGGTTCAAGATGCCAGATATACCCATATTTAATGGTACTTCTGACCCTTCTGCATATGTGAAGTAGTACACCTTAATTATGAAGGGTACGACCTTGACTAAAAAGCAAAAGGTGGAGTACTTTTGTTTATATTTGGTAGGCTCAATAATAGACTGGTATCATAGGCTTGATAAGTGCACTAAGAAGGATTGAAACTTTCATTTTGGGGAGTTCTTCATGTAATATGAATGTAGCACCAAGATAGAGGTAACTTTGAAAGACCTCGAATTGCTCCAATAAAAGCATGACGAGTCATTTTACGAGTACTTAACAAGGTGGAGAAATAGGGTCAGATATCAAAAAAAAGTAGTAGAAAATCAACCTATTGAATTAGAAATCCCATTGTTTAAACCTTTTGAATTTTCACCAGGAACAATCATTAACTAAAAGATGAAGACCCTATATTAAAGAAAATAGAAGAAAAATTAACAAAGTTAAATATTAATGATAAATAGATTATGACTATAAACGAAGAAACTATGTCGGAGATAGAAACTCCATAAGAAGTAGAAAATCTAAAAGAACAGTTTAAGCTAAATAATAAAGATGAATTATCAATTAAAAAATTACATTTTAATACATATACTACTAGACCAAAAACTCAAAACTATTATCTTATACTTGCACCTCCAGATACTTAATATGAAGAAACTAGATATCAATTAGAATATGATGGAAGATTTTTATACGAATGGAATATAGATAGTTTATCAGAATATCAAATATTCAATTTATTACAATAAATGACTATGGTAGCTAATGCTTATAAATCTAAAGAAAATAATGAAACTGCAATATATTAGATGTTAATATCAAGATTTACTGGACAATTAAAAGGTTTGTGAGATCATTATGTAACTGAAATAGATAAAAATTTTATATTAACATAACACAAAAGGATTGTTAAGGTAGAAAATAATGTTCAGATAGAAACATAACAAGATGATATAATAAGTACTTTAATATTTGCAATTGCTAAAGATTTTGTAAGAGATCCTCATTTATATCAAGAAAGAAGTTTAGAAATTCTTCAAAACTTAATTTGTCCTAAATTACAAGATTTTAGATGGTATAAGGATTTATTTTTAATTAACTTAATGACTAGAATAGATTGTAATAATATTTATTGGAAAGAAAGATTTTTAGCAGGATTACCTAAGCTATTGGTAGAAAGAATAAGGAATAGATTAAAAAGAGATAATAGTGGTAAAATACCTTATAATGAATTAACTTATGAATAATTAATAAATATAGTCAACATAGAAGGGTTATCAATTTGCACTGATTTAAAATTAAAAGCAAATCTAAAAAGAGATAGTGTAGTAGGAAGAAAAGAATTAGGTTCATTTTGTGAACAGTATGGTTATCAACATATTAGAGCACCATCAGCTACAAAAAAGAAAATAAAACCTGAACGAAAAAATATATATAAAAGAAAGAAATATAAGCAAAAATGAAATTATAATCAGGAAAAGCCCATTAAGAAAAAACCCAAATATCAAAAGTTTAAACCTAAGACTAGCAAAAAGGATTTAGTAATTTGTTACAAATGTGGTAGGCAAGGACATTATTCAAGAGACTGGAGAATAAAGAAATATATAAATAACTTAGATATTTCAGAAGAATTAAAAAAAGGAAATAACTAAGATTATAACTACTAAAAATTCTAGTAGTGATGAAGAAATTACTTATTATTCTGAAGATGATTTAAATGCAATAAGTAAAAAATCTGAAACCAATAGTGAAGATAGTAATTCTGATTCTGAATCCTGTAGTTGTTTAGGACCATGTCAATGTAATAATATAAATATGATAAGTGATGAAAACTAATTCTTATTAGATATTATTGATAAAATAGATGATCTAAAAATAAAAAAGAATTATCTACTTAGATTAAGAGAAATAATTAGTACAAAAAAATATTTTACATCCTATAATTTGGCTTACGTATATAAAAAATTTGAAATTAAAAAAAGAATAAACTATTCAATATCTTTAGGAAGAAATTAAAATATTAAAACAAGAAGTAAATATATTAAAGGGAAAAGTTCAAAGTTTATAAGAAGAAAGTTTCAAACTTAGTCTTAGTAATTCTGTAAAAGAAGATAAAAAATTAAAAGGAATAGTATCCTCTAGTATAACTATAAGAGACACATAAGATGAATACATAAATAGTTTATCTCAAGTAAATTATCAAAAGTGGTATGTAAAATTAGATATAGTTGTTAATGATGATTTTCATTTAACTACCTTGGCCTTAATAGATAGTGGAGCAGATCAAAATTGTATTAAGGAAGAATTAATCCCAACTAAATATTATGAAAAAACTTCTAAAAGATTAGGTACCATTAATGGATCAAAATTAATAATTAATTATAAATTATCAAGAGTTAAAATTTGCAATAAAGGATATTATTTCAAAACTCATTTAGTGTTAGTTAAAAATCTAAATTATGGAGCTATATTAGGAACATCCTTTATTATAATGTTATACCCTTTTCAGGTAGGTAATAAGGGTATTAGGATAAAAATTTTAGATAAAGAGATTATTTTCAAATTTGCATTTCCTATAGTATCTAGAGATATTAGTCATGTAAGAAAAGATATTCAAGAAATCAATTTGTTAAAAAATAAACAAAAAAAATTAAATTTCTCATAAAAGAAATAGAAGGAAAAAGAATAAAGGAATAATTAAATAGTCTAAAGATAAGAGAAAAAATCAAAGAATTTGAAAATACCTTATCAAAAGAAATTTTTTCACCAGTACCTAATGCTTTTTGGAATAGAAAGCAACAAGTGGTAAAATTACCTTATATAAAAGACTTTGATGAAAAGAAAATTCCAAGAAAATCTCAAGCTATTAAAATGACACAAGATTTACAAAAATTATGTCGAAAGAAAATACAAGATTTAAAAGATAAAGGATTAATAAGAGATTATAAGTCTCCTTGGTCATGTTCAACATTTGTTATTATAAATGCAGTAGAAATAGAAAGAGGTACACCTAGATTAGTAATAAATTATAAACCTTTAAATGTAGTTTTACAATGGATAAGATACCATATACCATACAAAAGAGATTTATTGAGGAAGTTATACGATGCAAATATTTTTTCTAAATTTGATATGAAATTAGGATTTTGGTAAATACAAGTAGATGAAGAAGATAGGTATAACACATGATTTATTGTTCCATTTGGACATTATGAATGGAATGTTATGCCATTTGGTTTAAAAAATACTCATTCAGAATTTCAAAATATTATGAATGATATTTTAAGATCAAAATATGAATTCTCAACAGTATAAATTGACGATATATTAATTGTTTCAAATTTAATATGTCAACATATAAAAAATTTAAAAAGATTTTTCCACTTAATTCATTAAAATGAATTAGTAGTTTTTGCACCAAAGATGCAACTCTTTTAAACTAAAGTTAGATTTTTAGGATATGATATAGATCAAGACATTATAAAATCAATAAATAAAAGTTTAGAATTTACAAGTAAATTTTTAGATGAAATAAAAGATATGAAACAATTACAAAGATTTTTAGGATGTTTAAATTATGTTTTTGATTTTTTCAAGGATTTAGGAAAATTATGTAAACCTTTATATAATATATTAAATAATAAACCTAAACCATGGACAGAAAAACATACTAGTATAGTTAAAGAAATTAAAGAAAAAATTAAAAGTTTACCTTGTAAAAATATAAAGCATCCAAAAGCCTTTTTAATAATTGAAACAAACGCTGGTGATAATATAGGTTATGGTGGTATTTTAAAACAAAAACGAAAGGAATCAATCAAAGAAGAACTAGTTATATTCTATTCAGGAAGTTGGAATCAAACTCAAAACAATTATTCTACTATAAAAAAATATCTTAAGTATAGTTTTATGCATAAAAAAAGTTTAAAGATGATTTATACACGAAAAGATTTTTGTTACGTATTGATTATTTATCAGCAAAATATGTTTTAGAAAAAGATGTCAAAAATTTAATTTCAAAATAGATTTTTGCAAGATGGAAATCTTTACTTAGTAACTTCGATATCGAAATCGAATTCATCAAGGGAACAAATAATAATTTACCTGATTTTCTTTCTCGTGAATTCTTACAGGGCAAATGAGTTCTAATAAGAAAGTTTTGACAAAAACTTCATTATCATCAGAAAATTCTCAATAGAATCATCCACTCATACCTCTTCTTATTAGGACCATATCTAGACTTTTATTTCCTGTAACACCTTCATTTCCTCCACTTCAAAGACCTTAAATTTTTTCACCTTTTACACCATCTTGACCATACTCACCAGCTTTAACTTTTCCTTCTTGTCTTGTTTCTCCTATAGTATATTATCCTTCTACTAAAACTTCTTCTCCTTATCATTTGAATCAGAAAAGATTATTTAGTAAAGTCTTAGAACCAGAAGAACTTCAAATATTAAAAAGTTAAAACTTTTATAGGTTAATTGATCATGTTTTTCCCAATATTTGTCATTTTCATAAGGAAGATCAGAGTAAAACAAGAGAGTATTATTAAGCCAGATTTGTAAATACTGAATCAGTAAAGATAGAACATAACTATAATGAAATAGATAAGAATAGAATTACTTATATTAAAGTTAAGATTATTCATGTTATTACTCAATCAAAATGGGGATCACGACCATATCAATTGAAGAAGTTATCAGGATATCCTCCCAAACTGGTATATAACTATTATGATTATCAAAAAGCATGGTATTGAGCATTCTACTTAAAGAATTTTTAGCATTCATGGTTCTTTTACTTTTCATATAAATTTGAAGGAGTTTTCCCAAATTGGTTCATCAGATGGTTTAGTTATTTTGGTTTGATCATTGAAGCAGCTCCATTTTAGATTAGTGAAGCTTTTGTCAAGTTTTCTACTTACTACAATCCAGATGCTCCAGATAATCTTTCAAAATATTGTACAATGTTCAAGGTTCCATGGATTGTTTTGTGAACCTATCACATTTCTATGCAGATTAATCAGTTACCAATTCTTTATCGATAATTTTGAGTAAAATGATGGGACAATTTTGATGTCAAGAAGGCCAATAGATAAGCAATTATTAATTATTTAGAGCAGCCAACATCTACAACATCATCATCAACTTTTCCAACAGGATTTATTATAGATAAAAATCAAATTGTCAATTTATTTTCTTCAGCTTCAACAGAAGATGAATTCAATTCTATTCTCAATCGTATTTCAGCAAAAAAGACCAACTCATTTGAAGGTAGTACTCCTCATCGTCGACGTGCATTTGAAGATTCACAAGATCCATATGTAGATGTAGAATTATAAAATATATACGTAGTAGAAAGAATAAATGTAAGGAAAATGCAATGTACTTAAAGAAAAGATGTAAATGAAGAAACAATTGTAAAAAAAGAAGTTAAGAGTCAAATATAGTAGGCTATTTTATCTCTTTAACAAAACCTTTTCTCCTAGGACTCTACAAATTGCAAAAGATAAGCGAATAGTGTTCCAATAGTAATTTTACTATTCAAAACTTTATTACCTTATCTTTCATCTGACACAAAATACTATTTCAAAAAGTAAAGTTTTAGTTTTCATCATTACAAATTACGTGTTTTCAAAAAGACATGTTATCTTTTTATCAATATCATTATTACGAAGAAAATTTTATCTCACAACCTTATCAAGATCATTATTCAAAGGCAGTTGTTATCTTTGGAAGTTGACTTTATCTTCACACAATTATCACAAAGATTGAGCATCAACTTTTTTCAAGTATATAAGAAGACATTTTTCATTAGTTGAAGCACGAGTGACTTTAGAAAAGTTTTAGACGAGCAAAATTCACAATTAGAGAGAAGAATAAAAAACCCCTTGTAATATCAACCTCCCTTTGTAATAGAACCTTAGATTTACAACTTATATTTTCAAGAGCTTGTTCATGTATTCCTATTACCTCATCAGAAACTCCTTGTGTATTATCATCAGATTATAATCTATCAAGTATTTCATTTTAATCATGTCTTGGTGTATAGATAAATTTTTAAATGGTTTATGTGTAATCAATTTTGATAATGATAAAGATATGTTTTTACTCAAAAGAGAATTAATTAGTTTGAAAGACTTTTTAATTAAAGAACATGAAGATTTTCATTTAAATGAATTTTGTAATTATCAAGGTTTTTAATACGAAAATAAATTTAATTGATATTTTAATTGATTTTGTTCCTAGTATTCCTACATATTGTTTTCCATATTTATAAAAATTTTATATAATGCATAGAGAACAAAAAAGATAAAAATTAATAGAGGGATATGAAAAATTTGGAACGTTAGAAAATGGATTTGTGAATTTAATAATCAGATAGCTAGATTAAAGATTTATCTTATAGTATATCATCATACTTTACATGAAAATAATATGTGTGATTGTAAAGATTTTAATCGAAATATAATTTTAGTAAATTTAATGTTAGAATTTTTTAAGGCTTTAATAGAACTTTAAAATGAATATACTAAAAGAGTATATAATTGAGCTACAAGTTAGAATTACTAATGTAATAGAATACAATAGAGAATTAAAATTTCAATTGGTAAGAGAAAATAAAATTAAAAGATTTGTAGAAATATTTGAATTATCTCCAAAATATAATTTGTATCAGAGAATAGAAAGCTTAGAATTTATGATAAAAATAAATAATTCAAGAATACAAATATTAAAAAATAAAATAAATAGGATACCTTTAGGTTAATAATATGAAAAATATTAAAAAGAAAATTAAGAATATAGATAGATCAATAAATAAATTAAAAGAAGAATTAAAAATTCTTAAACCTAGATTAGCAGAATTAGAAGCAAACATAATAAAAATAGAAAATTTAAATTTATCTCCATTTGTAGATTATGATATTATTGTAGAAAGTATTACATATATGATCAATAGAAATAAACATTTAATTAGGAAATTAGAAAATAATAAAAAATCAATACTTATATGTTAATTATTATAACAAAGTTATAACTTATATGACAAAATATAACTTTAATTAACTTAATTAATTCCCCAAACATAGTAAACTAAGTAGTAGACCCGATATTCTTGAATTATTTATTTTTATCATAAATTCTAAACTTTCTATTCTATGATACAAATTATATTTTGGAGATAATTCAAATATTTCTATAAATCTTTTAATTTTATTTTCTCGTTCCAATTGAAATTTTAATTCGCTATTATATTTTTTAGGCTTTAATAGAACTTTAAAATGAATAGACTAAAAGAGTATATAATTGGGCTACAACTTAGAATTACTAATATAATATAATACAATAGAGAATTAAAATTTCAATTGGAATAAGAAAATAAAATTAAAAGATTTGTAGAAATATTTGAATTATCTCTAAAATATAATTTGTATCATAGAATAGAAAGCTTAGAATTTATGATAAAAATAAATAATTCAAGAATACAAATATTAAAAAATAAAATAAATAGGATACCTTTAGGTTAATAATATGGAAAATATTAAAAATAAAATTAAGAATATAGATAGATCAATAAATGAATTAAAAGAAGAATAATATATTCAATCAAGCTAAATTCAAAGAGAAGTGAAGAATGAAACCTGTGCGAATCCTGGGATCACCCAGCTTATCGGGATCACCAACATGCCATCTTGGCTTCTAAAGGCTGACCAATGCTAAGCCTTCGGGGCTGACCAACATTTCATCGCTTGAAGCACAATCTCAAATTTCTTTTTAAATTTATCTCAAGTAAATATACTCAATTGGATATCCTAATTAGAATAATTTTCTGAGAAGGATTCTAATTATCTAATTAAATTTCACTAGATAATAATTCTCCTAATATATATGAGACAATTTCTTGCTCCCAATATATTTATAGTAATGCTAATAAAACAAATATTGTGCAATGTTCAAGGTTTCATGGATTGTTTCATGGACTTATCATATTTCTAAGCAGATTAATCAGTTACCAATTCTTTATCGAGAATGTTGAGTAAAATGGTGGGACAGTTTTAATGTCAAGAAGAACAATAGATAAGCAGTTATTAATTATTGAGAGTAGCCAATATCTACAGCATCATCATCAACTTTGCTAGTGGGATTTATTGCAGATAAAAATCAAATTGTCAATTTATTATCTTTAGCTTCCATAGAAGATTAATTCAATTCTATTCTCAATCATATTTCAGCAGAAAGGACCAACTCATCTAAAGGTATTACTCCTCCTATACACACACATACACACAATTTATGAAAGATCCATTTAGGAATGAATACATGGTTGTTACTTGTTCCACCCCTAAAGTAACAAAGCCAAGTGAAGAAAATCAGCTAATTTTTATAATTGAATATTAGGATTCCCCCCACTGAGAGTGAGGATGAAGGGGCAATGGTGTTCATTGATATTTGGAGTTCCACTAGAGAACGTGAGAAGGAAGTGAGAGGAGAAAAGAAGGTAATAGCAGTCACCAAAAGTAGAAAGGTGGTGTTTAAAGTTAAGAAGCAGCTGGCCCTAGTTAATATGCCTACAAAGAATGAGGTAGAGGAGAATCAGATCATCAAATAGCTAAAGAAAACCCATACTCAAATTTCTATATGTGATTTGGTGAGGCAGTCTCTATCGCACAAGCAGAAGTTAGTGAAGGCATTATGTGAATCTATTATGGCCACCACCATTTTGCCATCTAAATTGTTAGATCTAGTCAAGGGAGGAATTGGAGAGAATGTGGTGTATTCAAATGTAGATCTAGCTGAGGAAGGTAGGAACCATAACCATCCTCTCTACATCAAGGCCCAGGTGAATGGTAAGCACACAACTTGTGTGATGGTAGATGACTGCTCTTTAATTAATATTTGCCGACTAGTTACAATTCCTACCTTTGGTTTACATGAGAACATGTTGAATAAGTTTGACTTGACCATTTCTACTTGTGATAACTTAAAAAAGACAAGCTATAGGGACTTTTAAGGCTATGGTAAAGATAGGGCAAATTGAGACTACAGCTAAGCTTGTAGTGTTATCTATCCTGCCAACTTTTTTAGGCTACTTGAAAAGCCATGGTTCCATAAATTAGGGGAAGTGCCTTCTATGCTACATCAAATGATTAAGATACCTCATGATTGTCAGGTGATCACCATCAAAGCTGGAAGGGAGAATCAAACATTTGTGCTTAAAATAGCTAAGCAGTCATTTAGTGATTTTCATATGTTCGTGAATTGTAATGAGAATGGGAATGGTTTAGCCGATAGCCCACAAGTGATCAATATGCTGAAGAAAGATGCATTTCAACCTAGAGCTAGTTTAAGTAAGAACTCTCAAAGGCCTGGGGATGATATAACTAAAAAAGCATAGAAAGACTGAGAGGGGCTAGGTTACTATGGTTTAGGGAAGAAAGGTAAAGGAAAAATGCCATGTTTGCTCTTGAAAGCCCACTTTTAAGGCTCAAGACCAGATAAAGGTTTATTTAACTTATGAAGGCCAGTCATTTCATAGTAGATAGTATTTTATTTCTATCTATTATTGGCAATCAACTTACGAGGGTGTTTGCTGGGTGCCACAAGGTAGGTATCATGGAGTTGTCACCTAATAAAATATTAGAAAAGTGAGTTCTAACCTTATGAGGCCAAAACTAAATAGTTTAGGACCTCACTTATATTTATACCTTTGGTTAGTATTATATAAATAAATTTTCATGATTAATTTATTTTATCTCTTTTCTTACATGAGATATTATGCTAGAAAAGTAAAGCGTACTCAAGCATGCTGGAAAGTTGTAAAACATATATATCCAAATCTGTAAAGGCATGAAAAGCATTAAAGAACAAATGCAAAAAATAAAATCATACATAAATCGGGGAATTTGTTGGGTTCTTTGTTAGAGAGTATGCCCTAGAGCCCATGTAATAGGGATGTTTTTCATATGTATGAAATTTATATTCCTAATATACGGCATCATTCATTTATTAATGTTGTGTTTGAATACATGAGTTTGCAAATCTTAAATTAATAAATGAAGTCCTAGATATTATAAACACAGTGCAAAGGCAATCATGAAGGTGTTCATGATGTGAGATGTCTATCGCATGCAAATGTGTTAATATCTAAATATCCCTAGTCATAGAATTAACAAGATAGGACATTGTTAATTCGGACAGACTAGCACATGTTATGCTTCTTGAATGGTTCAAGCAATGGTTCTCATAATTGTGATTATGGATGATAATCAAAGCTAACATGTGGATGCTTGTTAGAGGAACAAGTTCATTGGAGACCTGCAAAGAGAATCCTCATATGGATATTAAATCTATGTCAGTGAGGAATCTCTTCATAGCGGTTGTGCAAGTATCCTTAGACTTGAGATCACCAAAGTTATCTTAAGTAGCAAGTGGCATACTTTGACTCCATAACTGATTATTTCCAACTGGGAGTGAACATAGTTAGGAGATTGGGTATATCATGACCTACTTGAAGATAGTTGAGTGATTGACAAAGGATTCACCATCCCAGATTTAACAAGGGAAGTTATCTCGCATGATTCTATAATTGCCTTGTTCAAAGAATCTCTGGCCAGAGTAATATGCCGAGATGGATGGAGATCCATGAAGGGCATTTTAGGAACAATGGTTAAATTAATAGAACATACATAATTAGATTTATATGAGTTGATAGAAATCCATACTCAGAATCTAATTGAGATAAGAGTGGTGAAAGGAGTAATTGCACGGTAACTGTTTCTATGGAAGGGTACAGTCAAACCACATGACTTTCCTGACATTTGGGTAGTCATGATGCCTAGCTAGAGGCCAATCATGACTTGTATAATGATGTATCAAAATATCAATAGAGATTGATAAAATGATTTAAAGGAGTTTAAATCATGTGAGTTGAATAGAACTCACAATTACATATTATACTGCCAACATGGACAGGAACCCAATAGGTCACACACATATAGAGAAAAGGGTAAAATGGTAAAATGACAAGGATAATAATATTTGATATTATTATAAAGGTAGAGATGAGAATATGATAATAATTAATTAAAGAGTTTAATTAATTATGATCAAATAAAATTGTCCGCGAAACTTTTGAGAAATGTTCTGTAAATTGGACCTAAATGAAATAATGTATTTCATGATTAATTATTATTGTCTTATAAGTGTTATAAGACTACTATAAGTGTTATAGGACTGATATAATAATTAATAGGACCATTGGAGAAATTATAAAGGGCCAAAGGAATGAAGAAGTTGGAGGAAGCCCTCCAGAAGAGGGCTACATGCCAACTCCAAACAGAAGGGCTTGGAGGGCTTTTCCTTGGACTAAATTAATTTATATATGTTACATAAGTGTTATGGAACTCACATATTTAATTTGGTTGGATTTGGAATCCATTTGGGTATTTAAATCCAATTAGATGCACAAAGGGCCTAGTTTGTGGATTTTATGCATGGTCTTTTATGAAAAGATTTAATTTGGATTTAATTAAGCCCAAATGATTATAATTAATTCCAGAGGCCCAATTAATAATTCTCCAGCAATTTTAAAGAGCCCAATCTCATTAAGGAGTTGGAATTTTAACCTAACTATAAAAGGCCAACTAATGAGAATTAGGGTTAAGTGATTAAAACAAAAGGAAAGTCCTTTCTCTAAAAAACTCTCTCCCTTTTTGCACCACTTCCCAAGCTAGCTCTTGGGAATTTCGACCAGCCCTAGTTGAATACCAATTTGTTGGTTCAATTTACCCCTTTCTAGTGTGGATTACTCATTGGAGGTGTTCGATTTTGGACACTGTGGTTTGCGACAACCCGGTGCGAAGTAAAATCAACTGTTCAACAAAAATCAAAGATGATTTTTCTTATTCTCATATAGTTATATTGTGTATTCATGGCAAGATCAGATCTAATGGTTAAAAAATTTAAAATTTCGCTCATGTATTGATGCATGTAACCGTTAAATTCCAACATTCTTTTGAATGAGGACATTGGTCCTCACATATATATTTATAAAAATGTAACATTCCGGGTGCATTTTGGATAAAAATGAGGGCATTGAGCCCATGCAGCTTTTGAAAGAGAATCGTGTTAGTTAATTTTAATTGTAAAAGAATCATTTGTGTTTATAAAGATAAATCCTCAATTTCATGTTATTTTATGGGTAAAAATCGAGATATTGGTCCCTTTTATTATAGAAAAATCCCACTCTTTAATAGACATAGTTTATATTTCCGAACTTTTTGATGAGAATAATGACTTTTCTTTTGATTGCATTAATAAGATTTCAATATGCATAATCATGACCAAGAATCATTCATATTTGACATCAATTCAACTAATACATGTTCATTACATCCCAAAGAAATCTTATTAGCATGAGACATAACTCATGAGAAAAGGGAAGAATTGGAGAGAATACTAAAAAATATTAAAAGAGTATTTACCTAGACCTATGAGGGCATGTCAGAAATTGACCAAAAGATAGTTGAGCATGCCCTTCCTATATAACCAAGATATATGCCAGTCAAATAAAAGCTTAGGAAACTTAGGCCAAAGTGGGATGAAAAGGTTAAAGAATAGGTGAGGAAACAAATAGAAGCCATGTTTTTAGTAGAGGTTTAATACCCAATATGGTTAGCCAACATAGCCCCTGTAGCTAAGAAAGATGGAAGAGTTAGGGTCTGTATAAACTATGGAGATTTGAACAAAGCTTGTCCAAAGGATGACTTTTCCTTACCTCATATATATGTCATAGTAGACAATGTAGCTGTTTGTACCATGTGAAACTTTATGGATGGATATGCCGAGTATAACCAGATTCTGAACAAGATTATGGGTAGGATTATACCATTTGGACTTCAGAATGCAGGTGCCACCTATTAGAGGACCAACTAGGATTTTAGATGACTTGATCCATAAGGTGGTGAAAGTATATGTAGATGACAAAATGATCAAGTTGGCTATGTGAGAGGGTTACTTTGAGGCATTTGAGAAGTTCTTCAAAAGGATTGATATGTATAACCTTTGCCTCAACTCAAAGAAGTGTATATTTAGGGTTACCTCAAGGAAGCTTTTAAGGCATGTGGTGAGCTAGTGGGGGATAGAGATAGATCCCAATAAGATGAAGGCTATCAGAGAGATGCACTATCCTAGAAGAATGAGGTTAGGGGATTTTTAGGTAGGCTTCAGTACATCAACAGATCATAGCCAAGTTGACCTCAATTTACAAATTGATTTTTAAGTTGATAAGAAAAGATCAGCTAGCGGATTAAAATAAGGACTATCAAAATGCATTTGACACCATTAGAGAAAACCTTATGCATGCACCAGTGTTAAGACCACTATAGGTAGGTAAGCCCTTGATCTTGTACTTAGCTATAAAAAATAGTTATATGGGAGTTATGATGGCTTAAGAAGATGATTTTAAGATTGAATATGTTATGTACTACCTCAATAAGAAATTCTCACCATATGAAGCTAAGTATGTGGATAGGGAAAAGACTTTTCTAACAAGAATATAGGCTTCAAAAAAGTTAAAGCACTACTTTAATTCTTATAGAGTGCAAGCAATGGCCAAGAAAAACACTCTTAGGTACTTATAGGAAATGCCTTCACTCTTAGGAAAGATGGACAGATTGTTAATCCTCTTACAGGAGTTTGACATTAAGTACATCACTAAAAAAAACCATTAAAGGGGGAGCTATAGTGGAATTCCTAGCTGATCAACCGTTAGAAGGAAAAGAGGTGACTTACGAGTTTTCTAATGAGGATATCATTGCCATAACAGTCCAAGGTTGCTATATGTACTTTTATGGGGTTGTGAACAATAACGATGCTGGAGTACAAGTGATTTTGGTGACCCTAGAGGGGGAGATGATTCCCTTAGGTAAAAAGCTGAGGTATAAGGCCACAAATAATAAAGTAGAGTATAAAGCCTATATCTTTAGGTTAAAAGATTTGATAGTTGTAGGGGAAAAATATGCAGAGGTATTTGGGGACTCATCTTTGGTATTTTATCAGGTGAGATGTGAATGATCTATAAAATAAGAATGGATGATGCCTTACATCAAGTGTCTGAAAGCTCTCAGCAATTATTTTTATCTATGCACCTTTGGATATTTTCTTAAAGATGAGAACCAATTAGCCAATGCATTAGCAACTTTGATGTCAATGTGGGATAACCAAAAAAGGGTAAGTATAAAGCATCTATTAATCTCTAGTTCTGACTAGCAATGCTCTGAAGCTAAGTAAATAATGGATGTTGAGGTGGATGATGAGAAGCCTTGGTATCTTGATATTCAAAATAACTTAAAGAAGTCAATGTTCCCAGAAAAGGCTATTGAAAATGTACAAAGAATGATCCATAAGTTGTCTACATAGTTCTTTAGTGTAGATGGAGTTCTTTATAAGAGACAACCTGACGATATTCAGTTAAGGTTCCTAAATGAGAAAGAAGCTAAGAATGTCATAGAGGAGGTACATGTAGGTGTGTGCGGAGCTTACATGAATTATTTAGCTTTAGCATAGAAGATCATACACCAAGGGTTCTTTTGGCTTACAATGGATACATGCAACTCTTAAGTATTTGAAGGAATGCCAATTATACCAATAGTATGTGGACTTTAAGATATTTGCCAATTTTTGAGCTATGCAACCTTACATTGCCTTGGCCATTTACTATATGGGGTATAGAAATCATAGGTATGATCCACTTTTCGACATCAAACAGACACATATTCATCATAGTTGCCATAGACTACTTCACAAAATGGGTGGAAGTAGAATCATTTAAGAAAGTAGATGCTAGGGATATGGCAATATTTATTGAAAAGAATCTAATATGCAGGTATAGGTTACCTCACCATATAGTGTCAAATAATAGGATGCAGTTCCAAGCCAAAACCAAGCAGATGCTCAGGTTAGGTCTTTGCCTTATCGACCTCAAACAAATAGAGTAGTTGAATTAGCTAACAATAATATCAAAAGGATTTTAGCAGAAATAGTTTATGTAAAACCCACTCTAATACCTTATTTCTATTGCCAAATATAATTCATAAATTGAATCTATACTTATAAATTCATCCTTGATTATCTATTATGCAACTTATATGTTTATCATTTTGAAATGTCTATTCAAGCTTTTGTAAAACTATAACATTAAATACATAAAATACTACGCATAAATAAATTTAAACCAGTGAGTCTTAATACGTTTAAAATCTTTCATCGCATATTTAAACATCATTACTTCATAAAATTTCCAATACAAAATAACCAAAGATACACCAAAATAGGGGCTTTATACTTTTAATCCCTTCTATGACTTGTGTTGGCCTTCTAGCTACATATATCAATCCTGAGACAAAGTCCTAGCTTTACAACCGACATGGTTTAACACCCATGCTAAGTTATAAAGTTTGGTGGGGAACAAACATTATATGGGTGACCACTTTCAAAAGTCATCAAAATAAGCACACACATTTAAAACATGTACTAAACATACAAGTTCACTAGAATAAATAGTAAAGAAATAAGTTCAAGGCATTTTAGGACATTAAGTAATCCCAATTAATCTTTATATTGAATCATTTTCTTATCATCCTCTTGTTACCTTAGGATTGTTCAAATAACACTTACAATCATATAAATTAAATTGACTTTCTTGATTCCTATAATTCAATTAAAATTAGTCCTAGTGACTTACTTTACATTTCAAGTGTAAATGTTAATACAAAATTACTTTCATAGGAGAAATCCCATTAATTAATCATAATAGACTAAGTTAACTAATCAGGCTAGATTCATAAAAGATCTTATTAATTAATCGTAAAACTTTAAGTTAATTAACTAAATCCATATACACAAGCTATGAGTTCACAACTCAATTGTTCTTATATGTAAGAAGTCAATTACGTCATTTATCAATGTCAAGTAAGTACATATTACTATAAAAATGCGTATTAATTAATATGATTATTGAAAGACATCAATAATGTACATATTCATATACATATAACTTGTAACCCTAAGTAGAGGAAACACTATGAAATTGCATCAATGATTAAGTACATGTAATGTTAAAACACTATATCTGCATAATACATGAAATTTCACTCATTATCATATTTTGCCATAGATGATACATTAATTTATATAAAGATAATATGAAAACCAAGTCATGAGTTATAATGCTTCTCTTTTTTTTAACTTGACATGATGTCTTTCTATATTTTGTATTAGGCTTGTAGCACCCTTATCCTGTAATCTATGCATATCACTTTATCCATCTCATTACACATGTATTCTGTGCAACATAAACATATACCAATTACACCTAGAACATATAATCAAACTTAATACATAAGAGTGCTATACTTTTAAAAACTTTTCAATGTACATTACAGTCTCTTTACAAAATATAACATTTATTTAACATCTTTACAATATACAAATAGCTCGAAAATAAAATCTATAACTATCTCTCTTGTTGACTTGAGTTGGCCATCCAGCTGCAGATATCACCCAAACAACCTACACGGATGAAACACCCGTGCTAAGCTATAAAGCTTAGTGGGGAAAAAACATGAGGACGACCTCTTTTAAAGGTCGTCAAAATGCAAATACATACAATTATACCCTTAAAGTCTAACGCATCAAGTTTACTTTGGATTCTTGTATGTTATTCTTATCTAATCACTTGACTTACCAATCTTTCTTGATTATTTATCAGATTACTCATGTGTTGACTTATTATCTTACTTACATCTCAAATATAAATCATATACAGTTCACCAGTTACAAGTTTATAAGTGACTTATCGTTACATATAAGATATTGCATATCATTTCCCAATAGAAACAATTACATAAGTAATTATAAGAAAAATCATACAAGACCATGTAACAATTAAAAGACATCACTAACATACAAGCTTATACATATCTCTTACATTTCGATATCCAAATAAATCAAATTCATAATTTATGAGTTCATAGTTCACTAATTATTACCGTATAGTGAGTCATACCTACCACTTATCTCATTTACTCAAAACTCAATAATTGTCATGTATTGGTGGTGATATACCTTTACATATCAACACTTTAGCAAAACAACACATTTTATAAGTACAATTTCATGTATCATGCATTCCTAAATGTACAATTTAGCATCCACAAATTTCTATTTTCAAATATTGATCTACATACATATATATAAGTATATGCATTAATCTAATATATGCATTAGAAAACTCATAAACATATGCCTTACTATACTGAAGTAGACTATGATGCAACTATACTATAGCTTAGCATGCTTAAGTTTTAAAAGTGGATACAGGATCGGTGGATACCCGAGGGTATCAAACGGTGGATATCCGAAGATATCAAAACTATGGACCCAATCAGGGCCAACTGTACGGTGGACCGGTCAAGGACCCAAACAGGGTCATGGAACAACCCAAATGGCTGTGCAAGATCCAGCAGGATCAATTATACTATGGACCTAAAAAGGTCGACTGTGGCAGCTGTAATTCCCTATAGGCGCCTATCTATCCACAATTGAACTCTAAAAGCAGGCAAATATATCTCTTTACTTTATTTTCCAAATGTTGCTTTACTTTGTTCAATCATATACATATGTGTATGTCAAAACCCATGTATAATGATGTCCAAGGTAATCATATCCATGTTCATGTAATACTTTCTTTAAACATGTGATCATACACATTATTGAGTATTGCTATTTTCTAGAAATTAGTTCAAGGAATGATCCCTTTTCAATCATGCATTTATATACATAATAGTATAAATCTATTCATGGCTATGAGCAGTATAATCATAATCATATACATGTACAGAAATAATTTTCTATAACACTATATCATGCTCATGATTAAACATCTTTGTTCCATGCTTTACTTTTTTGTCATTGTATACGTCTAGGTATCTTACATACATACGTGTATATATATATATATATATATATATATATATATATATATATATATATATATATATATATACATATATATATATATACATATATATATAACATATCATGTCATATCATGTCATGCACACCTCGGGTTTAATACCTAACAATACTTGAAACTTGCTTTACAACATGTAACTCTCTCACATACCATCTTATATGACATTCAAGTATTTATACATGAATATACCTAATTGCTCTCTCATGCTTAAGCATAACAATTCATATTCATAAAATATGTAAGCATGTACATGTTATCTCAACTAAATAATAAGTATAATATTTTATACATTTGTTATATGACATGTTTTAATTAACTATACAATACCATCATATATTCTTAAACACATGTTGTTTATATAAATTTCATTTATCATGCTTGTACTAATATTATACAATTTTGTACATGTATGTGATCATAAATAAGAAATACCCAATCTCTAGTGCATAAGCATGTAAACACATCTTATAGCACAATCCACACGTTTTTTTCTTTGCTCATGTAAATAATCAATTAAAAGTTATACCTTTATTAGTGTACATACATGTATACACCATCTCATAAAATATAAATAATTGCAATCATGTTATTTGCTCAATTATCGATAATTAACGTACTTCCATCTAACCATGCTTTATCCATTATTTTCTTTTCATACAGCAATACTTTCTATTTTATTGTCATTGTAATTTTACTTTTGGCATGAGCATAGAGGCATAACATATAATCCTTCTATAGCGTTATATTCATATTATTTCAAGTAGGTAAACAATAACTTACCTAAACATTGCAATCACCATACACATTCTTCATCACATAATCATGCCTAATACTTTACATTTATATATTATTATTTAGTTTATACATTTAGTTCCCTTTGTGCGCTGCTATAATAGAAAAATACTCAAAAGATGTTTAAAATGGTTCTTGGCAAACTCAAATAACAATTCTGCATAGAGACAGAATTTCAAGTTCATTTTGAAACCTATTTATTTCATATCTAAAGACATTTATGGTCGAAATTATCTTTTAAAATCATGATTCATTATGTTTCTAGTTTCAGGAACATTAAAAATAACATCAATATCATTTTTTTTACTTTTTAAAATATTACAAAAACATTGAGAACTGTTCCTGAAAATAATGCTGTCAACAGTCCCGATTTTAGGTTACTTTTTGACATATTTAGAGACACAAAAAAAACATGATTTCTTCATAAAAATTGTAGAAATTTAAGTCTAGTTTCATTATAATTTCGAATCATAGCATTTTGACCTCTACAAAATTAATTATGCACAAAATACTGCAAACTGTCCACTGAAAAAGTGTTGTCAACAGTTCTGAATTCGAGTCACTCTTTGACATATTTAGAAACGGAATCAAATTATGCTTTCTTAACAAAAGTTGTAGATAAATAAGTATAATTTCATCAGAATGTGGAATCATCTCATTTAAACCTCTATAACAAGAGATACACTCAAATTACTACAGTCCATTCTCATTTCCTATGCAGCACTTTACTGCACCCGATTCAGTTTTTTATCACCAATTAATAAATTCATATAATAAAATAGGTACAGAATTTAAACAACCTTCCTTCATGAAAATGATGCTCCTATGAGTCTATTTTAACCAGAATTTTGTTTCAATGGATTTCGACTTCTCAATAAATATTTGTAGCAAAAATACTGTAACATGTTCTTAACAAATAGGTAGCAGTTCAGTCCGAATTTTAAATTAATTTTAGGAGCACTTAGAGGCAGAATTAAATATAGGTTTCTTCTACAAAATTTTAGGTCCAAATCTTAAGAGTAAGTACCAACTGAGTTTACTCAAATCAGAGTTTTAAAATTCAGGATATCCCCAAAATTCCGAAACTGGTTCATAGAAACTTAACTCAGAATTTCAAATTCATTAACTTTTCTTCTTTCAAAGGCTACTGTTTTGGGCATTTTTGAGGACCTTAGAGGCAGAATTTCATTATTTCTATTTCTATAACATTTGTAGGCACAGAAGTTTCGGTTCTAACCCAACTAATAACATCAAATTCGGAGTTCAAAAACTCAATTTATGATCAAATTAGTCATTGGAGGTCAATCCGAATTTCTGGACAGCACTTTCACATTAATGTCTAATATCTTAATTCAAGTCAATATACTTATAAAATCCATAATCAACACAATATTAATGCATGCAAGAAATAATAGTTCCCAAACCTGGACATGCAACTCAAATCTTCTTTAAATTCTCCTTTTTCTTTCACTATCTTCTTCTTAATGATCTTAGTTTTCTCCTTCTTTTCCTTTCACAATAATTTCATCAATTAACACAAATTTCAGCATCTAACTCAATCTACTATTAACCAAAACAATAAGATGGAGAAGGAGAAGAAGAATCATCAAATTAAATTAATTACCTTGTAGACATACACTAATTTGTTCTTCAAAAATCCACATGCAAGAATTCTTCAATGATTTTTCTTAAAGATTAACCAAGAGCTTAAGAGAGGAGAATGAAGAAATTATATATTTCCCTCTCTAAATGGCGTTCTCCACCTTCCCTATTCTTGGTTTTCTCTTTCATTCCACTAGCAAAAAGACTACTTATAATAGTTAGGGAAAATTCCCTTTTTGGTCCCTTGAAAATTTGCATGTTCCACTAACTTCTTCCTATCTTTTGCATGTTACACTTTTGCCTTTCATCTTTTTGCATGTTATAAAGTGACCCCTCCACTAACTCTTCTTCTTAAATTAACCTCTCAAATGTCTCCTTTATTCACATTAGGCCCTAAAGATGCTGAATTTACAAAATGACCCCTAAACTAATACTTTATACTTCAATTACACCCTTGAATATTATTAAACCAACAATAATAATTTAATTATGACCTTATAAAATTCATACCATATAATTTACATATTTATCACATAATTATTGATAACTTAATAATATTTTTGCCCCAATTAATAGTTTAGCTCTTAATAATTCATCAAATAATGCTTAATTAGGCTTTAATAATATGTAATTGCCCTTGAATTCTACTAGGGCCTATTTTGTGTCCTTACAAGGCCTACACGTGGATAATGGGCTATACTACAACACTCGAAGGTACAACAAGGATGCCCAAAGCTATCAGACTATAGACCCAAATGGGGTCAAATATGTACTATGGATCGATCAAGCGGATCCAAATAGAATCGGTTAACGACCCAAATGGGGCCGATATTATAATCCAAATGGGATCATTACTATGTTATGACCCAAATGCGACCGAACTATGGTAGCTACAAAATATTCTTATAGGCATGCCTATCTATAATATCCTAGACATATGCACAGGCAATATTAACCTCTTTACTTTAACTTTCTTTGCCCTTCTCTTTCCAATCATTTACATACATGTAATATATATGTATACTTGTGTAAATACCAGTATGATGCTATATGCATGTTCATGTATCAACATTAAATAAGCATGATATCATATACATTTTGGACTAACTATATTATGTACTTGTAAACAAAGGCGTATAACTCATCGTATGTATATAAAAGTGATTCTTATCACCATTTTATCCTTATTCAAATAATACATATATGCATATTTGTATTGCACTTTTCTTTTTAGCATATACTATGATTTAGAAATACAAATTAATTATACTTATATTTTTATACCCGTACACTTTACTGTTATACTAGTATAATATATTCATAAGACCTATGTTTATATAGAAATAAACATATGTATATTATCAATTCATATACACATATCTATATAAGTCACGGTGTGCAAATCATATGCATCCTTTTTATTTAAAACATATCGTTATATATCTATATTGGATTAGCATATTAAGCATGTATAATCAAAAGCATAAAAAATAATGTTGTTAAAATATACATGTCACTCCCAATTCCAAAGGTTAACTGATGGGGATTTATTTGAACCCTTAGTCTCACTAGACTGCGTATAGGATGAATAGGGTATCGTTCCAAAGGGAACGGGGTAAATTTTGTATTGAAATCACAAAGACTAGATAAATAGGTAACGAATAAAATAAAGATCATGCATTTAACTAAATATCTAAACTACTTTGTATATATTAAATTAATTTTGATTAAAGATGACTTAAATGATGGTATGAACATACATTAAAAATTATGAAATAGTAATTCATCTAAGAACAAGTTCTAGTAATTGTATAAATAAAGTGACTGGAGAATTTAGCCAAGATTCTTTAAAGCAACTCTCGTTGTCAGTAAAGATGTTTTTATTTAGAGTCTATAAGCACTCTCATGTCATTATAGAGATAAATAAAAATTATGAAGCTCTATGCCAATTCTTTAACCCCTCAAAGTGAATTCCTTAAGTCAAATTAAAGGAATTCAATGCTTCAAGTACATTCATTTGTTTTTCCATCAAAGAATTCCAACTCTCGTTGCGAATAAATTGACTATCATGCCAAATATGGTGGCCAATCATACATAGCAAATCAAAGCACACAAATGGATGTAAATCATAATTCATGCATAATAAGAATAAACATGTCTTAAACAAATACTAGTGCATATTTATAATGTACAAAGGAAACTAGCCAAATACATATTTGAATTAAAGATAAACAAGAGAAAGAAACTTATCTCTTGTTCCTTTGGCTTGTCCCTTTGTAATCATCTACTAAAAGCTAAGTAAAAATGTTTATCCAAAATAATAACTATATTTCTAAAAAACTAAAACATTGATTCCCCCCTTTCTTCAATTAATGCCATCTATATTTATAGAGGGAAAACTCTACAAACACTTCTTTTCATAATGGTTGTCAATGTGAAAAGTTGCCCTGAAAGGTTATGATGCTTGGCTAAAAAATCATGTGCAAAAGACACAACGGTTTGGAAACAGATGCTTGTCCGACTCGTGAATTCCTTCATGAGTCGTGAACTCCAGCCGTGATTCTTCTCGTGAACTGCATCCCACTCGTGACTTATCTGCCGACTCATGATGGGATCTGCCGACTTGTGATCATTTCTTCTCTGCCTCACTCGTGCATCTCCCTCCTACTCTTGAATTCATGTTCGAGTCATGATTCATTTCACGACTCGTGATCTTCTTCTTCGAATCTTCACCAGATTCTTCATTTTCTTCACACTTCACCAACTTTAACCTAAAAACAAACATAAACACATAAATTGAACATAAACACATAAAAATACATATAATATTACATACTTAGCTACATAAATAAGAGAAAAACACACATAAAAAGATAGACATTTTACATGACATCATTAACACCCATTCATTGAGATACACACACACACACACACAATATCATGTAATTATATCTATTGCTATTTCAACACTGTAATAATATACAATCAGGTGATAACATAATGGTACAAGCATTCATGCATACATTTTCATGTAAATCATTAAAGTCATGTCAACTTATGTGCATGTCATATGAACATATTATTTTAGGTTCAATGATGGCTCATTATGATACTATAATTCTTTCATATATTTATAGAACATTATAGGTTTAATTTTCATTTTTAAATTACTTTAAAATCATTAAATTATACCCTAAAACACTTCATTATTAATGATTCATGTATAATGTTCTATGTAGCATAAGAGCATAAATAAGTAAGAATACAAGCTTTTATCACGACTGCAATAGTGGTCATGAGTGCAACATTGGAAGGCAAGCGGATATGAAGGAAAATAAGAAGAAAGAGATGATAGGGATACATGCGTACTCTATTGCAAGTGTGATAGAGAGTGTTCATCCCTAACATACGACATTCAACAATTTAAACCTAAAAAATCAATTGCAGAATTTCCAAAATCTATCTTTGCCTGCACTCTATAACTCAATGATAATTAATTTCCAGTAATGTACCTTCAAAACCTATGTATTTCCTTACTTTTAAACATCATTAAATCTCAAGATCAACTTATTATCAAAATTAAATTGGAGAATTTCTGTAAAATAGAGTATCATGCTCTTAAAGAAATTTAAGCACAATACAGTGAATTCAATAGGTTTTCTTTTATTTCATTATGATCAAAATTTCACTTAAACTTATTAAGGCTATATTTCTCAGCAATTTATAATTATTAATGAAATAAACCATAAAATGATCACATGAAAAAATTTTATAAGCTAATTTATGATTCTCTCTTTGGTCTCATTTTAACCTTCATAGAAATCACGTGTAAGACATTAACCTTAGTTTTTATACCTATAATTCATGTCTCCATCCCATTACCACATCCATTACACGAGAATGCCCAAAGCTCTTATGACCTCCCTAGGGTAGTCAAGAACAAAATAAGGCAACAAGGAAGGGTGCAAGGTGCAAACCTCGCACCAATAATCTCAACAAATTCCTCAGCTAAAGGGCACATCTCCTAATGATTGAACCTAAAAACATGAAACCTTAGATCCTAGTATCAAACAACATATAAAATCAGGGTTTTATCTATCCTCATCCTCCTTAAAAACCCTATACTAGAGTAAGACATGAAAATATGGTTCTCCTAGGTTTCTGGGTCATCAACCAATTTGTGCTATTGATTTAGAGTAGGGGTTCACATGGTAAAAAGATTTGGGCGATCTATACACTAGAATGATAAAAATAATAAATAAAAAAATTGACTATATATATATATATATATATATATATATAACATGCAAACTTATTATACTTCGAAATATAAAATCAAAGATGTAAATATCTTGGCAGCATTTTGAGTGCCTTTTCAACCGAGAAATCCGCTTGAGGAAGCAAAAGCTGCTGAATCTTTTACTGGTATATAAATCACTGTGTGAACCAGTGGGCTTACTAGTCTCGATCATTATAATGGACGATGATACCATAACAAGCTTATTTTTGGGCTGGAATTTACACATTGATTTTTGTTATTTTCACCATTTTTGGTGAACCATATGTATCAAAAGGTGTATGTATGGCTTTTAAAGGGTAGAATTTTATCCTAATTAATAGAATTTATCTTTATTCTCTTATCTATTGTGCTATGTTACTATATAAATGAAATGCCAAGTTCGTTTTTTGCATGGTTAATTAATTTTTATTTATTTATTATTTTTTTGTTGGTTATGCTTATTGCCCATATATTTTGGGTGTGATATTGATGATTACATTTTCTTAATTAAATAGTCAACAACATAATAAAATACATGGAATGCAATCAAATGTGTGAAATATAGGGTTTGATTATTTAGTTATTTAGTTTTTTTTAGTTACCTATCTTGATTAGTTAGTTTAATTTGTATAGGTTGTCAATTAAGATTATCAATTTAGGTCTCACTAACAAATTTCAATTTAATTGATTGAATAAAGGCCCTAAAAATGAACTATTGAACTTCGATACATTGTTTTTTTTTTTAATTGGGGTTGCTATGAATTATTTTTCTCATGTACAATTAAGTTGTTAATATAACCATATAATTAGTTTAGTCTTTTAAGAATAGTTAGAGTAGAAATGAGCAAATGAGTCTTATCTAAAATCATAGTAAGAAAATTTTCTTAAATGAACTACTTGATGTCTATTTGGACCTATGTTGTTATCTTTTAAATGTGTTTTTCATGCATGGGGAAGCATATTTCTATGCAGGATGGCTAGCACTAGTTTAAGCCAACATGCTATTGAAATTTTGACAAAAACTCATGTAAATTTAATTTATGTTGTTACTTATAATGCAGGCTACTTCAACAAGACTTTTAACTTTTTATAGATGCACATTGCGATGCATAAGCTACACCAACTCCACTAACTCCAGAGTGGATGGCTCAGTGAAAGGTGGATAGATATCGAGCTTTATCTTGGGTTTAGTACCACACTAGAAGATTTATATCCCACCAGTTCCTATATAGCGTGGGTATGTTGAAAGGGGTATATGAATTACCGGCTACTACAGGATGGACAACATTTTTTTGCCCCCATCCTTTTCTACTTATCCAAATATCACATGGGAGTTCCTAGCGACTCTACAGCATAGGGGGTTCCAGAAATCAGACATAAAGGAGGGTATTATCACATTTATAGTTTTAGGCCTCCCATATAGCATCATGAGATGCTAGTTCACTAAGGCAATAGGGATGCCTATTGAGCTAGATGTCATGACCATAAAAAAGGGAGTGATGAGACATCATTGGGCACAGATCTCATTGCTAGGAGCCATGTACCATCCAAACATGGCTAAGAGCACTATGCTGGCTACTTAGGCCTATAGATACATCTAGAAGGCCTTAACCATCTCATATCTTAGCCATATAGACAGTCCTGGGTTGATTAATATGGTCAATATCTTTTGCTTTAGGGACATGCATAGCTACAAAAGGGTGGACATCATGTACAAGATTATCTATACTTTGGTCAGAGTAGCAACACAGTTGGCTATATAGATATACATAGGGGGAGTGGTGACCCATCTGTTATTACATTTAGGGGTACAAAAGTCCATATTTTGTTTAACACTCAAGGAGGAGACAATTGTAGACATATATGCAGCCCTTATCATGTAAATGGTCAAGTTGATTTGGGGATAGGTCCTCTAGTATAGGCTATTGAGAGTCTCGTAAACTAGAGTGTGGTGTAGATTGTGACCAATAGTGTATAGCCACAATAAAAAGATTAGGGCTAGGATTACAAGGCATCTCTAACACCACCCTTCAGCCTAATCAATATCTACAGGATGGGCCATATGAGCTTATATGTTAAAAGTTTAACCTTATTTAAGTAATTGCCTCAACACTGGTCTAGCCGTGAATAGTAAATTTCGATGGTGAATAGTGCACCCGGATCGTAAATCGGACACGAAAGTAAAAAAATATTTTATTTGACCATTAGAAAGTATTGGTCATGGTGAGTCCAGAGTTGAAATTTAAAGTGAAATTGAGGTCAAATAGGCCTGCGAAAGACAACATTTCGAAAAAGGTAGTGAGTTAATTTCCCTAGTAGGAAGGTGACTTGATTTTGCATAAATTTTTAAAAATAGCAAATGAATGCTAAAAATTACCTGATTTTGCAGTTCTAATGAAATTTCATGTAGAATATTTTGGTATAAAAAAATGAATTTTTCTGCGATGTCGACAGTTGTCGAATCGGACTAGTTCAGTTGAATTGGGCCAGTAATGAACTCCGATTGAGCTGAAATTTTGTGCACTACCTATTTTTTATGTAATAAGAATTATGGAATCAAAATTGAAGTGAATTGGAGTTGGAAAGTGAGAGATTTTAATTAGGGCCCTTGAATTTTAGCTATTGGGCCTTGAATTAAAAGGATTAAGCCCATTTAACTTAGGCCTAATTTTGGCCCACTATAAGGGAGTATAAAAGGCTGGGAATCTATAAATTTCCAGCATATTCCAGCCATTTCTTATCCCTCTCTTCGGCCGACCCACCTCATTTTTTCTTAATCTTAGATTTTCTTCTTAAATCTCTTAGATTTCTTCCTAATTTCCATCATCCCAACTCTAATTCTATTCCTTGTGATTGGTAATTAAGCCTCCACCACTTGATTTAAGCTAAGGAACCAAGGATTTTCCAAGATCCTAACTTAAGTATATAAAGTGGTAAGTTGAATTTTTGTGAAATAAATTATTTCTTTTGTGCCTTTAGCTAGTTTTTGAGGTCTAGAGTTTATTTTTGATGTCAAATTAAGCAAATATGATGAAAAAATAGGGTTTCTTTTGATGGGAATTTCGACCATAATAGGTTCACAAGGAGAAGTGCAAGCTTCCAAGGATAAAGGCAAGGAAAAGGAAGCTTAGGCAAGCCAAAGCAATGAGAAAATGTAAGTGACTAATAAATCCTAGTATTTTCTTTGATTTCAAGTAAATATTCTTTATGTAACTTAAGGTAAAAATGATTAAACGGTGTTTAATTAAAAGTGATGTTAGATTAGTGCTAAGAGACCTTAAATAAGTATGTTTAAATGCTTAAATGAATTGTTAAGTGAATGGATGGTGTGAGTCCTTTGTTGGTTGAATGAAACTTTAGAGAAAACTAAGGTTTTATTTTGTGAATTATGATGGATTTATGCTTTAAAATCATAATAGAAATGAAATAATATGCTTGAAAATTTTTATGGAATTTATATAAATTTAATGAATATTTTAGAGATAAATTCTCAATTATGTAAGTAATGGAATTATTGAATTAATGTGAAATAATGTGCAATTTGATGAGAAAGTGAATAATTTAGGTGAATTGTGGTAGAATAATTCACAAATCATGTGAAGGAATTGAGAAGAATAAATAATAAGTAAAACAAGTATACTTAAGTAAGGAAATAATAAGAAAATGAAGATTTGATTGAGATTTTTGATGAAATTATGCCCTTGGAAATAGTCTGGTAGTAAAAGCCTTGCTCAGGATATAATTGGCTAACCATAGGGACATCTGTATCGCGGTGCAAGTCATGGCGACTTACTTTGCTATGGTAGGATATCACTTATCTCCATGGCTTTTGTCTGTATCTGATATTTTTTATGTGAAAAAGTGATCTTTGAGATCATTTTTCAGTCTGTATGGGGCCCATGGGATCCACGTTCCGAGTATCCTGTTTGAAAATTTCTTTCGGTACTGTACTAGGGGCATGAAAGTGATAATAAGTTAAAAAAAGTGAAAAGAAAGATAAAAATGATGTTTTAAGTGGAAAATGGCTTAAATGAAAGAAAATAAAAGTTTAGGGGTAAAATAGTAATTTTGCCAAAGTGGGTAATTAATAAGTAAAAATAAGTAAGAAATAGTTAACGAGGGCAAAAATGGTAATTTTGGAGACCTAACAATGTCAAAAGATAAAGTTTTTATGGTGTAGGGATTAAAATGTAATTGTACCCAAAGTTGGTAAAATAAAGCATAAATGATGAATAATGGAAGAAATTGTATAATAAAAATGAAAATAAATGAATATAATGGCAAATTTGTAAATATGAGACAAAAAGGACAGTTTTGTAATTTAGCAAGGTTTTAAGGATTAAATTGAAATTTGTTAAATAATTAAGTAATAAATAAGAATAAATGCAAATCGTGTAGATAACAACTGGTTCCCTTTGATTTTGAACAAAACGTGTTTAATTGTATTTACTTTGGAAATTTAATTATATAATCATATCATAATAGAGAAATAAACTTTACTAAAGAAAGTATTAGGATTGTTAGTCACCACTGGGCATAATTTATGCTCAGCATGTAGTTTCTGCTGCATGCAGGTATCGAGTCGGAGGAGCAGTAATGCACAATCAAGAGAAGTTATTTTAGTTTTGTAGCTATAGTAGACTCTGGCATGTATAAATGTTTATTAGCCATGGCATGTATGTAAACGAACAGTTATGTATAAAGGCATGTTTATGTAAAGATATGCATATATGTGTGCATGTGGTTATGATCTGTATATGTATGAGTTATTGGTTGATTGATGGGAGTTTGGAGATTTGAGATAATTTTTCTAGAAGTGTTGTGCCTCTGAGAGGCTATGATTTGTCTGTTTTTCAGGAGGCTAGTTGATATACAGCCATTATATTGCCGAAATTTTATTATATGAATAGTAACTCGAGACAGTTATAGGTCATCGAACACCTAAGTTAAATTTATAATATTAAGCATTGGTGTTACTTAAAAGTTAAATAAAAAAATTTTATCAATTTGCGCACACTGTTCTATTAGATTGGAGTGATAAGGGTGTTACAATTTTTATTGGTATCAGAGCAAATGTTTAGGCGATTCTAAGATCGGAGTGGGTATGAATTGATTTATCTGTTTATACATGCCAATTAATTTTTGGATGTGGGTGTATTAAAAACTAATGTGCATTTGCTCCTTTTGTTTTTAGTGAAAAGATGTTAGCCGAGCAAGGGCAGCAGGCACCTGAAAGTAGGAGTGAGGCATCAAGCAATATTGGGCAACAAGAGGCCCCACAACTATGGCACCAACTCCTTTTCCCCAACCCAATTTCCTTAATTTGATGGCTAACTATATTCAACAGTGACTTCAGGCAGCTTTAGCTTTGGTGTAGCCTCAGCTGACAGTAGTACAGGTTCAGCCAACCCCACCTAGGCGAAGGCCTA